>CM048853.1:40113254-40435754 GCA_026545225.1 Cornus controversa
GTCATCACTAGAGGACCATGTCCAAGATCCATCTCCCAAAATGCACTATAGTCATCCCAATGTTCAAATTTGCCATTTCTATTTCATTATATATCTAGAAGAAAGCCAAAAGACGCTATCACTTCTAGGTTAAACGCTCGTTTGACATAACTTTTGCTTCTAGAAGAAGAAGATAAGCAAAAAGATATTACTTTCAATTGTCTTATGCGATAGTGTTTGGGAGGAACTATATTTTAGAAGAGCTTTTATTGTCAAAACAATTGTTGAAACTCTTCTATTTTAGAGTTTTTTCTATTTGTTTGGCAAAAAATTTGTTGAAACTCTTCTGTTGAAATAACTATCTTGCCCTTAGATGTGAGTATTCTATAGAGTATTTTATAAGTTGTTTAGCAACATGTAGTTAAGTTGCTTTTTATACAACTACTTCCTAAACACCATTAAAAACCATCCAAGATAATCAAATTTAATCCAATATGCCATAGATATTTTAGTTTTAAATACTCTATAACTAATATTATATTATAGATATCTTAAATTTTCTTCTATTTTTTTTGAATTTTTATAATAATATTATATTGTGGATATCTTAGATTTTCTTTTGAAACATTTAGAATTCTCTTGATGGTTAATAATCCACACTAGTATAGATTATAGTCGTTCATTGTAAGGCATTTGCGTGTAATACATAATCTTTGATTTACACCATCTCTCAGGGTTAATGCAAGACCTTTTGAGGGATATTAATAAAAAGAAGAGACATAAAAATGTACGCATGCCTTTTCTTTTTATTTATATTCCCTCCAAAATGTGTTGCATTGGAAAATTGAAATGAGAATGCAAAGTTGAGTAAGAAGAGAGTTTGTGTAAATGGGAACACAGTGTATTACACAAGAAAATGCTTGTAACAAAGGTCTTACAATGAACGACTGAGATCTATACTAATGTTGCCTATCCAACGGTTAGTAGAATTCTATAATCTATACTAGTGTTGCCTATCCAACCATCGGTAGAATTCTATGATCTATACTCGATGCTTCAAAAGAAAATCTAAGATATCTATAATATTCAAAGAATTTTAGAGTATTCTTTACTCCCCTACAAAAAATATTTAAAGAATTTTATAATATTCTTTACAAGCCTACACAAGTGTCCAACAGAAAATCTAAGATATGTATGACATATTGAATTAAATTTGATTATATCGGATGGTTTATTTGTATGGTGTTTAGGAACTGTTGCCAAACAGCCTAAAATACACTCCAACTAAAGGCAAAATAGTTATTTCAGTAGTAGAAGATATTCATATTAGGAAGCACGGACACGCTTAAAAGGTCGAAGAATCCATGTCGGACACCGACACATGTCAAACACGACCCAAAACGTGTCAGACATGCCAAAATACGTCCTGATTTTTTTTATTTTTAGACACACCGCGGACACAACATAGACACACCATGGACACGTGCCCGACACGCGTATCATATCATTAGGGTGTTTTCAAAAAGTTTTACAATTGTTGTGGAGTAGATTCAATTGTGTAGTTCTTTAAACGATAAATTATTTATTTTTATAACTCATTAATTATTATGATTTGTGAGTTTTTCATTGTTAGGTTAATGAAAAATAATATTACTCTTCAAATATAGGATCATATATATATATAACGATATATTTATTAACAAGTTCGTCTTGACGCCACTGTGTCCATATCCTAATTTTTTAGGCTCCATCATGTTGTGTCGTATATATGTCATGTATTTTTATCCATGCTTCTTAGGTTTCATATAGAAAAACTCTCCTAAACACTTGTAAAATACAATTCTCAAACACTAAACACTAACGCATAAGCCATATGAAAGTGATAGCTTCCACTTGTGCTTCTATTTTTCTTCTGTGCAAAAGCCAAAGCAAAAACTACGCCACACTAGCCTTCTCATGGTTTTTTGGGAGAGTGTTTTGGAGAAGTTGGTGCTTCCAAACATCAAAAGTTCTTTACAAAATTTAGCTAAACAATACTCAAAATAGCTTCCAAGCCCAAAAAGTCAAAAGCAACGTTTCAAAAGCCGCTCCAAACAGGCATTGAATCTATGGGATGTACTGAACAAATTTCATCAATTTTCCACTTCCAAACACTAAAAAATAATCATATAAATTTCCTTTACAATGTGCTGCAGTTCTGTAACACATTTCAAGAGCCCAGTATCAGAATTATGGACTAAACTTTGGTAAACTTCCACGGGACGGATTGAACCATGGACAACAAATATCTGAGTGGTAATGAAAACCCCATTTATAACACCAATAAAGAACACAAACAATATCAAATAACATTCTACCCAAAACCCATAATCACTACAACAGCAAATTCCACAAAACCTGAGCCATAAGCAAGTAGCAAAATCTCTACTTGATGTTCTACAAATCACATAAATGCAAAACGCAAATAATGAAGAAACCACTAATTTACCTCTAGAAACCAACTAAGGTTTCGGAGTATCAAAAGTGTACGTTGATTCTCGTTAGAAAAGAAGTGACAAATCATATGCACGGTGTTAACACACACAAATACATCCTAAATGCTAGAATTATGATAACTTATAAGCATGTGATAACTAGTAATAATCGCCATGTAAAAAAGTGCATTAGAAGCTTGAAATGCGCTTAATGTCAAACAAACCCATGACATACACAAGCATATCAAGAATGAAACGTACATTATAATTCAGTTTTTTAAAATAAAATAAAATAAACAGCATGAACAACAAGACTGTAATAGTGTAAACCTTACTGCATAAATTCTGAAAAACCCATAATGTTCATGGATTTGAATGACAAAATAACATATAAGAGTGCACAATCATGAAATAAATCACCCAAAGCAATTAAAAAAATTCAAACTTTTAACTTCTGAATTTAAAACATTTAATTATTCAAAGCGTCTAAAACATAGCTTACTAATATCATACTATCATCCAAAAAACATCTTAATAGGCGAAATCAACTGTGAGGTCTCAGAAAAACCTCTCAAACACCGCACTGATCCTTAATAAGCAACAAAAACAAAAATATAGAGAATTTAAAAGCATAACTGACAGTATCAGTCTTAACGGTACGATTTCTGGAACCTGGCACGAGCACCACGACCACCGAACTTCTTGGGCTCACACCGCCTGGGGTCGGCGACGAGGAGGGTTCGGTCGTACCTGACGAGGATATCCTTGATCTCCTTCTTGGACTGCTCGTCGACGTACTTCTGGTAGTAGGCAACGAGGGCTTTGGCGATGCTCTGGCGGATGGCGTAGATCTGGGAGGTGTGGCCACCGCCCTTGACGCGGATGCGCATGTCGACGCCGGCGAAGCGGTGGCGGCCGAGGAGGAGGATCGGCTCGCATGCCTTGTACCGGAGGATCTCCGGTTCCACCAGCTCGATGGGGCAGCCGTTGATCTTGATCAGTCCTCGGCCTCGCTTGCAGTAGGTCACGGCCACGGCGGTCTTCTTGCGGCCGAAGCACTGGACGGACTCGATCGGAGCGGCCATTTTTGGCTGTTTTTGTCGTCTAAGGCGGAGCACTGGTCGGGAAAGCGGGTTTCAGAAAAAATGAATCGGGGGCGAGGAGGCGGAGTGAGAGAGAGAGAGATTTATCGGGGTTGTGTTAGGGTTTAGAAGACGAGTGAAATGGCCCTGAAAATTAGTGTAATTACAAGTATACCACTGTTTGTTTGGTCAAACACTTGAAAGTAGCAAACAGTTGAGTTCGTTTCTACGATTTTAAGTTTTCATATATATAATTATGTGCATATTAATTAAATAAAAAATTAAAAATCTAAAATAGATATATATATATATATTTGATGATTCATATTGTATTCTTTTTAATAAAGTTTAGGATTTAACTTTACTATTAAAATACAAAAAATTCCAAAGTAAGTGGACTCATGTCACTCATCCCTTTTTCTTTCTTTTTTTTAAAATTCAAGCAAAACGTTACAAATTAGAAGAGAGAAAATGGAAATGCACATGAAAAATGTTTTATGTTGAAATTAATGGAACATAAATTTTTAAAAAATAGAAAATGCACTAAAATAGGATTTCCTCAATGGACTTCAAGGCCGTGCGTCACTTCGGGGCCACCAATTTATTTTCACTGGACTTGGGCTTAACTCAAGTAAACCAACCAATGAGCCACAGGAAGAGTGATGTTAATCTTGTGCTATCTTGGGTTGGGCCAAGACGGTCTGAACCCAAAGTCGAAATTTCCCTGTCCAATAAATTATATGGATTAGTTTATCATTGGGCCGTTTCTTATTTTATTGTTTTTTTTACCTTTCTAGTCCACTATGGATCTGTTAGGTTTCTTGGAGCAATTCATAATTCATTGTGAAAAATATTTTCAAATTTATGCACCTTTTGGTAGGAAGAAGAAAATAGGATAGAAGGGAGAGGAGAGGGAAGGATAGTATTCTTTTCACTTTTTGCTTGGTTGAATGGAAGAGAAGGGAAGAAGGTAACACATTACTTTGTTTGTTAGAAGAGAAGGAAAGAGAGATTGCTAATACTGAGTTTATCTAATAATTATGAAGGATAGTATTGTAATTTAATTTTTTATAACAACATTGCTTCTCTTCCTTCATCTCTTCTGTTCATATTTGGAGAGATAAAATTCTGTGAAGCAAGAAGGATGACTCATCAATTCTCTTTTCTCTTCTATCCTTGTTTCCTCCATACCAAATGAAAGAAGTTTGTCTCTTCCTTCCTATCTTTCCTCCACCCCTCTTTCGTTCTTCCTACCAAACGTTATGTCCTGAAGTTATTCCATCGAGAATCAAAATTACATTTTATTAGAAAATGAATGAGGCTCTTTTGTCTTTGATATCCTATTCACAGTTGAAAAGGAAAACAAAACAAAGGAGAGAATGAAAGAGAAAATAAAGGATAACTTAAAATCTTTTATCTATATGGCTTTTAAGAAGAAATGGAAAAGGGTCATGTTATAATTGATTGTATTTGTGTTTTAAGCTGGAAATGTTAGAGTATTTCTTAAGATTCGTCTTAAACTACATTTGGTACGCATGAATGAAATAGAATGCAAGTGGGAATGAAATGAGAATGAGAATGTGAATGAAATAGAATGATCATTCTCATTCTATTATTTGGTTGCAAAAATAAAAATATGTAAGAATGGAATGAAGTTCAAATTGAATTATCCAAAATACTCCTCTCTATGATGAATAAATTAAACTAACAAAATAACATTATTCTATATTTTTTTTAAAATAAATAGTGGTGTTGGTGGAAGGTGGCAGTGGCGGTGATGGTGTAAGGTGGTGGTGGAAGAAGGCGGCAATGGTGTAAGTGGTGGTGTTGGTCGAAGGTGATGGCAGTGGCGACGGTGGGAGTGACGGAAGGTGGTGGTGGTGGAAAGCAACAATGGCGTAGGTAGAAGGCGACGATGGTGGTAGAAGGTAGTGGATGTGGCGATGGCGAAAGGCAATAGTGGTATAGGTGGTGGTGGAAGACAATGGTGATGGAAATGGTAGAACGTGAGGGCAGTGGTGGTGGTGGTGGAAGGTGGTAAACTAGCAATGATGGCGATTGAAGACAGCAGCGATGGTGGCGGTGGTAGAAGGTGGTGGAGGTAAGGTGAAGGTGGAGGTGGCGATGTGAAAAAGGGCTTATTGGGAAGATAAAAAAAAAAATTAATCTTACTTGGGAATAGAATGGCCATTCCTTATGTTTAACTATGGAATGGATTGTCATTCCAATGAAATGACCACTTCAACCTTAAAATTTATATCAAACAAAGAAATAAATGGAATGACATTCCATTCGTGTATATCAAACGCAACATTATAGGTTTGGTGAAAGTATTTTTGAGTCCCATATGATAAATTTCCACTATCAGCAACTTCTTTATTTTTTTACTTAATAAGTTAACCAAACTATGGAAAATGAGACATTTGTAAAAAAAGAATTCAATTTTTAGTATCTTTTTTTTATAAGTTCACATTTACCACAAGATCACAGTTTCAACTTCAAAGAGTCACTACTACTTTGCAGTTTGTCAATTATTTATTTATTTTTGGCAAGAAATTCACTTATTTCTAAAGGGACTATACACATCATAATACATATTGTATACATTTCTATTACACTAACAAACCTTTTTGTATCACTCTCTCCTCTAATTTGCACACATGTACAACACTAAGACCTAACTCCTAAAAACTAATTAAATCCTTAGGCTACTATATATGCGAGATTTAAAAAAAGACAATTTTATTCAGACATAATGATAGAACCGAAAGAGCTAGTGATTTCTCTTCTTAAATGTATTGGATAAGATAAAACTTTTAACATAATCCAAATGCATCACCCCACGGGATGAGCTAGCATTCACTATTACAAAAATTATTCTTCTTTTTAACAATAAACAAGAACAAATTATATACCACGCCCATCCAAACGCGGATCAACCATCAGCATAAAAATTAGAGAGTATCATTGATCGTATGGCTGATATGAATTCTCATCAATCATCCACCGTTCATTGAAAATACAAAATACAAGTCACAAATAAACAAGGGAGAGAGAAAAAGGATGAATAGAAATAGTTCATATTTGGTTAACTTTTCGTGTATTTTTCGGTGCTCCAATCAGCTGACGCGGCGGCACAGGGTAATCCCATCACCAACGGGGAGCATACAAATCTCGATCCTAGGATCAACGGCGAGAGCTTTGTTAAGCTCCAACACGAAGTCCCTGTAGTACCTGACGTACTTCCTCATCGGAGCATCTGGTGGGGCCACCACAGATCCGTTCCATAGGGTGTTGTCGTAGCCGATCACACCCCCAACCTTCACCAGCTCAATCAGCCTCTTGTGGTAGTTCAGGTAGTTGTCCTTGTCTGCGTCCACGAATATGAAATCATACGTCCCATGGTACTTCCCCTGTAAATTCATCACATACAGACCCAAGTTAATTCTAGAGAGAGAGAGAGAGAGATTGATGGGTTTGGTGATGCATACATCTTCAATCATTTGATCAAGAACAGGCAAGGCAGGGCCTTCTCTGAACTCGATTTTGTGGGCAAGACCGGCCTTTTGGATTATGGGCAAACCCAATTCGTAGTTTTCTCTGTTTATATCCATTGCCAAAATCTGCAACAAGCAACCACAAGAATTTAATTAGATTTGCTTATTTCACTTGCATATTGTTGTGTTTGGTTGGCAAGAAAAAGCCATAAAGGGAGAGAGAAGGAGTTAAAATGGCAATAGTGCAATACATTGTATGTAATTTCGGGCAAGAGTGCACATGATTCGGATTTAATCAATTCAGTAGTATTTTGGAAACAAATCGGTGGTTTTATAAAAACGGAAAACAACCTGAATCATGTAAAACCGTTCGATTTGATCTGAATATTCAATTATGTGCTGACAAATTGACAATTGAAATAAAATCTTATTATTTTTATTATATGCGGAGTACAATATAAAATATTCATGTAATTATAATTATGTTTGAGTCTATTCCATATAATAATAACGTATATGGAGAACAAGAGATTAATAATGAGTTATTATTCTATCATATATAAATATATACACACATTTTTATATAAGAGTTTAATTTGGTTTGGTCTCGTGAGATTTCAAATCAGAATTGACCCGTTTATAATGATTTCACGAACAAATCAAATTGTGAAAAACGGACCAAGTGATCCGATTTGATTTGGTTCAACCGATTTTTTTTTGCACCACTAATTTTTGGTTTATGAAAATAGAAAAGTCACCCATTGAAGGACAAGATCTAGAATTTACTTTCTTTCCTTCTTTTTTTTCTTCCTTTAATTTTCTTGGTAACCAAACAGGGGAGTGTTTTTCTGATGATTGACGTACCTTTCCGTCTTCAGGAAGAGCAAGGGCAGTGGCGAGGAGAGAGTAACCAGTGTAAACACCAATCTCCATGGTGTTCTTGGCATTGGTCAGCTTCAGAAGCATATTCAAGAACTGTCCTTCATCAGCAGAGGTAGTCATGATGTTCCTGTTTGATCATACCAAATCGATACAGACTCAATCAAAACACCATATGGGTATTGTCAAAATCTAAGTTTTGGTTCACGAAATTGAAACCCACCATGGATGCTTAGCAGTCAACTCTCTAAGCTCTTTCATTGGCTCTGGCTCTCTTGGGTACACACTTGTTTCAAGTATATACTACAAAAACCAATACAAACAATCAATATATATATATATATATATATATATATATATATATATATAATACAACCCATCAACAAAAACTTTTGATATACCTGGTAGAGATCATCACTCTGCAAAAGACTCTTGTGACCAACCTCCTGGTGCCTACTAACTTGATTTTTCTGTGCTTCATCGTTGGTCGCCATTACTGTGATTTTCTCTGGCTCTTCCCTTTTGTTTCGCCGGAGTTTTTAATCGCTGGTTAACCGTGAATCTGAGTTTGGGACTAGGAAAATGAGGCATGCATATATATTGGGGGCAGAGGGTCCGGTTCGAACCGGTGTTGTCTCTTTGACCGCCCGCCCACCGGTTGGAGTTGGTGAGACCCCAAAATAGTGTGTATATATGTGGACCCGTTTGCGGGACCCGCATGCCGATTTTGATTGTAAACGTACGAGTGAGTGCCTTGTTGACGCTTGTTTGATGGTTCATGATGTCACGATCCTTGGTCTTAAAGGTTGATTGTTTTGAGCGCATTTTAGCTATGATACAACAACTGCGTTATGTGGTGGGACCACTAGCATCTTTTATTTTTATCCTAATACATATACTTGGCATAAGTGGTAGGTAAGTGGTTGGTGAAAAGAATTTGGTTGAATTTGGATCACTAAGATGTAGAGTTGGTGGCCAACTTTTTATCAATTTATATATATATATATATATATATAACATTATAAATACTACTAGAATCACTTTTTAATAAATGCATTTGTTTTTATTTCTCTCAAATCAAGGATAATAATACTATTTCACATTAAGAATAGAGTACATTTATTATCTTCTTTTGGAAAATATAGTATTTATGGGAATTAATGGACCGAGTACTTCCTATCAGAAATTTTTTTTTTAAAAAAAATCCTTGTCCAGAGTATTTATTAGCACTATAAAATAAACATAAACTATACTTTTATACTATCAATGTGATATGTCAAGTGTTTTTTTATTTTTTATATTGGTTAGTGTGATATATCATGTGTTTGATCACTATAAGGTTAACTTTTTTGAGAAAAGTGTTCCTAGTGCACAAATATATAATTAAACTAGTCTATGCTCGTGGCACTCTGAATGTAGAAAGATTCGGAGACCTTTACATCGTTATACATGGACTGATTTTAGACGAAGGAAGACAAAAATATTTTGAATCAATATTTTTAAGGACTTGTTTGAATTGATAGAATTAGAAGAAAAAGAAAAGAAAGGAAAAGAAAGTATATTATTTTTTATGTTTGGATTATCTTAGTAAAAAAAAAAAAAAAAAGATAATGAGTGATTTGGAAGGATAGTTTATCTCTCCAAATCTCTCGTTGAAAAAATTTGAAGAGAAATAATAAAAATAAGTGAATATTTCATAATACCAAAAATAACTCTAATATTTTAAAGAACAAAATTTAAAAGATACTTGGGTACATCTTGTAATATAAATACAAAATGACATGTTAGTAAATTGATTAAAATGATTTCTTTTCTTTTCTCTCCTTTACATTTTTCAAACAAGAATGCAATCATTTCCTTTCTTTTTCTTCATAATTTATCCAAACATGAATACATGTTATCCTCTCTTTTCTTTTCTTTTTTCTCATAATTAATGTTATCCTTTCTTTTATTTTCTTTCTTATTTATCCAAACAAATCCTAAAAAGTTTAGATTCATTTGTAAGACAACCTTAGGATAAAAAAAAAAAAAGGGTTTTGACTTGACTTTTAAGGAATAAATTGAAGATCTCATAAAAATTATAAAGGCTTATTAAAAACATCCAAAAATGAAAAGATAATAGTTACTGTTATGGGACAGAGGTAGTAATTAAAGTAATGTGTACAGTATACTTAATTATACATGCATAGTACTGGTGAATTTTTTCAACCTCACATGGTGGCCGGAAATGCGATGATATACAAATCATAAGTCACATAATTCTTTTAAATGTGTGCCGCTCTTATACTCTGTCACTCTCTTTGTATGACATAGAATTTGTCGTTTTGTGCTCCCGCTATGTGTGACTTAGAACAAATCCCTACTACAAAATTCAACAAATATAAATCACGTGTGAATTTTAAATACTATTATTTAGAACAAGTAAAAAGTTATTCAAAAATTTTAAGTCATTGTTGGCCGTAAAACTTAATAATTTAGACTTGTTACTAAACTAATGAGCAATAATAGACTTTGAAATGAAATAAATAACATCCATCACATAAAACACATTAATACATTATACAATAACACATAATCAAGTGGAGATGGAATCTAGAGGAATAATGGGTAGATTAAAAAAATTATACATTGTATAAATAAAAGATTGAATACTTACTTCTTTTATGAAAATTCAATTAAAAATGTTCACAGCTGATTAGGCTGAGTCTGCCCCAAGTCAACCTAGCCACCCCTAATTTCTCCTCTTCCCACCGATTTTGTCTCAAGTTGTGCTGAGTCATCCCGAGTCACTAGCAATTGTTAAGTCTTTCTGTAATATCTGCTTTGACTCAGACTCGTTAGAATCTGATCTCATTGTGATTTGACCGAGGCGACGAACTATGAGACATATAAGTAAATTTGTTTAAGAAAAGAAAAATTGTAGATAGTAAAAAAAGGCCATCTGTGGGCCAGATATGAGCTCAATTGGAACCAATTTTGAGACATAATTAGGCCTAACATGTTTGGGCTTTTGGGTAGGGGCTACCTTAAGGGTTGGAGCCAACCTAACAGCCTAAGTGGCGCTATTAAGCTTCGAGCTCTTCTTAGATCCTTAATCATTAGGAGAGAAGCGAGGAGTGGTGACGTCATCATGATGTCATATGTCATGATAAAAAAATAAAGAGTGATGATATCATCATAATGTCATCACTCTCTCTCATAGGCTAATTCAAAAACTATCAAAATAAGATTATTTATCATTTTTCATTAAAAAATGATAAGAGTCTCCTTGAGGTCACCCTATTGAAACTAGTTACTTCAACAAGTTGTTATGCAACTCCTAATACTTAGAAACAGTGTCTATTAGTTTTGTCTGCTATTCATTAATGATCCAAGTAAGAGAATGCCTTTGACAAGTGACAAACCATACCTAGATTCTTTATTATTTTTCCAATAGCATAATTAGAGATAAGGATGTGAAATATTTGATTATAAAGGTGAAGTTATTACCTCCACAAAGTATAGACACTTGAGACTCTATTTGGTTAAACGAAAATAGGAAGAAAATAAAGAAAATAGAATATTTCTGAACATTTTAGAAGTTAAAATAGCATGAAAAGAAAAATTTTGAGAATTTTTTTTGAAAAAGAGTCTGTAGAAATGGTTCGATCCTCTTATTTCTATTTCTCGAACCGAGAGATTCATGAATCAAAATCCTAATGCATATAAATACAAATGATCCAATGTGGTAAGACTTCGTTTGAAACGATGTCGTAGAAAGCAACGTGTGACTTGAAGCACATGTTCCGTTGTGATTTCTTACATCCACCATTTTATATAGGAACGAAGGTATTCTACTTTTCTTCACCACCTAATTTTTTCATAAAAATGTTTTATGAACTTACAATAATGCCCTTTCTCATACGGTAAGTTTCATCCTATTCAAACCATAAAATGGTAAATTTTCATAATTTTGTTTTAAAAAAAATTCATCAAATCACTTCACTTTTATTTACTTTCACTTTCATTATTAATTTTCATCTGACCAAAACTGAGTTATTAATTGCTCTAGGACGGTATTGAGTCTTCCTCCCCAAGATCCTGCTATGTCGGAACTAGAGCTGAATAATTGTCCTCTATATGTCATAAAATTTATACACCTTCATACTATATCCTCTTCTTTAACCCACAATAGTGTGTGTGTATATATATATATATATAGACACACACACATATATAAAGAAAGTTTATGATAATAGGACCAGGAATGCAAATCAATCATAAGAGAGAGAGAGAAGCAAGGAGTTCCTTTGCTTCAGGTCAACGCCGGTACCCACTAATGACTAACCACAAAGAAGACGCCAAGAAGGTTGCTTCAGGATGCAGAGCTGGGACAGTGAGTATTTTATTAATTTGTGTTTGGTTCCATAGAAAATGTCTTGCATTACCTACTCCCACCAACTGATTAGGTAGTTCATAACAAACCAAAAGCTCTCAGCATTCCACTTAAGTATATTGTAACTTGTAAGATATTAGTCATAATTCACTATCTATTTAAGGAGTCACCGACAAGAAATTCGTAGGAGATTATTAGCCAGCCAACAAACGACCTAGTAAAAAATTCAACAGTGTTCTTGTTGTGGCTTTTGTCTTTTTTTTTTATAATATTTTTTACCTTTTCAAACACGCTTTGAAGTCAAAGATACAATACGTCTTTAAGTTACCACACACGAGTTTCATGCTCATCATTATTTGCCTTTCATTTTGGCATTTGCTAGATTCTTCTTCTTAACCTAATCGACATTCATTAAACGGTAAATGGTTCCGTAAACGGGTTTTAAACGGGATAGGATAGGGTGGGGCGGGTATCCGACGGGGCGGTGCAAATTACCATTCCTAGTATGAAGAAAGAAAGATGGGTGGAAGAAAGAAAAGAAAGAAGGGACAAATTTTCTTTGTTGGACAAACTTTCTAGGTCCACCCCTGTTCAAAGGAGTACTATAAATCGTGATAGGTATAATGGTAAAAATAAATTAAAACTCGTTCTTTCCTTCTCTCTTAACAAACAAAGTAAGATATTATATTCTTCTCATTTCTTCCATCCAACCAAACAAAAAGAGAAAACAACACAATCTCTTCTATAAGGATGTCTCTTCCATTCCTTCTTCTCTCTCTTCCATCCAATTTTTTTCCTCTCTACCAAACGGAGCATAACGAATAACTAGGAGAAAGAAAAAAAAAGAATAATATCAATTATGAAAGAAAAGAAAAGATAATGTAGGGAAGAAAGGAAATGATAGTAATAGCCTGTCTTGATGTTTGGAAAAAAGAGGGGGGAAAAAATTAATTGTTTTATTTTATGAGTAGTGAGCAAAACATGCATTCACTAGTTTTAAAAAATGGACAAAATAATATTCACCAGCTCTCCTATCATTTCCTTCCAAATCCTCCCATTTTAGGAAGGACAATAAAACCATTATCCAAAGGTAATGGGTAGGGTTTAAATGGAACGAGCTTGACCTGATATTTGATTCAATCCGAAGTTTATTTTGACAGGTCTGGATTTTAGTTGTGAATTCAAATTTTAAAACAGGATGGATATGGATCTGCATTAAAACATCCATCTCAGATTCAGAACAAATATGGATCTGAGTGATTCTTGAATGGATCTGGTTTTGCCTAAGGTCCGACACAGAAAAAGTATATTTACTCTATTTGTATCATGTTTAAATTATATCAGTCAAATATGGAATATCCATAGGACCCGATTTGGATCCAGATCGGGTTATAGATTCTACTATTAAAATATGGATTTGGATCTTGATTTCCATGAAATCCACTCCATTTCGAACCTTAAGGTTAGGCTATCCCTCCTATTGCTCTTCTTTCTTTCATCATTTTTAAAACAAACACAAGATAAGTTATCCTCTCCTTCCTCTTCTCCCCAATTCCCTCCCCACAAACAATAGATCTTCATGCAATTCGGAACATGCTGTCTCAATCATAATTGCCTAATCAAAGTTGTCGGAAAAAAAATCACACGGAATACCTAAAAAGAAAAGAAGAAAAAAACTTCAATAATATTAACAGCTAAGCATGCCCAACTCATTATAAAAGTAAACTATTTCCCTTCATCTCAATTGTTCTGTTTATCGAGGTCTTTTACTTCTCTCTCCATTCTGATCATTCTTTCTGTTCATTTTTTTTCTCTAAAGATTTGATAACTTGAACGTTTGTGCTGATTGCTGGATTTTCTCTTCTTTGTTAGGGTCAAGTCAAAGATGAAATGAAATCTGTTATTGCACGTATCAATTTGGTAAACGATACATGCAATATATTCAATCCAAATAGTTATCTTGAAAAAAATAATTTGTTCTTTAAAACTTACAATAACTTATGTAACCCAATTGAAATGAAATTGTACATTGAAATGGTATGCATATCTTTCTAATCTAATCTAATCCTATGATGATTGGAGAATGTTGATTGTGACATTGTTTTCTTTCGAATCCTCTGCAGGTTGTTGTGTAGGTTCGTTTAGATTTTACTGAGTTTAAAATCTTTGATGTTCTTACTTTCCCAAAAACCAAACACAGCTTACGGCGCTTTGTTTTTTCTTCTTTTGATTTCGACAAAGATGGCGGTTTCGATGAAGAAGGTTGTGGAATTTGAAGTTGAATTGATTGTTGAAGAGAGAAATTTACTTTCTATGGGATACAATACCGCGAGCGTGCACAGACAGCTTGGTGGAGGATTCTTCATCAATCAGGCAAAAGGAAGAGTCGAGATGAAACGACTAGAACACCGAGATTCTTTATGAATAATGATTTAGAGACTGATTGGACTTAGTTTGATTCTACTTTTATATGAGTGGAGTGGTAGGCCCATCACTCTTCGCACATAAAACTATTTTTGTATTAATTCGATTCGAACTCCCTATCATGACTCATTTTTCATTGAGTGTAACATGGGTCCCATTGTAATTGACACATAAGCAGCCACATAGACTCCGTAAAGAGTCGTCTGTCGGACTAATTAGCAGTACTCATTACATTACCATTCAAAATTTGCAGTACTTTTTCCCTTCAAATCACCATTTGGGATTCCACTTAACAATTCAGTAGAATGCTTTTTTCGCATCTACTTTTTTGTTTTTTCAAGTTCTTACAATTCTTTAAAAAAAAATTAATTATTATTATTATTATTACCTTGGCAAGAAATTCACACCCAATAAAAGCAAACTGTTCTAGAAACTGACTTCTTGCCACTTAAACCATCTATACTAATTCCTAAGAGAATAGGAAACTAAGAAAATGGAGCTCTGTTAATATCAGATGCTGTTCTTTGGTAGCAGTTTTGTATGATGCCAGTAATAATACGACAAGAAAATATGAAAAAGAAAAGAAAATACTTCAACTTGATTTAACAAAGCCTCACCTTAACCATTCGGAGACAGATAAGACTGTTATCCCACTCAATTCAAGATGGAATTTTCTGTGAGACAAGAGCACATGTTATTGGATTTACTTGCATTGTTTCAGCTCTTCTTATCCTGCAACCCTTTCAAAACAATTTGTAATTGTCTTCCTTACCATATCCTGCGAATTTTTACCATCCTGTTCTCAGGGTGAACTACCAAGTTCATCTTTACATATGCATTCATCTAAATGCTTGCCGGTTCTTCGCATCCTCATTTTCAGTGCATGAAGGCATCTTCTGCATCAGGAAGAACAGTTAGAAGACTGTGTCGAAGTGTTGGACCATATGCACAAATTGGGTTATCTCACCATTGAATTTGAGAACAGTAAAAAGCTTGTTTATGGCAAAATTGACAGAAATCCACCAATAGACACTTGATGGCAAGCATAGCTGCTTGAACAGGTTTCAATTGCTTACAAATCATTTTTCTTATTTAAAATTTAATCTCAACCACTAGTTTACAGGAATTTGTTCATCCTAGCAGGTAGCAACCCTTAAAAAACGTCGGTAATGAAATTTAGTACCCATTACCATAATAACTCAAGATACAGAGAATGCACCTCCATACCCTCCCCACTCCATCTTCCCACACCCTCCTTCCTCCCGGACATGATGGCCAAGGAAAATTAAAGTAAAAAAGGGGGAAAAAAACTGATTGTTCGGCATTTCATCATTTCAAGGCACACAGTTAACTGATTTGAAAACGTTGGAAAAGGTTGTCGTGGTTATAAAGATTACTACTAAAATCAAACATATGTTCTTGAAGGTTTCCTGTAATACATCATCACATATGTAACCTTTTGGGACAGTGAGACCCCACCCCCCCCCCCCCCCCTAACGCCGCTCTATATTAAACATTTTTTCATGGGACAATTGATTTTCATTAGCCTCTTCATGAGCCTTAAAGGGTCTGGATAGACACAGGATAAATCGTTCATCTTTCTCATTTAAAATAGAAAATAAAATGTTCATATAATACCACAACATTAAACTGTGCAAATTGGTCAAGGAATACCAGATGCAGCCTCCGCTGACCGGGCATATTCTCTATGGACCTATTTGTAACAAGGTTTTTCAGGGGGCATGAAACATCATTTATAAACAACCATTTATCTAGAAAATGTTTCAGTTCCACAATCATATAAGTTCTCTTTTTTTAATTCTAAATACAATCCCATTTTACATAATTGCTTTTTTTTAGATAAAAGCACAACCAACAACATTATGTGTTCTTCGTACTATCCAGGTTAACAATTAACATCCCTATCCTTCCTATCATCAGATAAGTTCTTGTTCAAATCTAAATGTTTGGAACAGAAATCTTCATCAATGATGTTTAGCAGTCAAATTTATAGAATAGCTTATGTTTCCTATATATATAGTATATCTAATTTATACACACAGAGAGTTAATGTGGGCCTATTCCTTGATAATAGTACTGTATAACAAGTGCTTCATATACACGTCTTCCAAGTAATTCGTTTTTTCCCTTCCCAATTACATTCCACAATCAATCACCCACAAGTGGGTGCAAACAATTAAATTGTAAATGAAAGGAAAATTTAGTTGCATTAGGACAATGAAAAATGAAACTGGGGCATGATAAGTTTCAGAGTTGGCTAAAATTTAAAACAAACACAACAAGTACAATATGATATTTCTAGCATTAAATAAGAGCCAAAATCATATCCCAGACAATAATTATCAAACAATGCACAACTATCAAAAAGAACAATAAGAATGTAATGCATTCCCAAGGCAGTAATCATCTGTCTCCAGAAATAGAGGAAAGATTTTGAAATTCTGGTTTGTTGAATATACATATATGATGATCCACTACACAAATGCACATATGTGCCCATGGAGATATATAGATAGTGATTTTTAACATTTCTCACATTGATAGGCACTGTGTTCATGCCTGGAATGAAATTAGGGTGTTTTTGGAAGGGATAATGGTTTTTGATGGCCACTGACCTTCAGTTTGTTTTTTGCATTTGACTTTCACATGATTTGTATGAATTTAAAGAAGAAACTAGTTTTAGGAATACCTTGTATGGTTTCACAAGTGCAAAACCATCTAAAACTCACATGCATACCCTTTTAAATTTTCAAGATTAGAGAAAACTAAGATGAAAGTGATGACTTCCTCTCATGAGCTCCCTTATAAATATATTAATATTATATTGTTGTTGTTATTACCCTTGAACACATTATTTTATTTAACATGTAGGAATTTCATGATCTCATAATGGTTATCAAAGGAATAGTCAGTGTCTCCCGTTGTTTCTGAAGCATGTCCTAAAAAAAAGTTAACATATAACCCTTAACTAAGGAATCATGATAATACCACCAAGTATAAGCATCTTTGGCATCTTGAGGAGCATCATTTTTAGGCATATCTGGCGAATCCTTGTTCAAAATGTGGATCAAATTTTCAGTGGTGGACTATAATACTTAAATTTCTTTTTCAATCAGTGTAATTAGGATCCCAAGTTAATTTTCACCCAATAATTTTGCAAGCGGATTAATAGTTGTCCATTATGCCTACACAACCACAAAACTAAACCGGAAAAGATATCCAGCAACATACTACAGCCATTTTAGAACAGTATATTTCATCTGTAAGGCGTACAGCCATTGTTTAAATATATCACTTGTATATGAATGGCACTCCAATTTTAGGTGACACTCCAGAAGTCCCACTAGCCTTGATATGTCTATCATCTCTTCGAAGTAAGAACAACAGTAATTATCCAAATAAAATGTTATCCTTTTGGCATCAACTTAGTTCCTGATATTACCTTTTTTTATAGTTTCTAATATTACTCCATTACATACTAACAATGGAAGACCTTTAGAGAATTCTTCTCAAGATCTTTTTCTATCTCATGCTTCTTACTTTAATAAGGAAATAAAATAGATATCATATATATCATGTCATGTGTATAATATAAACATGTAATCTTATGCATAGCATGTGATGTACTTGTTATATTTAGGAGCACACAATGGCTATGTAACATGGACTCGGGTACTTGTGGATATGTATCCAAGTGAACATGTCAAATTCCCAAACTGAATGACAAATGAATATTGCTAAATTTCATATTGTTTAATATTTGTAAATTATTTTCTAGAGTAAAATAATGTCTTTATATAAGATAGTGTTCATTATAGGCATTTTCACTAATTTTGAAGCAATAATATAATAATTTGATATACTTTTTAGATGCATGTCCAACCAACAGTGTCGACTGTTGAACACATATCCCATAACTATGTTAGAGTATTATGTGTCTACAAGGGTAATTCACCTAGAGTCTTAGTATAAGACCCGATACATAGTTAGTCCATGATTACAAACAACAAGCATTTTCTCAAATAACACAAAATGTAAGAATCAAATCATATGACACACATGCATCTTTCACATAATATCCAATCTCAAAAGAATTTAAATTTATTTAAACATCAATTGAAGATCATAGTCTTCTATTAGATTATAACCAAACATCACATAACAATCTCCAATTATGTTCTAAAAATTTTTTATAGCTTGAATTATGACAAATATACAAGATTGTATCTCATATTATTTTCAATTAAACTCAAATGACTCTTCATGAAGCTTATTATATTATTTCAACTAAATTATTTTCTTTCATTCATGAATAACAACATCCATTATACATAAACCCAAACCATGATTCACATTAGATCCGGGGATGTCAAAGGGCGGGTATTGTACAAAGTGCCCTATCCCAACCCGTTCTACGAAGAAAAATCCATTACCAACCCCGCCCGGCTTCAAGTCAGGGCAGATTTAGAGTGCCTTGGTATGCATAAATTAAATACAATCCTAACCATATTCAAGATAGATATTTTAGAAAAAAATTAAATATAATAAAATATTTAAGAATTATAATCATAAATTTTGGTAAATTTATGAATATGAATCCAAAATATCATGAAAAATAATGAAAAGAACATATTTTTAGAACTATACGGGATGGGTTTGCAGTGGAAGAACAGGTTATGACTCTCAGTCCAAACCCGCTCCTAACCCAATTAGATGAGAATCAAACTTTTTCATTAGGAGCAGGGCGGGCAGGTTTCCATCAGGGCAGGTCAAATTGAGATTCCTATTTAGATCAAATATAAAACAATCTTACAATTATTAAAATTGGAAATATGTATAAAGAATTAAGAAGAGTTAAAACTCTAACAATGTATGAGTGAAACAATTCTAGTGAATGTTTTACACAGACACATCCTTGTAATGGTGTGAATTATCAAATACAATCTTAACCAAACAAAAACATGGCCTTTGTGATTATTGGAAATAAGCATGTGAGCAAAAAGAATATATGTGTGTGTGTGTGTGTGTGTGTAGGTATGTATTTATAATAGACCATGACCCTCAAGTGCTATTAAATAAACCAAAATAAAATATAAAAATAAAACCCTTGAATCGCAAGCAGATGGCCCTGTATTTTGGTAGAAATAACACCCAAAACAATTCTGGATGTAGTTTAATTTGTTTATTTTTATAAATATATATCACTCATGTGATTTATATGCATTTGAATCTTTTCAAAAAAAGAAAAAAATGCATTTGAATAAAAAATCAATTTAAGGATTACCACATAAGATTTCGAAGTAACCCCTCCCAAGTTCACATATATGCCCTCTTGGATCTTGTACAAAACCCTCCAAAGGTCACACATATGTTCTCTTGGATCTTCAAGATTCACTATTATGAGTAAGATTAGAATAAGACTAAAATAGAATGATTGGAAATTTTTCTTCCATTATTTCCCTCCATACTTCTTAAGTTGTAGGCCACCAAATGTTTTCTCATAACATCACAAAGTTTATGTTTGAATAATATGATTGGGCGGTTAACTGATACAACTCACTAAGAAATATTCAAGAGAATCAGTAATGTTTGTTACTCCTTACTTCATTATCGACAATGTGAATTTTCATCAAGGTATACCAGTGCTTTGGCATTTGACTATTACCATTACAGAATCTACTTTGCTCTTCAACCACAAAAATTCCTCGAGCGAATATAGCAAAAGGAATTAAAGAGAAAATACGATATGGAGTCAATTAAGAAATTTTCAATCTAAAGGCAACATATGAAGTGAAGAACATTCTGAATAATAGGATCCCACAAGATAGAAGAATATGACTTCTATTATTTAACATCACTTGTCGATTGAAACTTATTGACATTCTAAACTGTTCTCTCTAGCATTTGCATCAATCTACAACTTTGTAATAAGCTTTTATTAAAAAATAAACTTTATAACATGCTTCTCTATTCTCACTAAAAAGCTCACACTATATATAGCTGAGAAACAATTTTTACAATAAGAGAATGAAAATGCTTTCAGCATATAAAAAAAATGGTTAACAATGGTGAAGAAATAGTATAATATCTACGAGCTTGCCAATGATAAAACTCTCATGTTGTAATTAAATTAAGAAGAAGAAAAAAGACTGGTAATCTTCAAAAAGAAAATGATAAAAAAAAATGCACAACTAACTATAAGAGAGAAAACACAAGTATAAATTGGAAAGGAAAAGAAAAACCTATAATTCAGAGAAACAAGACTCTTAGTGTAATCAATGCAATTCTCAGTTACCTATCTCAAAAATGTTGAACAAAGTAGTGTAAATACTCTGATCAAACTCTGCAAATTCATGATTTCTTAGTTGGGCTGCAACTGTACCGAACTACTGGAGTCCAAAAGATGATCTGATTTTCTGAACTCTTTTGCCCTCATAGCCAATGCATTCCGTATAACTGAAGCATTTCTCTCAATTGAATCCTCAGTAGCCCCATAGTACTGAGAGCTCTGATCATGCAATGAATAATCACCCAATTCATCAGACAAAGCCGAATAATCCTCCCTCATCAGCAAACCATTATGAAGTATCGAACAAGCACCAATGTAAGTCACTGCAGTCTTGAACTCCTCTTCAATTGGTTTATTCAATACACCCCAATTCTTCAAACTGGCAATGGTTCTAAGCGCCGGAAGGCGCATCAAATGGTGCGCCTCATTGAACTTATCTTCACATGACTCCGGCATTGGATCAACAAATGGAACAAGTAGCCAAGGTAGTAAAGGGTACCCTCCATCCCCAACTAAGTACTGAGGTATAGCCACACCTTCTATATCTATTGGCGGTGAATTCAATAAACTCCCTCCTTCAACATCTTTGTATAAAGTTGAAGACTTGAGAACCCGAGAATCGCCCTTGTGGCCATGAAAACCTGCGATTATGCTCAGAATTCGCGAGGATGAATCCACAACAATTTGTGCTGCAATGCTTTCTTCTCTGAATTTATCTTCTGATGATGAGTTATACACATTATTTCTTACTATCCTGAACCTCGTACAATCAATAATTCCACAACAATTGGGCAATCCGGTGAGAGTTTCAAACGCTGCAGAAACGGATTCGAGCTCCGGTGGGCTTGGAAAACCAACCCAGAATCTGAAATTCGTGCAAAGAACACGGCACAATTGTTTGACACAGAATTTGGCAACCGGTTCTGAAACCATGAACCGCCGCGATATTTCCGGGTAATCGGCGCCGGTGTATAGCCGGAAAAGGCCGATACCGAGTCGAGCTTCGGCGGAGAGAGCAAGGGGTGACCCAACTGGGTCACGACACTCGAGTAGTGGCTCGAGAAGGCCCGAGAGCCACTCGAAAGTCGAAGAACTCATTCTGAAACAGAGCTTGAACGAGTCGGGGTTTTGAGGAATGAACGACGAGTTGAATCGACCCAGTTGAACGCGTGCTGGTTCGAGTTCGTCTTCATCGTCCTTGGAATCGAGTTCTGGTTGGTGGGTTCGCTTCCGTTTCCTGGAAATAGAGAGGAGAGAGAGGGAAGTGACGATTTCCGAGGTGGAGAGGAAATGGTGGAGGAGAGGAATTAGGTTTTCACAGAGGGAGGAATTAGGAGTGGAATTGGTGATTGTGAGAGGGTCAGAGGAAGGAAAAAGGAGGAAGAGAAGGAGAAGTAGCTGTGAGATGAGGGAAGAGAGTAAAGCTGTCAAAGCCCGATAATCCATTTTTATCTCTCTCTCTCTCTCGATTTGTCGGGAATGGGGGTTTCAATTTTCGAGAGCAAAACAAGAATTGTCTGTGGAAGAGAAATCTGAGTGGACAGGATAGATAAACACACCTGTGTTGTGCAGTACTTTTCTATAGAAGCTTTCTTTAATCGCACGTGACTGAATTATATATATTTGGAATCTGGTCACTGTGAGAGAATCTTGATTATTGGCTTACCAATTTTAATAAAGAAAATAATTTTTAAACCGATTTCTTACAGCCTGTCACAGTCACAGTTGTGGTTGTGTGAATTAATATTATTACAGGGGCATTTTAGTAATCTCTCTTGTAAGATTTTTTATGTTTTTATAACATATACCATAAAATAATGAGTGTACATGACATTTCATTAAATTTTTTTTTTAACCTAGTATGCTGACTAACATCAATAAGAAAGGTCACGGCATGAAATTAAGATAAGTGTCAAAAAGTATAAGTATAATTTATCTTTTACGGAGTATCTTTTATCTTTATGTCAACATTCACGATCATCATGTGTGATTAAGATAAATTTGAGATGGTGCGAGTGTAATTTCCCTTTTATCTTTTGAGCTATATTGGAGTTTATTCATTACATTAAAGAGATAAAAATTATTTGATTCAATTCCACAATAACTTGAAAAATATATCAAAATAGCATTGTTCAACAAGAAAATCATATTTATGAAGAGTTGCAATGATTGATGGGTCTTATATGTTGTATGTGCCCAGTAACAACTAATCACAAACAGCATGACTCATTTTAATATTGAAATGCAGTTTTTTAAAACGAGGCAAAATTATTAGGCATTCTTGAGGAGCGATAATATGATATTTTGATCAATAATAAGTATTTTTTTTTTATAATGAAGAAAAATAGTGAATGTCAATTCTTTTGGTCAAAGTCTTATATTATCGGTATTTTTGAAATATTTAATCATTTTTCAAAAAGTTGTTGGGTTGAGACTTTTACAAAATTAAAATCAAGTTCCCACCGATAACATCACATCTTTTTTTAAAAAAAGTATTAGCTAGAAAACCACTTGGTTTCGGCCATCACAATCAACCTTCCAATTAAATGTGTTAACTTTATGAAAAATTATTAGGTAATTCTGGAGCTATTAGTCGTGGTCAATCATCACTTGACACGTATGCAAAAAATTAAAAAAGAGCAGACACAAAGCGAGCTTTTTTTTGCTTGTGTGTCAAGTGGTGATTGGCCCAATATCAATGGTTGTAAAACTACTTGGACAAATTACATTTTGACCCCCTGAGGTTTGTTCATTCATAAACCTGATCCCCCTACGTTTACAAATCTTCATTTTCACCCCTGTCAGTAGTTTTTGGTTGACTTTGGTCAACAAAATGCTAAAATGACTAAACTACCATATTGAAGGAAAATTTGGCGCAGAAGTGTAAAAGGGCATTCTAGGTATTTTTTGGCTACTGTTTGCATGATATAAACAATCTGATCATTGACAATGACATGAGAGACTAAAGTGATGTATAATTTCAAATCTCATAGGTAAAAATGAAGATACACAAACATGGGGGGTCAAGTTGACGTATGAACAAACCTCAGATTTGCCCAAACTATACTTAATAATTTCTCCAACATTACTCAACTTTATGGTTACATGTTTGATTATAATTGGCCTGAACCACATTATTCCAAATTGTCTAGTAATTTTTTTTTTAATGAAGAATCGACTTATTAGTTAGTCACACTTAGAGCTCTTGAATGACGCACAAGCTCTGATACATGTCGTTGTATGCAAATCTATACTCTTTTAATATTTACATATTCATCTACTTTTTTAGTGTTGCAATACTTCAATCCACTAGTTAGTGCATTAGCCATGACTTGTGTCACTCTTCATCTTCATGGACCCAAAAGCCTTCCATATGTTACTTAAGGTTGTAAGGGTGCAAAAATGACTCGTCCGAGCTTACCAAGTTTTAGCCTGGCGCGAGTCCATGGAAGGCTAGTCCATCACAATCTTATAAGAGGATGGATTAGGCCTCAATATAGGTTCAGCCCTCAGCCCAGTCCGTTGGCCCATCCACTAGCCCGCACATTGCCTAGCACTAGTACTAACGAACAATTTGCATGTCAGTATTGCTGCAGGCCTCCACTAGAGTTTTCTCTGGCTTCGCTCCACTCAGGCATAGTTCACCATCTTTCGAATCCTAACAGGCATGCTCTCACTCGCTCAAACCCTTCTCAGAAGATCAAGGTCCAGTCAATCAGTTTTCTTGCACCTTACGGGTTTGGTAGCCCGTTGACTAGCACACATGTCAGACTCTTTGGTCCATGTTTCAAGACGGGCTATGGAGAGCTCACAGGTCGTTGCCTGGAGCGCACAGGTGCCAAGGCACACCGTGACGGCACGCGCTACCAACCACGATAGTGGCGACGACGTCTACGCAGATATATCAACAACTTGAATTTTGGCCGCCGCCGTAATCCACAACCGTCCACGTCTAGTAGCCATCTTCTGCATCCCATTCCCCCATGGCCCATACCACCAAATCCAAACATAACCTAACCCAACAAATTAGTAAAAAATGTATACTCGTACGAGCTTGCCAAGTTTTAGCCCAACCTGACTCTATAGAGGCCTAGTCCAGCACAGCCCTATAAGAGGATGGGTAGGGCCTCAGTATATGGTTCAACCCTCGGCCCGAACGTTGGCCCATCCACTAGCCCAAACACTGCCTAGCACTAGTAGTCCTCTTCTCCATCCCATTACCCATGGCCCATACCACCAAATCCAATAGATAACCCAACCCAACGAATTAGTAAAAAGGTATACTTTGAATCACTTTGCATTTTTGCAATCACAAATATTCACTCCAAAAAATGACTTTGAATGCTTTGCCTTTTGATTCATGTTACTGCTTTTTTGCCATTGCTCAAGTCTCACAAGAAAAAAAATGACATAGTATTTATTTTGTCTTTTTATTCAACCCATTCCTCATAATGATTCAAATTTTAGTTTATCATTCCATGTAATATTATTCTTCTTTACATCTGCCATTTTTTTCTTTTTTTTTTCCCTTTAAATCAAGTCCAAGATAAAAATCAAAAGCCCGTTTCAAGCCCACAATTGAACCCGTTTCAAGCCCGCAGCCCAGCCCGTTGACTAATCAAAGCTCAGAGGGTTTCCAAAATCACGGGTCAGACCGGGCTATTAATATATTTATGGAAAAACAAAAACTACACATATTAATATATATATATATAGATATATATATTTTTTCACATAGATGTCCTGTATGGCCCAGGACCTTGAACTAGTAATATCTACCCTACTGTACATTAAATTTGATTTAAGCATATGAACAATGACAATTTCAATTAATCAGTAATCATTACTTATTAAAAAATCAAATTTAGAAAGAAAAAAAGAAGACAAGAAATAAAGTTTTCAAAATCATGCTACCACAAAAATATTTCATATTTGAGAAAAATATTAAAATCGCTTTAGTAATTTATTAAGTTTTATAATTATTGAGAATAGATTTAAATACATTCTAAAAGTGCAAACAAGTTTTTACAAAACTAATTTTTGTATAGAACTGTTTAAATTATTGTTAAATGAACGAAATTTTCAATTATATATTCTCTCTAGCAATAGAATAAATATTATTCATAGAAAACCAAACCAAATTAATATAACATAAACTTGGATGACTTTTACGTCAAAGTATATATATATATATATATATATATATATATATATATATATTGTAGATGCTCAAAAACGTAAAGATGGAAACGGTTGAGCCATACATATTTAAAATCTAATGGTGATGATTAAAAAGACTCTGTATCCTTTCAATTGAGATTGTAATAGCCCGTTTCACCTGATGATATGATATTGTTCACTTTGGGCCAAAGCCCACATGATTTTGCTCTTCGATTTACCCCAAAAGGTCTTATATTATTTGGAGATAACACACTACATATAAGCACATCCCCTTCTCCACACCCAGACGATGTGGGATTGAGCACCTTGTAGCCTGCCAATATGGTAGCTCACTCCAGTGTCTTTTCTTACACCCGCCCACATCACACCTGCCCACAAGGGTCACTACAATCCACCCCCTAGGAGGCCCAACGTCCTTGTCAGCATACTTTCGGTTGGCTCCGGCTCTGATACCATTTGTAACAGCTGTTACAAATGGTATCAGAACCGGAGCCAGCCGAAAGTGTGCCGACGAGGACGTCGGGTGTGATATGGGTGGGTGCTAGAAGAGACACTGGGGTGAGCTACCACACTAGCAGGCTACATGGTGCTCAATCCCACATCATTTGGGTGTGGAGAAAGGGATGTGCTTATATGTAGTGTGTTCTCTCCAAATGGTATGAGGCATTTTGGGATAAAACCCAAGAGCAAAATCGTGCGGGCTTAGGCCTAAAGTGGACAGTATCATATCATCAGGTCGAGCGGAGTATTACAGTTGGTATCAAAGCCTGACCCAGCCAGAAGTGTGCCGACGAGAACGTCGAGCCTCTTAGGGGGGTGGATTATAGTGACCCTTGTGGGCGGGTACAAGAAGAGACACTGGGCGAGCTACCACACTGGTAGACTACAGGGTGTTTAATCCTACATCACTTGGGTTTGGAGAAGGGGATGTGCTTATATTTAGTGTGTTCTCTCCAAATGGTATGAGGCATTTTGGGGAAAACTCAAGAACAAAATAATACGAGCTTAGGCCCAAAGCGAACAATATCATACCATCAGGTGGAATGGGGTATTACAGTTGGTATCAGAGCCGAACCCAGTCGGAAGTGTGCCAACGAGGACGTCTTGCCTCCTAGGGGGTTGGATTGTAGTGACCCTTGTGGGCGGGTGTGATGTGGGTAGGTGCAAGAAGAGACACTGAAGCGAGCTACCACACTGGCAGGCTACAAGGTGCTCAATCCCATAGCCTGGGTGTGGAGAAGATGATGTGTTTATATGTAGTGTGTTCTCTCCAAATTGTATGAGACCTTTTGGGGTAAAATTCAAGAGCAAAATCGTGCAAATTTGGGCCCAAAGCGGACAATATCATACCATCAGGTGGAGCGGGTTATTACAGAGATTTAGTATAACGAATGCAAATACAGGTGTGTAATATTGCCATAGTTATCTTTTTTCATAAACTTTTTTCCAGCCCCTTCTTTCTTCTTTCTTCTTCTATTTATAGGCCTTTGATTTTTGTCTCTTTCCTCCACCTAGGCTTGTCCCTTTCATCATTGTGTTTGTTGGGCCTTTCTGGGTTTGTCCCTTTCATCATTGTGTTTACTAGGCCTTTCTGGGCTTTGGATGTGAGCGGATGATATTTGTCTTCTGAAGCAGGAGGTGGCTTGGTTTGATAATGGTTTGGGCAAGTGGGGAGCGTGGGTATGTCAGGTTTAGTTTATCTTATTTGATGGCGGCCCAAGTCACCTTAGCTTGTGTTCGGTTTGGGCTTGAGGGTATGGTGTTTATGTTTGTGTCGTGCAGGCCCAGTCTGGATGAGTGGTTGAGTTGGACTTTGTGGGCTTCGGTATTTTGCCTTAGTGTTGTGGGCCTTGGTGTTTGGGGGGTCTACACTTCGCCCCTAATTCTGTTCAAATTCTGGTGCTGGTAGGATTGGAATGGAATTGAAGGGTTGTTTAGTTACCCAAACGACAGAGACGATTGGTGTGTAGGAATTGGGAATGGTGTCACGCCGCCTATTTAAGGGGTGAAGTGACGGATGTTTGGGGTATTTGACTCATCATAATCTAAGTTTTCTTTTCAGCAAGAGCTCCAGTGTCGTCCTTTTGAGGTTAGTTCTCCTTTGTGCTTGCTCTTCTTCGTTGCAATCATAGTTTCTGGGTTTAGTATGAGGGGGAGAGAGGTTAGCATGTCGTCGAACAGTGGGATGGAGAGTGATTTTCCTTTGAGGTCTGGTTCCGAGGATAGTGTTGAGGTGGTGGAGGCAGGTGGTGACAGAGTGGATAGGGCGAGAATTCTTGTGACGGGAGGTGCGATCGGGAGGGGTGGATCTAGGGTGTTGGTTAGGCTAGGGTTTTAGGACCTGAGATCCGAACCCCTCTGATTTTGAGGGTAGGGTGGATACGATTGACCTGGCGAAGTTGCAGAAGGAAAGGGATATACATGTTTGAGTTGCCTATTTATACAATTATTTTCAGGCATGTTTGAGTTGCCTATGTATAAAATTATTTAATTTCAGGCATGTTTGAGTAGTTTATTTGTACAATTATTTTTCAGGCATGTTTGAGTTGCCTATGTATACAATTATTTGATTTCAGGCATGATTGAGTGCCTACCATATTTTATATTTATAAAATATTATCATTTTTATGAGTTGTATCTAGCCTCAATAGTTTTGAAGACTATTATTACCTCAATTGTAGAACTTTGGATAAAGAGTAATCAAATGTTTGTTATAAAACAACATCTTAGTAAGTTGAAGTTTGTTACACAAGTTTAAGTGTAATATTTGGATTGGTTGAATTGAGAGATAACTCTACACAAATTTCGAGGACGAAATTTCATTTAAGGAGGGTAAAATGTAATAACCCGATTTTTCATAAGGCCATTTAATTAGTTTAAGAGTTAAGACTAGCTTGTGTCTAATTTATGTGTGAATTATGTTATGTAAATTTAAGATAGAAAAATTGATTTAACATAGTTGGATTGAGAAATTTTGAGTATGAAATTTGGTATGGTTGATTTAGATGAGAATGTCTTGCATTATGTGTGTGTGTGTGTATCTATTTATATATATTAATTGAATGCTTGCGGGTAAGACTTTGAAAATGTAAGAGAGTGATTGTAGAGACCTAAGTCTAGTTTTGACCGGATTTCTACTTTCCTTATTATTTAATTTCTAACAGGGGATTTGAAATGATATGACGGGTGTTTTAATGATTAAATACATGTGTGAGAACTTATTTTGAAGTTCGGAGAAGTTTTTGAGCCATTTGGTGTAGTTTGAGATTTTCGGGTCGGCGATGCCCGGGATACGGGTCAGGTGGGCCCGGGGAACCGAAATTTTTTTAAAAATATTTGTTTTTTATTTTAGAATAGTTGAAATATTTTAAGAGAGATATAATGAATTTTAAAACCATAGCTACTTTCGGAATTGAAAACGAAGCTCAAGAGATACATTAAATGACTAGAGGTGCATTTTAGTCATTTTACGCTCAAACAATTATTAATACACTTGTAGTCGGATTTGGGGCATATTTTATGGATACAAAACAGTGGGCTGCTACTCTCTTTTCTTTCTTCTTCATCCCTCTTCCTTCTCTCCAAATTTCATGGCTCAAGGAATGGGATTCAAGAGTTGCTCAAAGGAAAATATGTTCCTCTCTTCGTGATCTACATTTCTACCGATTGGTTTTCAATTTGAAGCATTTGACATTTGACAAGCTTAGAGTTTTCAATCCAAAAGATAGGGATTTTCTACCTACGCCGTTTATTAATGCATTTCAAAGCATCTATGTGTATTTTATATTGATTGGAACATGTATGGATATGTGAATATTAAAGAAAGTCTGATTTTTGGTTGGACAGTCCGATTTTTGTGTCTTTAGGTGACCCATACGATGGAATTAAATTATGGATATAACTCTATGTCTTAGCTTTAATTTGATATATTATGGGCCTCATTTGGATAAGAATTGAGTGAGTTATTCAAGTTTTCCCACAGCTGCGCAGAATCTGCCCCCATGTGTTTGATAAAATGCCAATAAGAAATATGTTGTTTCAAAAATAGGATTTTATGTGATTTTAATGATGTATTTATTATATTGTGAAAATTGATATATCGAGTATATGCTATTATTAATATAGTTTATATGAGGATTTTCAAAATCTGAATTCATTCTTGGAATAGTGTTGAAACTAGTATAAGCTTGGTACCCTGAGGCTTAAATTTTGAGGGTGTTGGGTATTAACACTCATAAGAAATCTTTGTGCATATGTAACGATAAACTTCATGTAAATGTTGTGATTTTTACGTATATCACTTTTGGAGAGGTAGATGTCGGCTAGTCTTAGCCCCATTTTTGGAGAGGTTGCTTCCAAGTCTCGAACCCGAGACCTATCGCTTTTGGGCGAAGGCACTTGCCATCGCACCAAGGTGCGACCTCTCCAAATATATATATATATATATATATATATATATATATATATATATATATATATAAAGATGCAAGCCACTGGCACTAATGTTATATACAAATTAGATATATTTGCATGTGATGTTCCTTGAGTCGGCAGTTAGTGTGGTACAGCGCATCACTATATAGATATGTATATATCTATGCTCCAAAAGAGAACAGGCTTAAAAATTCACTAGCAAACAATTGTTATACTAATTTAAACAAGCTTCCAAATGATATTCTCATCTATAACATTATCTTCCACCATCTATATATCACTATAATTATATCCACCATATATATATATATATATATATATATATATATCTCCATCCATATATATATATAATTCTATATATAGATATATATCCACCAAATATCTATTACTTGCACCCCAAAATCTTCTTTTAAGAATTAAAATAAAATAAAATAAATTTTTGGCATTTACAATCTCCCTAACTTAAAAGAATTCCATCCTTAAAATTTGCATACTCAATTCATTCTTTAGTTTTGTACATAAACAAGATTTGTACATAATAATGTACCCATAACATACTTACACACATCTTATTCATAGCTTTATAAAACATACATATAACTATCTCACAAACTCAGAAGATAACCAAACGAAATCGACTGATGATCACCACTGTCATATGGATGATTCCACTGTCCACTGTCTGTTGGTAAATCAGACAAATCCATAGAAAAAGGAGCTTCAGCTTCCAGACCAGTGAAGAAAATATTCTCTTCTGAATTTGCATAATTATGCAAAACGTCTGGATCTATAAGTTGCTCTAGGTTATAGGACATGGTGTCAACATAACTGGTTGGGTTATGATCCAGTTATGGCACCACATTCACATCCTTGTACTGAACCCAGTGTTGATTTTGTGGGTTTAAGATGAACTCCCCCCTAATACCTCATTAGGGTTTGACATCACGTTCACACCTTCTTAGGATTGATATTGGGGGTGTAAAAAAGATATTTCCCCTAATATTACATTAGGGTTTGTACTTGAAGAGGCATTTAGAAAGCTCTGAGTTGATGTTCGCCTGAGATAAGCCACCTCAGCTTATAGTCTGACATTCTGTTGTTCAAGATAAAAGATTCTTGAAGTGCAAGCCCAAATGGGATCGACGTGCCTAGAGTAGGCTTCATATGACATAGAGAAAGTGTCACGCCTCGAAATCCAGACTGCTGGGATTCCCCCGGTCCGAGCCCAAAATTTCGAGTAGTGAGGTGTCACAACTGCCCGATCATCATTCCACAACTTGAACAACCATGGCAAGTTACTACCAACGTCACCATCGGTTCTTACCCAAACCACCGAGGTCATTACATACAACAAAAGTTTTTACATTTACCAATATGTTCATTCTTTACCGAGAACGTCACAATGATTAACCAATCTAAATTGTAATCACAAAATCAGCAAAAACGTTCTTTATAACTTTAACAGCATGCATACGTGTATACATAATCAATACAACTCTATAATGGACCCCCTTTAATGAGATCATACAAGTACAAGTCCCTTTTTGCACAATCAAAAGTGTCGATTTGCACAATCGAAAACATGATTTCGCATGATGGAAATGAATCGCATGATCAAGGTTCCATCAAAGTACTATCGAAGAATTCTATCTCTCGGAAATTTTGACAATCTACAACTCTGCAATTTTTAGCATGATTGAAAGTGGGGTTTCGCACGATCGAAAATTTCGATCATGTGAAACAGGGGTTTTGTACAATCGAAATCACCTCCTACAAAAAATCCTATTGTCTCACACTTGATCATTTTTTGTCCAATGTTCCTCATTAACACATCTACGTAACATATATCACATATAAATCGACATAAACTTTCTCAAAAGTTTATACATGTGAAAATAAACATGAATGAATATATCATCATTTAAACATCTAATATTCTATCATGCTCAATATCATACTTACAATGTATAAAATCATTAGTCATAAACAACATATGCTAAAATCTGTATTTAAATGTATACAACCATTTAAGCATAATTAAAATATGTTCTCGGAGCATAAATGGTCATTACATGTTTGTCACATGCATATAGTCCACAATCCGAACATGCATTCAAATAAAGTAATATAAAGTCTTTAAGTGAACCGATACCACTCCACGCCAACTCTACCATTGGGGAGACTCCACCACCTCCTTTTTATTTCTTGAAAAGAGTTAATCCTCATGGGATGAGCAACCACACGCTCAGTAGTAATGTCTAAAATACAATTTTGTAAGTTCTGTGAATACCACATAAACATACATTTGCATTTAATCATGTTAAGCAAAAATTCATGAATCACAACCATATCATAAGTAACGTGTAAATACACCATCATATGTACAACTCATTCATCATCTCCATACATACATTGGTCTCTAATTTCTCTTGGACAAACAATCACCTATCCGAGGCTCTTATATCAGTCCACCTCGTGGAAGGACTCCATTTTAGGGAGTATTCTCTTCCATTCTAGTTGGGGCTCCTTTACCTGTCCACCCCGCGAGGGTTCCATGTACCGGATTACCTCGCCACTCGTCAAGAGGGCTTACCACCCAATTGAGCTCATCACCCTCACCATCCCAATAAAAATGAACCCCACATGTTTATGCCAATAAACATTTATAACCCAAAACCAATATAACATTCTATTACCATGCTTATACAAATCTCATATAAACATCACATATATTCACATTGAACATGTTCCACATTTCATATAATTCACATATTGACATTTAAATCATGATTTTCACTTGAACATACTTTCAAGGCAATTTATCAAACACATAAGTATCACATTCACAATTATACATGATTTTACATAATTGCTTCACAATTCAATCTCAACATACTTATATAATCATCTAAGGCAAATATAAACATGTAACTATCATATTCAACATAGAGAATTCATTAAATGGCATAATTGAGTATGTTTTAATATTGAAAAACATCTAATCATACCCATATAAGTAATTGGTTGCCTCAACAACCAATATACTCACAAAAACCCCAGATTCTATAGATTAGGCATCCCTACCTCAGTATGGAAGAGGTTCCAAATTATTTTCGCAATTCTCGCCAAAAAGTTAACTTTCTCAAAAATTGATTCCGGACGGATCAATCTTGATCCCTCAACGCGTAAACTGTTTATCTCTTCTTCGGCGTCTTCAAATTCCCGCCCTAAACTTCTCAAATTTGATAGAAAAGTGAATAAGATGATATAGTTATATATAGATATATATTGTTCTCACCATTCGGCTGGAGAGAATGAGAAATGAGAGTTGGGTCATTCTCTTTTTATTTATAAATTTTAACCTACACTTATTTACAAAAATGCCACAACCTTTTCACTAAACCTTCCCGAGCTCTGTTTTCAATTTTCGTAACTCTGATTGACACAAAATTAACTCTGTAACGCGTCAAATATTTTATTTAAACTACCTTTCGAATTTGGTATCATTCCGACACATTTGGTGTCTGGACCCAAAAAGTCAACTTTTGTCAAACGCTCTGAAAACTTCCCCAAAGCTTAAATAAGTTTCCAAAACATGTATTTTACATTTAAAATATTTATATAATCATTTAAAGCATTAATATGACAATAAATGAAAATAAAGAAAAATCGACCAAAAAATAGTCATGGTTCTTACATCCTGCTCAACTTAAAAGGATTTCATCCTCGAAATCAAGCCATACCTTAAGGAAATAAATCTAGATACTTAGAACGAAATTCCTGCTCTTGCTCCCAGGTAGTCTCCTTAATATTGTGATGATGCCACAAAACCTTGACTAACGGAATAGTCTTACCCCACATAACTTGCTTTCTAGCATCAATAATTTGAACTGATCTCTCCTTATAGGTGACATCCTCATTGACCTCGATGTTTATCCAACTTAAAAAATGATCAGGTTCGTATTTTCTCAACATCGAAACATGAAATACGTTGTGAACCTTTTCCAACTGTGATGGCAAATCCAACCTGTAAGCCACCTCATCGACACACTCAAGGATATTAAATGGTCCAACGTATCTCGGCGACAACTTGACACTCTGCCTAAATTGCATCAATCCTTTTCGTGACAAAACCTTAAGGAACACATGGTCTCCCACCTCATAGGATAACGGTCTCCTCCTCCAATCAACATAGATCTTTTGTCTACTCTGAGCTGTCAACAATCGTTGTTTAATCAACTTGATCTTTTTTGTAGTCTCATGTACAATATTTGGTCCTAAGGCTGCTGTCTCTCCCACCTCAGTCCAACAAACTGAAGATCTACAAGGTCTACCATATAATGCCTCAAATGGTGTCATCTCAATACTAGTCTGATAACTGTTGTTGTACGCAAACTCCACAAGTGGCAAATGGTCCTCCCAACCACCGCCAAAATCCAATATACAAGCACGAAGTATATCCTCTAATATTTAGATGGTACGCTCCGACTATCCGTCAGTATGAGGATGGAATGTTATGCTAAAGTGCAACTCGGTATCCAATATTGTCTAAAATCCCTCCCAGAATCTCAAGTAAATTGTGGATCTCTATCCGATACGATGGATACTGTTACCCCATGTAATCTCACAATCTGCTCCACATATTGCTTACTAAGCCTCCTCACACCATCTGTCAACCGCATAGGCAAGAAGTGAGTTGTTTCTGTTAATCTATCCATAACAACCAAAATTGTATCATTGCTCTTGTTTGATCTTGAAAGACTTGTCACAAAATATATGGTAATATGTTTCCATTTTCACTCTGCCACTAGTAATGGTTGCAATAACCCAGCTGGCTTTTGATGTTCCGTCTTTACTTGTTGACAAGTAAAGCATCTCACCACAAACCGTGCCACATCCTTCTTCATACCTCGCCACCAATATTGGCACCTCACATTGTGATACATTTTTGTTCCACCAGAATGAACTACAAAATGAGAATGATGAAATTCCTACAATACATCATCACGACGATCAGAAGGAACTATCATTAATCCTCTGAATCGTAGACCCCCATCAAAATGCAAGGTCTAACCCTCCACTGTCGTACCACTAGCAATCTATGAGTAAATAATTTCTAACTCACAATCCCGTTTCTGTGCCTTAATCACCTTGCTCACAAGCATAAGTTGAGTTACTAAGCTAAACAACGTAATTGGCTCACTATCATCACTAAAATACAATCCCAACTCTGAGAAATCTTCCATCATTTTCCATTCCCGGATGGATATGGCAACTAGAGTCCCGTGAGACTTTCTACTCAAAGCATATGCCACTACATTTGCTTTTTTTGGATGATATTATCCAGAAAGGTTTAGTAAAAAAGTTGTGGCATTTTTGTAAATAAATTGAGGTTAAAGTCTATAAAGAGAAAGAGAATGACCCAGTCCTCATTTCTCATTCCCTTCAGCCAAATGGTGAGAACAATATATATCTATATATAGCTTTATCATCTTTTTCACTTCTCCATCAAATTTGAGAAGCTTAAGTCGGGAATTAGGCGACATCAAAAAAGAGAGAAACGGTCTACGCATTAAGGGCTTAAGATTGATCCGTCCGGAATCAATTTTAAAGAAAGATAATTTTTTGATGAGAATTGAGGAAATCATTTGGAAGCTCTTCCAAATTGAGGTAGGGATGCCTAACCTACAGAATTCAAAATTTTTATGAGTATATTGGTTTGTTAAGACAACTGATTGGTTATGTGGGTATAATTAAATATTTTTCAATATTAAAGCATGCTCAATTATGTCATTTAGTGAATTATTTATGTTGAACATGATGGTTATATGTTTATATTTGCCTTAGATGATTATATAAGCATGTTGAGATTGAATTGTGAAGTAATTATGTGAAATCATGTATAATTGTGAAGGTGACACTTAAGTGTTTGATAAATTGCCTTGAAAACATGTTCAAGTGAAAAGCATGATTTAAATGTGAATATGTGAATTATATGAAATGTGAAAGATATGGAACATGTTGATGTAGGACGAGCTATGATTTGCATGCATGAGTTGCATGTGCTTCGCCTCTATTTCTGGAGAAAGGGAAAGATAGATAATTAGAAATAATTTTTATTTAATAATATTATTATATTAGTAATATTTTTATTTTAGGGATATTTTCGTTATTCAATATTTTAGGATTTTATTTTTAATAGTAGGATTTGATTTAGATTTTCCTTGCTGCCTATTTATATATTGGTTCATGCATTGTTAAAAGGTACTTTTTGATAATTAAATATTGAATATCATTGAGATTACATTATTCTTCCTCCCCTTCTTTCTTTTTCTTCCCTGATCTTCTTTTTCTCTCTTATTCTCCTTTCTCATTCTCTCTCTTTTTCTCAATATATTTTGATATGGAAGCGCTCCTAATTTATTCGGTGCAAAGTATGTATAGAAAGAATTCTTTCACTGTTTAGAGAAGTCCCTATTACAATTACTGTTCATCCACAAACCTTACTGTTATGCTATAAGTTACTGTGCATCTATCGTATTGTTACTGTTCATCAACCAAACCCAAAACCTAAATACCGTCTGAAATAAACCTTCAACCCATCATTTTCTTTCCCAACCAATCAACTGAAACCCTAGTCCAAAACCATTGTCAAACCCCAAATCCAAACCCAAACAAGCCACAAATTCAGGAACCCAATCACAGAACCCAAACCCTAATCACACTTGAACCCGAAGCCAACAACCTTCTTTAAGAACCTGTCGTTGTTGCTGTGTCCACCCTATTGTCTTTCCATCGTCCACAATAAAACCAAGTGAACAACTTCACAAAACCCCACACCACAAAAGTTTGTCATCGCTGCAACAGCAAACCACAAGCATCATCGCAACCATCAGCATCACCGAAATCGTGTCATTAACAACACCATCAAACAGCCCCAACAAGCCTTAAAACTAGAGTTTCCCAGATCGCTTCACCGACCTAAACAAAGGAAAAAAAATGATGAAGAAAGAGAAGAAGAATAGAATTCGAAGTCTTCATCAATCGTCGCCAGAATCTTCATCGGAGTAGCGACGTCGACAGGGCATCTCTTCATCGTCGTCAGAACATCATTTTGTCATCGTCAGCGAAGGCTACCCTAGCTGTCGTTGTCGTTGTCTCTTTTTTTTTTTTTTTTTGGAACATCACCATAACATGGCGAGATAATCTATGTTCTCTCTCTGTCGCGAACGATTTGGAAAGGAAAAGAATTGGTTTGGTTTGTTTTGTTTTATAACCCAAAATCAATCTGACTCACAAATAAGGTTGTACCCAGATTGGATTAACTAGCAGCAGTCCAGATTGGATGATTTGTTATGCCCAGTCCAAAGATCAAACCTAGCCCAATAAGCATCAATTTGATCCACATTCAGATCTAGCCCAACCTAGATTTGTTTGGCCCAATTGAACTTCTATTTTATAAGCCCATGTCTAACCCATAACATCTGCCGAACTAAAACAGCAAGCCCAGTTTCAGACCAACCCCAGTCCAGAGCAACAGTGAATAAAAGATAAAAAAAAACCAACGCACGGAGTTGTGTTCGGTGCTCTTTGGGTTTGGGTTCAAATCCAGTCTAGCTCCGAAACCAGCGAGAACTGAACTTATTCAACAGTAAACCAACAACTTTTTAAAGCCTTCTTTGTTGGTGGTAGCTACTTTGGACTTGGGTAAAGGTACAATTACTTCACTTGAAATTGTGATTAGTACTTATAATTATTTGGTTAGTCATAAAATTTGCCAAAAAAGTCCTAATTGAGTCCATTTGATTATTGAACCCAATTATTTACTTTAATTTCTCTTTTACTTCTTTCCATTGCCCCTTTATTTCTTTCCATTATTTATTATATTTTGCCTTCACTATCATTATATCCACTTTTATTTTTACTTATAAAAAAAAATCTATTTTTATTTTTGCTTTCTTTCCTCTTGAATTTGCACTAGTGCATGCATTTTAACATAATCACTTTAATTGCATTCAATTCCTTGATTTTGCATTGTGGTAGTTATAATTTAATTTACTCAATTCAATTTGAGTCTTGTGTCGACATTATTCTCAACCATTTGTATGTCTATATCATTCTCTTGAGACCACCATGACCATCAAGGAGAACATTGTTTTATGTCGCCAATGGTTATGTTCTAAGCCAAATAAGACTAAGATTGTTGAGCGCAGACCAATTTTTCTATCACACGAAAATAAAACTCATTGGTGTGAAGATGAGAGAGAGATAAAGAGAGTTGTTGAAAGTAAAGTAGTCCAACAACTTCTAAAGATTAGAAATAGGCTTCTTATGCTTCCCTCATCTGTTCATGAACTTTTTAGCCTACTTGATGAGCTAGAACTTCTTTTATGCAAAGTGGGGCAAAATCCATCTACACTTATTCAAAATGCAATATCTCAAGTAATAGAGGTCTTACATGCAAATAACTTATTCAGACACTCAAATATAGAAGTGAGAATTTTAGTTATCTGTTGCTTTAATAAGATTTTGAGAGTTGTTGCACCAAATGAGCCTTTCAATAATAAACTACTAAATGAGATTTTCAGGTAACTGTTATGTCTTTTGAGAGGTTGTCTCATATTTCTGATCGTTATTACAGAAAGGCAATTTCAATACTTCACAATGTTGCAAAAGTCAAGTCATGCTTGGTAATGCTTGATTTGGATTGTAATAAATTAATTATAGAATGTTTGAACACCTTTTAAAGGGAATAAAGTATTTTCACTCAAATAGTGTCTTTTCATCTATAGAGAAAATTGTGACTCTTGTACTAGAGGAAGACAACTATATTTCAGTGGAATTACTTCATCCTTTACTAACTAGTGTTAAAAAAGGAAAATCAGACTATTTCACCTCAATCTTACAAGTTAGGAGAAAAGGTCCTTAACAACTGTGCTACAATTCTTAAGCCTTATCTTTTGAAGGTTGTGAAATCTATGGGCCTTTTGTTCGCTGACTTTGCAGAAGTAATCACTTCTATTTGTCCATTTGGAAAAGAGTATTTTGGAAGCAGTCACGTCTATGTTAAGGTGTCTTGTGAAGAAATTGGTCATTGTGCTCCTCAGTCAGTAGTAGGCCTTGATAATTGCATCATTGATCATGTTAACTACATACTTGTTGAAACAAATGGGAGAGTTGTTACATATCATGAGTCACCCACTTCCATGTTGTTTAATAGTATTGTGTCAAATAGAAATATGAAATACAACAATAATTTCTGGTAGACACTTTCGACAATTTTAGGGACAAATCTAAAATTTTCTTTTGTATCATGTTCTCGAACTAATAGGGAAATTGAGATTGTTAACCAAGGTCTAGGAAAGTTGGCCAGTTATCTTGTAAGATTGCATATAGACACTTGGGATTTCTTTTTGCCTATCATGGATTTTGCTTATACTAGTTTAACTAATCAGTGTATTGGTAGTTATTCTTTTGAGATTATTTATCATTCTTTACCATGCCAGTCCATTGATTATAATCACCCACATCCATATATGTATTCGCTTGAATTCCTTGATTCCTTTATTCAGCTTGTCTATGATTTTCATACCGATATGCGATACAAAATTGTTTTGAGTAATAAAAATTATGAACTTGCTACATATGCTCATAATAGGAATCATGAATGTTTTGAAGAAGATTTTGTTATAATATGTGCATTTCCGTATTCTTATCTTAAGAATTTCTTTCATATAAAATATGGCCACATTGTTAGACTTTTTCACATCAATTATAAGCCATGATCTAATGTATATTTGTTTGATTGGTCATTAGATTTGAGTACTAATTCAATTTTTGATGTGGAATATATGATACCTAATTGCGGTACTTTTGAAGCACACGTGTTATTATCTTCTGTTCCTACATGTGGAGCTATATTTTCTTCAGCATCAACACTTGTTCTTCCATTCTATCAGCCATGGTTTTTAGACTGGGTAGAGAACGTTCTTGACCATCAGAGTGATCTACTATGGAAGTATTACCCCTCTTCTAATTTCACATAGAGTACAAATGAGTTTTGCCATATTGATTCAAGATTTTTCAAGCAACATTGTCTGCTTCACTCTTCAAAAAAGAGTTATTCTCAGCCGGGAAGAATTGATGAATGACGAGTTATGATTCACATGCATAAGTTGCATGTGCTTGCCTCTATTTCTAGAGAAAGGGTAAAGATAGATAATTAGGGATAATTTTTATTTAATATATATTATTATATATAGTAATGTTTTTATTTTAGGGATATTTTTGTTATTTAATATTTTAGGATTTTATTTTTAGGAGTAGGATTTTGATTAGGATTTTCCTTGCTATCTATTTATATGTTGGTTCAAGCATTGAGAAAGGTACTTTTTGATGATTGAATATTAAATATTATTGAGATTACGTTCTTCTTTCCCCTGCTTCTTCTTATTCTCCCCTAATCTTCTTCTCCTCTCTCATTATCTCTCTTCTTCTTAGTATATTTTGATATCGAAGCGCCCCTAGGCCCTACCTATCTTGCATTACATTTCAATGTGAATACATGTGATGCTTATATGAGATTTGTACAAGCATGGTAATAATATGTTATATTGATTTTGAGTTGTAAATGTATATTGGCATGAACATGTGGGGTTTATTTTCATTGGCATGGTGAGGGTGGTGAGCTCAATTGGGTGATAAACCCTCTTAACGAGTAGCAAGGTAATATGATACATGAAACCCTCATGGGGTGAACCGGTAAAGGAACCCCAACTAGAATGAAAGAGAATACTCCCTAAAATGGAGTCCTTCTACGAGGTGGACTGGTATAAGAACCTTGAATAGATGGGATTGGTTTGTCCAAGAAAAATTGGAAACCAATGGATGTGTGGAGAGGATGAGGGAGTCGTACATATCATGATGCATTTACACGTTGCTTATGATATAGTTATGATACATGGATATTTGCTTAATATGATTAAATGCAAATGTATGTTTATGTGGTATTTACGGAACTTGTAGAATTGTGTTTTAGACATTCCATTGAATGTGTGGTTGCTCATCGTATGAGGATTAACTCTTTTCAGAAAATGGAAAGGAGGTGGTTGGGTCCCCAATGGTAAAATTGGTGTGGAGCAATATTAGTCCACTTAAAGACTTTACATTACCTTATTTGAATGCATGGCTAGATAGTGGACTATATCCATGTGACAAACATGTAATGACCATTTATGCTCCGAAACATGTTTTAATTATGCTTAATGGTTGTATATGTTTAAATACATATTTTAACATATGTTGTTTATGACTTATGATTTCATACATTGCAAGCATGGTATTGAGCATAATAGAATGCTAGATGTTTAAATGATGATCTATTCATTCATGTTTATTTTCACGTGTATAAACTTGTGAGAATGGTTATGTCGATTTATATGTGATATATGTTACATAGATGTGTTAATGAGAACATTGAACCAAATTGACCAAGTGTGAGATAACAGGATTTTCTGCAAGAGGTGATTTCAATTTTGCGGAACCCCTATTTCGCATGATTGAAATTTTCGATCATACGAAACCCCAGTTTTGATCATGCCAAAAATTGCAGAGTTGTGGATTGTCAAAAGTCCTGAGAGATGGAATTCTTTGATATTACTTCGATAGAACCTTGATCATGCAAACCATTTCAATCATGTGAAATCATGTTTTTGATTGTGTGAAAACTTTTGATCGTGCCAAATGGCACTTTCGATTGTGCAAAAATCTCAGAGACTGAGTAAATTAAAAAGGGACTTGTACTTGTATAATCTCATTAAAGGAGTCCATTGTAGAGTTGTATTGATATGTATACACGTATGCATACGTTAAAGTTATAAAGAATGTTTCCACTAATTTTGTGATTACAATTTAGATTGGTTAATCATTGTGACGTTTTCGGTAAAGAATGAACGTATTGGTAAATGTAAAGACTTACGTTATATGTAATGACCTCTATGGTCCGCGTAAGAACTAAGGGTGACGTTGGTAGTAACTTGCCATGGTTGTCCAGGTCGTGGAGTGATGATCGGATAGCTGTGACACCTCACTACCCAAAATTCGGGCTCAGACCAGGGAAGTTCCGGCGGTTCAAATTTCAGGGCATGACAGAAAGCAGTTATAGCTCGATTATCTTTATCGAGACTTAAAAGGATTTTTGAGAAGTTGCTAGCACCATACATTTAGCGAATGATTATAAAGTGTTCTTCGCCTAGTTCATGACTAAAGTAAGGTACATACTCACAATCACACCTACATTTCTTTCTATGAATCTGTAGGCACCACAAAAGTAGCTCTAGTCATTTTTTATAAGATCTGTTAGAAATTGTCTTGATGACAACTTATTAACTCTCTCGCTTTTTCTCTATCAGAGGAAATGAATGGTTATGAGAGAAGATTAAGGTTACTATGGGTTGTGGTCGTTAACCAGACTGTGTAAGCTGATCGTTGTTTGAGAGGAGAGCATCGGAACGAGAGAAAACATCGCAGAGAACCTTTGTGTATATTCATACACATATATATATATATATATATATATATATATATATATATATATCTGCGTCCCACGAAAAATGAATCTTGTCCCTGTCCATCCGATATCCCTGAAAAGCAAAGCCGACAATCCCGAAAAGTGCGGATTCCTTTTCCGAGGGTGGTCCCAATATGATTCCATCCCAGAAATCTTTCCATCTGCTCTTCTTGATCAAGTCAAATACTTCTCCTTAGTCTTAAGGTTAATGCACATCAATTGCATTTTTCAAATATCCTTCTATTTTCTAGTAAATACAAAACTGCATCTCCAGCCTCTCTGAAGAAGAAGACGTATTATCTACAGAATTCAGTCAACCAGTCAAAGACCCTTACTCTAGTCAAGCTTTCCAAGATGCCCAAGATCCTTATGATCTTGGAAAATATTGAACAAATCTCCATGATTCGATCATAGTCAGAGAATTTCGTAAAAGTTAACAAAAAACAAAATTGCTATAGTAAAAGTCAAAATTAATATTCTCTACAGTAACTACAGACACTACAGTACCCGACAAGCCACTATTCATGAACAGTGAAAACTTTTACTATTTACTACAGTTAGATTCGGAATATTCGAAAAAGTTATTCTTTTTTCCCTATAAAAAGAGATGACCCCTTCAGTAAAGGGAATCGCCTATTCAGCTAATCCTTCAGAACTACTCCTGGTTCTTATTTTGAAACGAAATTCCTTTTTCAAAACCTTGTAATATTTTTTATGAATCAAGTTACTGTCTCAACAAGCTTGAACCAGTAAATTGTTCCAGTCATTTGTAAGTTAAACAATTGTTATATTGTGTAAATTAATTTCATGTCAGTGGAAGACTACGTCTCCTGAGTTAATTTCATGTTTATTTGTTTTATTATTTTTGTAGGGATTTTATCTTTGTCTCTAAATTTCTTTTTAAGGTAAATTTTACGTTTTTTATAAAACTCATCCTTCGAAAATTTAGGTTTACTCCTATTGTAATTTTTATAAGTCTTATATTTAGTTGGGGTTTTATGACTTTTACGTGTTTTCTTGCGAGAAGGTGCAATAGAGGGAAGGCTATATTGCTCACAGAAATTATCGATTTCATACTTAGCTTCTTTTTTTTTTATCATTATTTCGTTGTTTTCATATCAATGCACATTTTCAATCATTCTTTTTGAATAGTGCTAATGATATTTCCATAAGTAAGTTGACTATATTCTATAATTCCTGCAGGTTTGGCTAGTGTTTCTCTAATTTTATAAGCAAAAAAACTCGGTAGACCATTTATGAATTTTTCTTTCCAAAATGGACTATTACTATCATTTCTCATCATGACTTGGGATAAGAAGACATCTTTGTACCATCTAAAGTCTGAAAGTGTTGGGCAACTTAAATTGGTTAACTGATCATAGATTTTTGCTATTATATTACTAGGTGTACCTATGAAATGGTTAATGATGGTAAAAATTAAGGTATTAACTCTATCAAGAATACCCATTCCTATTCTTTCATCAAAAATAAGGTTTCCATCATTATCCTTTTGAATAACATTTTTAATTTCTTATCTATTTTCTTCAGAGAGATGATTTTCCTTACTCTTTTCCTTTACCAAGCCTTGAACCCTAGCCAAACGAGGAGAAGCGACAAGAGATAAAAGAGTAGATAATTAAAGAAGAATGAAATAGAAAGCACAGGTAAACAGTGTAGTTAATATAAAAGCAATTAGATAAACAAAAATAATAAAACAAATAAACATGAAATTAACTAAGGAGGCATAGTCTTCCATTGACATTAAATATCAAAAAATAAAAAGTAATTTACACAATATAACAATTGTTTAACTTACAAATGACTGGAACAATTTATTGATTCAAGCATGTTGAGAAAAGAACTTGATTCATAAAAAATATTACAAGGTTTTGAAAAAAGAATTCTATTTCAGAATAAGAATCAGGAGTTATTCTGAAGGATTAGCTGAATAGGCGATGCCAATCATCTCTTTTTATAAAGAAAAAAATAATAATTTTTTCTAATATTCCGAATCTGACTGTAGTGAATAGTAAAAGTTTTCACTGTTTATGAATAGTGACTTGTCGGTAGTTACTGTAGAGAATAGTAATTTTGACTTTTACTGTAACAATTTTGTTTTTTTGTTGACTTTTGCAAAATTCTCTGACTATAATCGAATTATGCAGATTTGTTCAATCTTCTCCAAGATCATAAGAATCTTGGACATATTGGAAAGCTTAACTAGAGTAAGGGTCTTTGACTGGTTGACTGGATTCTGCAAATGATGCATCCTCTTCTTCAGAGAGGCTAGAGATGCGACTTAGTAATTATTTGGCAAGTTGCACCAGCTCTGACTTGGAGTTCGAAGCCATGACTAATTCAATGGACTTTGAAGTAGCTTCAAGCTTCTTTTGACTTGGGGTAGGTTGCTCTAATGGTGTTGGAAGTGCTGGAAATTCTATCTGAACTTGGGTAATAATTCTTTTGATTTTGAAAGAATCCCACTACTTGACAAAGTGTCTACGGATGACTATGTTGTCTTGGATATTAAATTGCCATTTGAAGATCTATGGAACTTTGTATTTATTGGAAAACAGGAGGATATTTGACAAATGCGATTGATGTGAGTTAACTTTATAGACTGAGGAGAAGTATTTGATTTGATCAAGAAGAGCAAATGGAAAGATTTCTGGGATGGAACCATATTGGGACCACCATCGGAGAAACCAAGAGGGAACTTGACTTTTGAATTTGCTATTGAAATTAATAAACCAAGAGTGAGTAAATGACTCATTCTGGTAGAGGAAGACCTTAAACCAAGCATCCATGTAATCATAGTAATTACTGAAAGGATTTTTTTGGATATAGAGGGAGTGATAGATAACTTTGGTAGGGTTGTTTCGATCATAAATTGGCTTAATCAGGATTGACTCTGTATCCTCGTAAAAAGATAATGACTTTGTAGGATAGCTTCGTATAAAGAACTATGTCGGACGTAAGAAAGCTTTGACAACATAAACAAAGTCTTTGAAATGACTATGAGATGGTTCAATGAGGAAGAGGTTGGAGTTGTATCTTGGTGTGTATTCAGACTTGGATTTTTGGAGAAATTGACTAAGGATAATGGGACGAATTGACTGTATTGGTTGGTTTGAAAATGGGTTAGTAACCTGAAGCTAACTTGGGTATTGAATGCGAAGGTGACTAGGGTTTGGGGAAGCTAGGGCAGAGCTAAATGAAGGTCATGGTGATTGATTAAGATAGCAAATCTATTGGTCATTGACAAAGGAGATAGGGAAGATGGCTCAGTTTTTACTATCCCTTGCAAAGCCTTTTTTTTTCTTTGTCCGTCATGTTTGTCCTATAAGAATTTTCTAGTAAGGAAATCAGGAATAGAATTTTTACTACCTTTGACATATTTTATATCAAAATCAAAAATACTTAAAATAGCTTGCCATCGGACAAAAACTTGCTTAGCAGCTATATTTTTAACATCTTTTTCTAAAATATATGTAGCACTTTTACAATCAACTCTGACTAAAAATTTTTAGCTTAAAATATCATCTTGAAATTTTGAAACACGTAAAACAATAGAAAGAATTTCTTTCTTAATAGTACTATAATTACTTTGTGTGTTATTCCAAGCTCCAGAATGAAATCGAACAATTTGTTCCGGAGAATTTGGGCTAGTCCTTTGTTTGAGGATACCTCCATATCCTATGTTAGATGCATCAATTTTAATAATTTTGAAAGAGTTGACTGATGAAATTTCAAGACAAGGTAAAGTTTTGACATGAAGTTTATTTTTTTGAACAATATAGGCATGAATTGATGTCCAAAGGGAAGGATTACTTTGAAGTATATCGAATAATGGTTTACACTGCTTACGCAGATCTTGATAGAAATCAGAGATGTAATTCAAAAAGCCAATAAAACGTTGTAACTGGGTTTTTTATGTAATTACATCAGAAAATTTATCAGCAAATTGGATAGCTCGATCAATAGGACTAATTTTTCCTTGGTAAATATGGAAACCAACAAATCTGACTTTTGATTGAAAGAGGTGGATCTTTGAGACAGAAACAACAAGACCTTTGATGAGCACCCGAAACGTGAACAAATGTTTATTGAGAAAAAATGAGGACATCGTCAATATAAACAAGGACAAATTTACTGTAAGGGTTAAAAATATCATTCATGATATTTTGGAATTCACTAGGACCATTTTTTAAACCAAAGGGTATGACATTCCATTCATAGTGCGCAAAAGGTGTGGTGAATGTCGTTTTGTACCTAGTTGTTTTATGGATTCGGATTTGCCAAAAACCTGATTTTAGGTCAAATTTGGAGAAGACCACTGCTCTGCTAAGTCTATTAATGAGGTCTCGTTTATTTGGGATTGGATAACGAATCCATTCCAAAACATCATTAAGTGGTTTATAATTAACTACGAGTCTAAGGCCTCCTCATTCCAGCTCAGCTTGTTTCTCGACATAAAAAGTAGAATAAGATTATGGAGATTTACTTTTTCTGATAATCTTTTTGGCAAGAAGATTATTAATTTATTCTTTACAAGATTCTAGGAGCTCTGGGTTCATTTGGATAGGCCTAACTTTTGTGGGAATAATTTTTTCATTAAATGAATGGACGTAGGGTAGTTTGACTATATACTGCTTCTTATGCCAGAATGCATTAAGAAACAAGGAACAAATTTCAAGTTCAAGCTTTGCTTGAAAGTTTTAACTATTTGTTGAAAAATTTCAATAACTAATAGGCTTTCAACTTTTTTATAAATAACTTCTTCTTCCAAAGAATTTAAATGTTTTTATTTAATGTTAAGAAGATTTAAAGACTTGGAAATAGAGGAATCAAAAAGTGATTTTAATTCTTTAGTTTCTAGTTTATGAAGAAATTGGAAGGTAACAGTTTGACCAAATAGTTTAGTAGTGAGAGACCATTATTATTTGTTGGGAATGGATACAACAAATAAATAAATGGAACTCCTAAAATAACCTTATTAGTCATATTTTTTACTAAGACAAATGATGTCTTAAAACATACACTGTCTTGACAAACATGGGCTTTGGGTAACTTATATTTTATCTCCATTTTACTACCATTAGCAGAACTCAATCTCTGAGATATTTTTTCAAATTACTTAGAAGGAATTAGTCCCTCTTGTATGCAATTAAGGTCAGCGCCTGTGTCAATTAAGGCAATGACGCCGATTGTTAAATCATTATCAATGACAATAGTAACTTTGGAAAACCATTTCTGGATTACAAGTTTGGAGATAGTATTAATATGATGGCTTTCTTGAGTGTTGAAGGATGGAGTTTTGTTATGGGAGGAATTTTCCTTAGTTTCATCAGAAGAAGATTCTTCATAGGCTTTAAAGCTTTTGTCGACTTTAAGAACCAACATATCTTGTTGTAAATTATGAGTTTCATTCTTCAAAATTTTAATTTCTTTTTAAATTTGATTAATTTCTGAGTGGAGGTCTTGGAGAGTGACTTTTTTCTGTGGTTGGTTAAATCTTTCAAGAGTTATAGAGAGGCTAAAATTTGTTTTATTGGTGGGGGTATCAAGTTGTCTTAAAAGGTTTTTAAGCTTCTTTAGGTAGGAAGACCTATTTTCTAGATTCTCAATTTTACTAATGAGTGCAATGAGAAGACTCTTTTGTTCTTCATATTTAGTAAGAACATTGACTGATTTGCAACATGTGTCATTACATCCTATGGTTATGTTAGGAGAAGTGCTACTATAGTTACTATCGTTGTTAGTGGAGTAACCGGAATCGTTATTTTCGTCACTGATGTTTTTTAACTCAAAATTTTTGAAGATTTGTTTTTTACTCTCATCAGATATCTGTAACCGGTTAATTTTATTTTTTATAAGGCAATTGTTTGCAAAATGACATGGTTTACCACATTTACATGTTTTACTATTTTTTGTAGGGATATTATCTTTCTCTAAATTTCTTTTTAGGGTAAGTTTTACGTTTTTTATAAAACTCATCCTTCGAAAATTTAGGTTTACTCCTATAATAATTTTTATAAGTCTTATATTTAGTTGAGGTTTTATGACTTTTATGTGTTTTCTTGCGAGAAGGTGCAATAGAATGAAGGCCATATTGCTCACAGAAATTACCGATTTCATACTTAGCTTTTTTTTTTTTTATCATTATTTCGTTGTTTTCATATCAATGCACATTTTCAATCCTTCTTTTTGAATAGTGCTAATGATATTTCCATAAGTAAGTTGACTATATTCTATAATTCCTGCAGGTTTGGCTAGTGTTTCTCTAATTTTATGAGCAAAAAGACTTGGTAGACCATTTATGAATTTTTCTTTCCAAAATAGACTATTACTATCATTTCTCATCATGACTCAAGATAAGAAGACATCTTTGTACTATCTTAAGTCTGAAAGTGTTGAGTAACTTAAATTGGTTAACTAATCATGGACTCTTGCCATTATATTGTTAAGTGTACTTATGAAATGGTTAATGATGGTAAAAATTAAGGTATTGACTCCATTAGGAATACCCATTCCTATTCTTTCATCAGAAATAAGGTTTCCATCATTATCCTTTTGAATAACATTTTTAATTTCATGTCTATTTTCTTCAAAGAGATGATTTTCCCACCAAGATCTCAGCATCCATGTGAATCATGATGTGAGAAGATCAACGATTTCTGGTTGACCAATTGTTTGATTAGTAATATAACTATTAGCAACCATTGAAATGTGATTTAATTTATTTAAAATTTCTTGTTCAGATAATCCGTCTATATATATATATATAAAGGAATGTGAGGGTAATTAAAATAACACAAAATTACTGATACAAGCTTACAGACTTAAACGAAACAAGCTTATAGACTTACAAGAAACCAGCTTACACAAATTTAATACTTACAGAAAGCTTAATAGCTTTTGAAGGCAAACTTAAGTAGACCAAAAAAGATTCTGAAACTGAGAAAATAAATTTCTTTCTAAATTTTTCGGTGTCCTTCCACAAACTGGGGATCACCTATTTATAAGAGAAATTTCCGGATTTCAATCCCGGATTTGAAAACCAATTTTTTATTTCGGATAAAGATGCCAGATAATGTTCACTTGTTGTATTTGACTGTAGAAGAGAATCTGTTTTTGGTGGATAGATTCGTCAGTGATAATTGCTTTGCTTTTGAAGATTACGAATCTGCTTTTCCTGTTGGCGAATCTGCTTTTACTGTTGAAGATCATAATATTGTCGAAATAATGATATGAGAATTGAGAAAACAATTTGTCTTATTTGAAAAGGTTGGAAAGGGAAACTCCATAACAATCATCTTCACCTTGGACCACTCAACATACTCAAGTCGTCCAAAAAATTAAATCTAAAGCAAAGATTATTCCATGTTTATGTCTTCCTGACCCTTCTACTTTCAAGATTGTAGAAACAGATGCTTCAAAATTAAGGTATGGATGCATTCTCAAACAAGTTACAGATGGAAAAGAGCAACTTGTTCGTTTCACATCTAAAACGTGGAAATCCTCTCAGAAGAATTATTCTACAATCAAAAAGGAAATTATTGCCATTATCCTCAGCATTCTCAAATTTAAAGGAGATTTGGTCAACCAGAAATTCTTGTTACGAATTGATTGCAAGGCAGCAAAAGATGTCCTTCAAAAGGATGTCAAGAATAATACCTCCAAACAAATTTTTGCTAGATGGCAGGCTTTATTATCTGCTTTTAATTTTAATATTGAATTTATTAAAGGAGAGTCAAATTCTCTTCCTGATTTTCTGACCAGAGAATTTTTGCAGGAAAACAATGAGGCCAGAATCCTCCAGCAAAGATCCTCGCAAAAGAAAAGACCCCATGAATGAAGGAATTGATCCAATTCCCCCAAATACTCCTTTACCCAAATATTTTACACATGATACTCTTTGGCCCATTATTCCCATTGAACAAGATGGGGTTCACCTCCCAACTAAGGAAATCACCCAAATCTATTTCCCTGACCCTCCTCAAGCTGCTGGTAATGATCGATGGTATTTTGAAGAAATCCTGATTTGCACTAAATCAGCAGAGATTGAACATCTTGCACAATTTTTACCCAAAGATCTTCTTCTCATTTTACCCAAATAGGGTTTTCCCAATTAAAGATTCTCAAAATCCTTTCCCGAAAAGAATGGAGAAATCCCTCTCGAACTAGAAGAATCCCTCATGCCTCCAACATTTTCCCTAGAGAATTTAATTTATTTGATTACCAAAAAGCCTAAAAATTTATTCTTTATTTACAAAATAGCAAGCTCAAACATTCCTGGTTTATTACTTTTGTCAGAAACAAATTTTTCCAAGAAATTCCCGCATGGTTTCACAGTTGGTGGACCCAATTTGGCCCTGATATTGGAATCCTCCCTATTCCACTTCTCAAATCTTTTGAAGCTTATGATAGCATGCTAAGGACAAGTTCCTCATATCCAATTGATTCCCTCTTAGACTTCATGGCAAAATTTGTCATTCCCTGGATCATTGCTTGGCAGTATGTAGTTGATACAACGGAAAGCCCTCCTAGCTTGTGTAGACAAATTGCTTCTAAATGGTGGGACAAGTATAATTATGACCATATCAACCTTGGCCATATTGAAAAAATGCCTGATTTCTACAAAAAAGCTGAACCTTTTCAATCACCACCAAATCCTAATGACATGGATAAAATCTCCACTTTGCGACGAGCCATTAAAGCTAAAATTCTTAGTAAAACTCCAAAAATTTCCAAGGCAGAATTACAATAACAAATTGTTGCTCAGCTTGCAGAAGCACTCTTAGATTCTGACTCTGATCAATCTCTTCATTCTGATGAAAATATTTCTTATACACCCCAAAATGAAAATGATTGTTCTGGAGTTTCCTTTTTCAACCTTTCCAAATAAGACAAATTGTCTTCTTAATTCTCATATTATTATTTCGACCACATTATGATCTTCAACAGTAAAAGCAGATTCGCCAACAGGAAAAGCAGATTCGTAATCTTCAAAAGCAAAGTAATTGTAATACCCCGCTCCAACACATGGTATGATATTGTCCGCTTTGGGCCATAGCCCGCACGGTTTTGCTATTGGGTTTACCCCAAAAGGCTTCATACCATTTGAAGAGAACATACTACATATAAGCGCATCCCCTTTTCCACACCCAGGCGATGTGGGATTGAGCACCTTGTACCCTGTCAGTGTGGTAGCTCAGCCCAGTGTCTGTCTATGCACCCGCCCACTCACACCTGTCCACAAGGGTTACTACAATCCACCCCCCTACGAGGCCTGACGCCCTCGTCGGCACACTTACTTCCGGCTGGGTTCAGGCTCTGATACCAACTGTAATACCCCGCTCCAACACATGGTATGATATTGTCCGCTTTGGGCCATAGCCCGCACGATTTTGCTATTGGGTTTACCCCAAAATGCCTCATACCATTTGAAGAGAACATACTACATATAAGCACATCCCCTTTTCCACACCCAGGCGATGTGGGATTGAGCACCTTGTACCCTGTCAGTGTGGTAGCTCAGCCCAGTGTCTGTCTATGCACCCGCCCACTCACACCCGTCCACAAGGGTTACTACAGTAATTATCACTGACAAATCTATCCGCCAAAAGCAAATTCTCTTTTACAGTCAAATACAATAAGTGAACATTATTTGACATCCTTATCCAAAAACAAATTGGTTTTCAAATCCGGGATTGAAATCCAAAATTTCTCTAATAAATAGGCGATCTCCGGTTTGTGGAAGGACACCGAAAAATTTAGAAAAAAAATTATTTTCTCAGTTTCAGAATCTTTTCAGGTCTAGTTAAGTTTGCCTTCAAAAGCTACTAAGCTTTCTATAAGTATTAAATTTGTGTAAGCTGGCTTCTTGTAAGTCTGTAAGCTTGTTTCATTTAAGCATGTATTTTATATTTGTATTTAATATCACTAATTTTGTGTTGTTTTAATTACGATCTAATTTTGCCATATATATATATATATAGCGACAATTTTTTTTTCAAAAAAGGTCAAAAGTTGGTTGGGTTGTTGGAAAAAGAATCTGCACTGTTTAGGATTGTCGGCCGTGCTTTTTTGGGATGTTGGACGAACAGGGACAAGATTCGTTTTTCGCAAGACACACACACACACATATGTGTGTGTGTGAATATACGCAGAGGTTCTTTGTGATGTTTTCTCTCTCATTCTGACGCTCTCTTCTCAAACAATGATTAGCTTACACCGTCTGGTCAATGACCATAACCCATAGCAACCTTAATCTTCTTTCATAACCATTCATCTCCTCTGATATAAAAAGAGCGAGAGAGTTAGTAAGTTGTCATTAGGAAAAAATTTCTAAAAGATCTTATAAAAAATAACTAGAGTTATTTCTTGTGGTGCCTGTAGATTAATAAGGAAGAAATGCAGGCGTGATTGTGAGTATACGCCTTACTTTAGTCATGAACTAGGAAAAGAACACTTTATAGTCATTCGCCAAATTTATGGTGCTAGCAACTTCTCAAAAATCCTTTTTAGTCTCGATAAAGATAATCGAGCTATAGCAGCTTTCTCTATGTCATATGAAGCCCACTCTAGGCATGTCAATCCCATTTGGGGTTGCACTTCAAGAATCTTTTATCTTGAATAACAGAATGCCAGACTACAAGCTGAGGTGACTTATCTCAGGCGAACATCAACTCAGAGCTTTCCAAATGCCTCTTCAAGTGCAAACCCTAATGTAATATTAGGGAAAAGTTCATCTTTAAACCCACAAAATCAACACTGGGTTCAGTACGAGGATGTGAATGTGGTGCCACAACTGGATCAGAACCCAACTAGTTATGTTGACACCATTTCCTATAACCTAGAGCAACTTATAGATCCTGACGTTTTGCATAATTATGCAAATTCAGAAGAGAATATTTCCTTCATTGGTCTGGAGTATGAAGCTCATTTTCTATGGATTTGTCTGATTTACCACCAGACAGTGGACAGTGGAATCATCTATATGAGAGTGGTGATCATGAGTTGGTTCCATTTGGTTATCTTCCGGGTTTGTGAGATAATTATATATATGGATTGTAAAGCTTTGTATAAGATGTGTATAAGTATGTTATGAGTACATCATTATGTACAGATCTTGTTTATGTACAGAACTGAAAAATGAATTGAGTACGCAAATTTCGAGGACAAAATTCTTTTAAGTTGGGGAGATTATAAAGGTCAAGAATTTATTTTATTTTATTTTTAATTCTCAAAAGGAGATTTTGGGTGCAAGAAATAGATATGTGGTGGATATATATATATATATATATATATATATATATATATATATATATAACATTAATTGCTTATTTATTTGCTTTATTATTAACTGCTTTAATTACCTGTGCTATCTACATTCTGTTTCTTAGTTAAACTCTATTTATTCTTCTCTTTATTCTTCAACTCTATTTATTCTTCTCTTTATTCTTCAGTTAATCTCTGCTTCCCCCCTGTTGGTATTAGTCATCTTTTGGTATCAGAGCCAACCCGATTGAGTCATCTTTTAGTTCAGTGTTTTGTTACCTTAGTTCACACATACTTTATTCTTGATCTGTTGTGCTGGTGCCACCCCCCTGTAAATCTCTCATTCCTTGGTGTAAGTCCCGTTTTGAGCCGTGGATAGGTTTTAGGGCATAAATGGAAAATAAGTTGGGCAAGGGTCTGTGTTACTAAATGCAGCAAAACAGTTTGACAGAGTTAAGTAAGTGTTGAGTTAAGATTTTAAAACATTTGGCTAAAAAATGATAAATAGGTTGCTCAGATCTTCCTCTTTTGCTAGTTCTAGTTCTAGATCTACCCAGTCTGTCTTTCCTGATATAGTCAATGATGAAGAACATACTTATGAAGATATCAATTCTACAGATCTAAATTGGTTTGCATGGAATATCCCTAAAGTCCCCACTAGAGAAATTTATAAATCAACCTTTATTCAGTCCATTTTCCTTAGCGATTATGAAGTTAAAACACTTGAGAAAATTTATGGTCTTAGGTCAGAATATGAAAAATGTCTATTATTAACTCATAAAACCATAACAGCACACAGAGATAAAGGCCACAACTTCATTCATATAGGCTTCATCCAAGTTGCAGTAAATCCTCTTACAATTTTAGGAATAAATGCTTCAGTTCTCTTATGTCTAAGAGATGCAAGGTTTACAGATTATAATATTAGTATCATAGGAATTATTGAAACCACTCTTGCTAACGGACCAGTTTACTTCAACACCTACCCAAATCTTAACCTTAGTCTTAGTGACCCACATATCCTTAAAGCTTTAACTTTAAATATTAAAACAACTGGTTATCCTATGCTTGAGGGAGGTCAACCTCTAGGCCTAATCTACAGAATCTATTACAAATGTATAAGGACCAACCTTAATGTTAAAGCCTTAGTCAAAAGTCCTAGGGACAAAACCCTACTCATTAAGGTAGCACAAAGGATGCTCATATACAAATCCCAAAAATTGTTGAATGGAAAGACATTACATTACCTAATGAATGGCTTTTACAAAATGAAAATCATGACTCAAAAATTCAAAATAATACAAGTGACCTTAGTCAAGTTCAACAGTTTAGCGATGGTACTGTTAGGATAAATTTTGACGAATCCCGATTTACTACTCCATCAAGATTCAGTACTCAATCAAGACATAGTAACATGAGAAGAGATAAGAATCTCTTTTGTGAAGAAGAAGCCTCTGAAAGAGCATTTGTGAATCAGTTAACTAGGAAAAATGAGGGGAAAAATTTAAAATTAAAAGGCATAAAACTTGATAATCTTGTTACAAATCCTTGTTATGCACCCAGAATTAATGATAATGAGTCATCACCATCTAGATCTCCTACTCACACAGATTTTGAACCACAAATACCTTTTAATCCACAAATAACTTCTTTAAGTCAAGATTTTAAGTTTGATTTACTTAAATTACATACTGAATTCAAATCAAAAGAAAACAAATCAAAAAGACAGGCATATAGAAATAATTTTTCTGAAAAAGATGACAAAAATAATTCGAAACTGGAAATCATTTATGACAGATTACAGTCTCGAAATCAATTTCTTTGATTATTTAAAAAATTATTACAACAAAGTAAATGTTTTGACAAAAACCAAATGGATTAAACCAGACAAAACATCTGTCTCCTCAAGTCATCCTCCTTTTGAAACCCTCGTCATCCAACATCTTGACCATTAGTTAACAACCTCTCCCCTCAAAGTCAGTGAAGCCAATACCCAACCTGATTTCAGAAAAATCATTGAACAAAATAATTTTACCAATAAAAATTTACATATCATAGGCAAACAACTTGACAAGATTGAAAATAAAATTGATTTTCGCATGGAAAGCATCACTAATCAGCAAGAAAAGCCTTTAATTTATCTTCCTACGGAAAGAAAAGGCTTAGTCTTAAAATCTTCCGAGTCAACCACACTCCAAATAGTAAACAAGATGTTAAAAAATTTAGAAAAAGTCAAGGGAAAAGCAAAAGAAGAACAAAATACTATTACAGTCATCAATGAAAACGGTAGTTTCCATTCTGAATCAATCTCTTCTTCTGATGATAGTGAAATCCAAAATTTAGAAAAAACCTTCACAGATATGCAGCTAAAACCAATCTATCGTAGTAAAACCAATCCCACTAGCCTCACGAAAAACTGGTATTCTAAACCAACACCTCCAGATATCCAGTTCGAAGAAAAACCATTCCAAAGTCAATTTTCCGTCTCTTCTGATAAACTTTATGAATGGAATATAGATGGTCTTTCTGAAGCGGAAATTTTAAACAAACTAAACCATATTTCTATGGTTGCTAATTGTTACATTACTAACCACACAATTACTCAACCTGAGATTGTTAATCTTCTCACATAAGGTTTTACTGGTATGTTAAGATCATGGTGGGGAAACCATCTCTCAGAGGAAGATAGACAACAAGTAAAAAATGTTGTTCAAAAAGATAATGATGGAAATCCTATTTTTGATGAAAGAATAGGTATGGGTATTCCAGATGGAGTCAATACATTAATTTTTACAATCATTAATCATTTTATAAGAACACCTAGTAACATCATGACTAGAGTCCATGACCAATTAACCAATTTAAGCTGTCCAACCCTTTCAGACTTTAGATGGTACAAAGATATTTTCTTATAACGTGTTATGATGAGAAATGATAGTAATAGCCCATTTTGGAAAGAAAAATTCATTAACGGTTTACCTAATTTATTTGCCCATAAAATTAGAGAAACCCTTGCTAAGCCAGCCAGAATTATTGATTATAGTCAACTTACTTATGGAAATATCATTAGCACAATCCAAAAGGAAGGATTGAAAATGTGTATTGATATGAAGATAAGTAAACAACTTAATAATGAAAAGAAAAAAACTAAATATGAATTAAGTAATTTTTGCGAACAATATGATTTTCCTCCGATTGTCCCTTCTCGCAAAAATTTACATAAAACTCGTAAACACCTTACTAAATATAGAACTTATAAAAACTATCATAGAAGAAAACCTAATTTCCAGAAAGAAGAATTTTATAAAAAACCCAAAAAAAAATTTAGAGAAAAAGGAACACTTCATAAACAACATAGTAAAAATAAAAGTGAAAAATGCTTTAAATGTGGTAAGGAAGGGCACTTTGCTAACAATTGCCCTGTAAAGAAAAAAATTAACCAATTACAAATCTCTGAAGAAAGTAAAAAATAAATCTTTGAAATCTTTGAGTTAAGAAACACTAGTGAAGAAAATACTGAAACAAATGATTCACCCTCTGACAATAGTAACTATAGCTATACCTCTCCTGATATAACAATAAGATGCAAAGATGGTTGTAGAGATTCCTGTTGTAAGTCAATTAATGTTCTTACCAAATATGAAGAACAAGAAACCCTCCTAATAGAACTTATTAGTAAAATAGAAAATCCTGAAAATAAATCCTTATATTTGAAAAAGTTAAAAACTCTTTTGAAACAAAACAATAATGATACTTCTACAAGTTCTACTAGTAAACCTACTTTTAGTCTTTCTAAAATACTGGAAAGATTTAATCACCCACAAAAAGAGATTACATTGCAAGAACTTCAGACAGAAATTAACCACTTAAAAAAAGAAATAAAACTCTTAAAAAATGAAACTCATGAATTACAACAAAAGATGTTAATTTTTCAAGTTGATAAAAGCTTTAAAGAATAGGAAGAATCCTTTTCTGATGAGCCCCTTTTACGGAACCTACTAATGAACCACCAATCATTAACGAAGAAGAAGATATTAGTAAACATATCAACACAATATCTAAAATGGTAATTCAAAAATGATTTTTTAAAGTTAATATTATAATTGATAAAAATCTAATCATTGAAGTCATTGCCCTAATTGATACGGGAGCAGATCTTAATTGTATTAAAGAAGGATTAATTCCTTCTAAATATTTTGAGAAAACTTCTCAACGATTGAGTTCTGCTAATGGTAGTAGAATGAAAATTATATATAAATTACCTAAAGCCCATGTTTGTCAAAACAATGTATGTTTTAAAATATCATTTGTTTTAGTTAAAAACATGACTGATAAAGTTATTTGGGAGTACCATTTATTTATTTATTGTATCCATTTACAACAGATAATAATGGTCTCACCACTAAACCTTTTGGTCAAACAGTCACATTTCAATTTCTTAAAAAACCAGAACCTAAAGAGTTAAAATCACTCTTTGATTCATCTATTTCTAAATTCCTAAATTTACTCACTATTAAACAACAACATTTAAAATCCTTACAGGAGGAAGTCATCTATAAAAAGATTGAAAGTCAACTATGTATTGAAAGTTTTCAACAAACTGTTAAAACTTTTCAAAAAAAATTTGAAGTTGAAATTTGTTCCTTATTCTCTAATGTCTTTTGGTATAGGAAACAATATATTGTCAGTGTACCTTATATCCAGTCATTTAATGAAAAATTCATTCCCATAAAAGCTAGACCTATGCAAATGAATCCTGAACTTCTTGAAGCATGCAAAGAAGAAATTAACAATCTCTTGCCAAAAAGATTATTAGAAAAATTAAATCTCCTTGGTCATGCTCTGCTTTCTATGTTGAAAAGCAAGCTGAGTTAGAAAGAGGAGTCCCCAAACTTCTTGTTAATTATAAACCCCTTAATGAAGTTTTGGAATGGATTCGCTATCCCATCCCAAACAAAAGAGATCTTATTAATGGTCTTAGTAAAGCAGTAACTTTTCAAAATTTGATCTAAAATCCGAATTTTGGCAAATCCAGATAAATGAAAAAGATAGATATAAGACTGCCTTCACCACACCCTTTGGTCATTATGAATGGAATGCCATGCCTTTTGGACTAAAGAATGCCCCTAGTGAATTCCAAAATGTCATGAATGACATTTTTAATCCATACAGTAAATTTGCTTTTGTTTATATCGATGATGTCCTTATTTTCTCCCAGTCCATTGACGAGCACTGGAAACATTTATTCACATTCAGGGCTGTTATTAAACAAAATGGTCTTGTGGTTTTTGCATCAAAAATTAACCTTTTTCAAACTCAAGTCAGATTTCTTGGATTCCACATCTACCAGGGAAAAATAAGTCCAATTGATCGAACCATTCAATTTGCTGATAAATTTCCTGATGTCATTACAGACAAAACCCAGTTACAATGTTTTCTTGGATCCTTAAATTACATCTTAGATTTTTATCATGATCTGCGAAAGCAATGCAAACCTTTATTTGACAGACTTCAAAGTAATCCATCCCCTTGGACATCAGTTCACACTAAAATTGTTCAGAAAATCAAACTCCATGTCAAGACTCTACCTTGCCTTGGAATTCCTTCAGTTGATTCTTTTAAAATTATTGAAACAGATGCCTCTGATATCGATTATGGTGGCATCCTTAAACAACATCTCAGTCCAGATTCTCCTGAACAAATTGTTCGTTTTCATTCTGGAACCTGGAACAGCACACAAAGTAATTACAGTACTATTAAGAAAGAGATCATTTCTATTGTTTTATGTGTTTCCAAGTTTCAAGATGACATTTTAAACCAAAAATTTCTAGTCAGAGTTGATTGTAAAAGTGCTAAAAGATGACTTAATCGGATTGGCTCTAATACCAATAGGGGGGAAGCAGAGATTAACTGAAGAATAAATAAAGTTTAACTAAGAAACAGAATGTAGATAGTACAGGTAATTAAAGCAGTTAATAATAAAGCAAATAATATAAAACAGATAAACATATGGATATAATTATAGTAGGAGTCTTAGACTTCCATTGCAATGATAACAGAGGAGGCATAGCCATCCATGTAAAATAAATACAAAAAAATAACTGAGTACTTGAAAAGTAACTAGTTTGTATTACAAAATACAACAATAAATTAACTTACAAATGACTTCCTTGATTACTGGTACAAGCTTGAAGAAATCAAAACTTGAGACATAACTGTATACAAATACATAACTGTATACCACTGTATTACAATAAGAGCAAGGGTGTTTTTGAAGGTTCAGAGAACAATAGAAGGGCCAGTATCCTTATATAGAGAAAATTGATTAACTTTTTTGAAAAATTCAGATCTAACTGTAGTGAACAGTAAAAGTGAATAATACTATTCATGAATAGTGTCTGGTCGAGTTACTGTTTTGTCGGTAATGACTGTAGTGAACAGTGATTTGAGTCTTTTTACTGCAACAATTTTGTCTGGTGTTAACTATATCCGTAAGAGATAGATCTGATCAATCTTCACCAAGATCATAAGGATCTTGTGCATCTTGAAAAGCTTGACTGAAGTAGGGGTCCTTGACTGGTTGGCTTGAGCTTGTAGAAGAGGCACCTTCATCATCTGAAAGGCTGGAGATGTGACTTAGTAATTGCTTAGCAAGCTGTGCTAGTTCTGACTTGGAGCTTGAGGCCATGATAGATTCCATTGACTTTGAAGGAGCTTCCTTCTTCTGTTGAATTTGAGAAGAAGAAGCTGAAGGGATGACTGGGAATTTAGCTTAGACTTGGGAAATGATTCTCTCATATTTAAAAGAATCCCACCATTTGACAAAGTGTCTTCTGATGATTGTGTTATCCTGAATTTCAAAGTGCCGTCTAAAAATTCATGGGACTTTGTATTTACTGGAAAATAGCGGGAATTTGAGTTTGGTGAGAATTAACTTTGTAGACTGAATAGAAATATTTAACTTAATCAAGAATAATAGGTGGGAAGATTTGTTGGATGGAGGCATATTGCTACCACTACCTAAGAAACCAAGTGGGAATTTGACTTTTAAATTTACTGTCAAAGTTAATAAACCAGGAGTGAGAAAATAACTCATTCTGGTAGAGAAGGAGCTTAAACCAAGCATCTTTGTAATCATAGTAGTTAAATTGGATTTGATGCTTAGGCAAAACTTTGAGAATGGAGGGATTAGAACCCCATTCTTTTACTGAAATAAATTTTTGGATGTAGAGAGAATGATAAATGACTTTGGAAGAATCATTTCGATCAAAAATTGGTTTAATGCGAATTGATTCTGTATGGAACAAAATATCCTTGTAGAAGGACAATGATTTATCTGGATGACTTGGGACAAAGAACCATGTTGGAGGAAGAAAAGCTTTGACTACATCAACAGGGTCTGTGAAATGACGATCAGAGGGTTCAATGTGAAATAGGATGGAAGTGTAGTTATGGGTATAATCAGACTTGGGATTTTGAGAAAATTGACTGGGGGCTATAAGACGAAATGGTTGAATCGGTTTGTTTAAAAAAGGATCAGTAATTGGGAGATTATTGGGATATTGGAAGCGAAGCTGGCCAGGACTTGGAGAGGCTAAGGCAGAACTGAAAGAAGGTCTTGGGGTTTGACTAAGAACAACGAATCTGTTCGTCATGAATAAAGGGGTTAGGGATGAATGTTCAACCTTTACTGTCCCTTGAGGGACTTTGTCTTTGTTTTTGGCTTTGTCAGTCATGTTTACCCTGCAAGAATTCTCTGGTAAGGAAATCAAGTATAGAATTTTGACTGCCTTTGATATAATCTATATCAAAATCAAAAATACTTAAAATAGCTTGCCATCTAGCAAAAACTTACCTAGCAGCAATATTTTTGGACATCAGTTCACACTGAAATTGTTCAGAAAATCAAACTCCATGTCAAGACTCTACCTTGCCTTGGAATTCCTTCAGTTGATTCTTTTAAAATTATTGAAACAGATGTCTCTAATATCAATTACGGTGGCATCCTTAAACGTCTCAGTCCAGATTCTCCTGAACAAATTGTTCGTTTTCATTCTGGAACCTAAAACAGCATACAAAGTAATTACAATACTATTAAGAAAGAGATCATTTCTATTGTTTTATGTGTTTCCAAGTTTCAAGATGACATTTTAAACCAAAAATTTCTAGTCAGAGTTGATTGTAAAAGTGCTAAATATGTTCTTGAAAAAGATGTCAAAAATATTGCTAAGCAAGTTTTTGCCAGATAGCAAGCTATTTTAAGTATTTTTGATTTTGATATAGAATATATCAAAGGCAGTCAAAATTCTATACCTGATTTCCTTACCAGAGAATTCTTGCAGGGTAAACATGACCGACAAAGCCAAAAACAAAGACAAAGTCCCTCAAGGGACAGTAAAGGTTGAACATTCATCCCTAACCCCTTTATTCATGACGAACAGATTCGTTGTTCTTAGTCAAACCCCAAGACCTTCTTTCAGTTCTGCCTTAGCCTCTCCAAGTCCTAGCCAGCTTCGCTTCCAATATCCCAATAATCTCCCAATTACTGATCCTTTTTTAAACAAACCGATTCAACCATTTCGTCTTATAGCCCCCAGTCAATTTTCTCAAAATCCCAAGTCTGATTATACCCATAACTACACTTCCATCCTATTTCACATTGAACCCTCTGATCGTCATTTCACAGACCCAGTTGATGTAGTCAAAACATTTTTTCCTCCAACATGGTTCTTTGTCCCAAGTCATCCAGATAAATCATTGTCCTTCTACAAGGATATTTTGTTCCATACAGAATCAATTTGCATTAAACCAATTTTTGATCGAAATGATTCTTCCAAAGTCATTTATCATTCTCTCTACATCCAAAAATTTATTTCAGTAAAAGAATGGGGTTCTAATCCCTCCATTCTCAAAGTTTTGCCTAAGCATCAAATCCAATTTAACTACTATGATTACAAAGATATTTGGTTTAAGCTCCTCCTCTACCAGAATGAGTTATTTTCTCACTCCTGGTTTATTAACTTTGACAGTATATTTAAAAGTCAAATTCCCACTTGGTTTCTTAGGTGGTGGTAGCAATATGCCTCCATCCAGCAAATCTTTCCACCTATTATTCTTGATCAAGTTAAATATTTCTCTTCAGTTTACAAAGTTAATTCTCACCAAACTCAAATTCCTGCTATTCTCCTATTCTCCAGTAAATACAAAGTCCCATGGATTTTTAGATGGCACTTTGAAATTCAGGATAATACAATAATCAGAAGACACTTTGTCAAATGGTGGGATTCTTTTAAATATAAGAGAATCATTTCCCAAGTCTAAGCTAAATTCCCAGTCATCCCTTCAGCTTCTCTTTCTCAAATTCAACAGAAGAAGGAAGCTCCTTCAAAGTCAATGGAATCTATCATGGCCTCAAGCTCCAAGTCAGAACTAGCACAGCTTGCTAAGCAATTACTAAGTCACATCTCCAGCCTTTCAGATGATGAAGGTGCCTTTTCCGCAGGCTCAAGCCAACCAGTCAAGGACCCCTACTCCAGTCAAGCTTTTCAAGATGCACAAGATCCTTATGATCTTGGTGAAGATTGATTAGATCTATCTCTTACGGACAAAGTTAACACCAGACAAAATTGTTGCAGTAAAAAGACTCAAATCACTGTTCACTACAGTCATTACCGACAAAACAGTAACTCGACCAGACACTATTCATGAATAGTACTATTCATTTTTACTGTTCACTACCATTAGATCCGAATTTTTCAAAAAAGTAGATCAATTTTCTCTATATAAGGATACTGGCCCTTCTATTGTAGGCATCGCTTATTATTCATTTACTCTCTGAACCCTTAAAAACACCCTTGCTCTTATTGTAATACAGTAGTATACAGTTATGTATTTGTATACAGTTATGTCTCAAGTTTTGATTTCTTCAAGCTTGTACCAGTAATCAAGGCAGTCATTTGTAAGTTAATTTATTGTTGTATTTTGTAATACAAACCAGTTACTTTTCAAGTACTCAGTTATTTTCTTGTATTTATTTTACATGGATGGATATGCCTCCTCTATTATTATTGCAATGGAAGTCTAAGACTCCTACTATACTTATATCCATATGTTTATCTGTTTTATATTAATTGCTTATTTATTTGCTTTATTATTAACTGCTTTAATTACCTGTGCTATCTACATTCTGTTTCTTAGTTAAACTCTATTTATTCTTCTCTTGATTCTTCAACTCTATTTATTTTTCTCTTTATTCTTCGGTTAATCTCTGCTTCCCCCCTTCTGCTTCAGACAGAAATTAACCACTTAAAAAAAGAAATAAAACTCTTAAAAAATGAAACTCATGAATTACAACAAAAGATGTTAATATATATATATATATATATATACACTAGGGTATGCCCGTGCCAACGGCACTATCGTGCACTCGTAACTGTGATCGTTAGATGAAGTAATTTTATACTATAAATAGCAAAAGACATTTTGAACCGCATGATTGCTTTTTTAATAACTTTGGACCGATGGATAGCATTTTTTTTGCCTTATTAGGCCAAGCTTAAATGTAATATAGATATATGGATGGAAATATATATATATATATATATATATATATATATATATATATATATATGAAGGATATATATATAGTTATATATGGATGGTGGAAGACAATGTTATAGATGGGAATATCATTTGGAAGCTTGTTTAAATTAGTATAACAATTGTTTGCTAGTGAATTTTTAAGCCTGTTCTCTTTTGGAGCATAGATATATACATACCTATATAGTGATGCGTTGTACCACACCAACTGTCAACTCAAGTAAACATTATATGCAAATATATCTAATTTGTATATAGGATTAGTGCCAGTGGCTTGCATATTTAAACTTTATGTTATATATATATATATATATATATATAATGAGTGGTGGTCAATTATGGGAAATAAAGAAAAGAATATAATAAAGGAGAGTGGGTTGCTTTGGTGAAGACAATGGAGTACACGTTTTGAGTCCTCATTTTGGTCTCACCAAATGACAATAAAACAATAAGAAAATAGGAAAAAAGATAGAAATTGAATGGTAAAAGTTGAAAGAGAAAGTTTAGTTACACAAATCATACATAATGATATATGGTGTTATGTCGGCAGAAGGGAGAGAGAGAGAATGGGAATTTTCACCCCGAAGGCTATACCCTCGCTCGATAGTAACTAAATCCGAGTATCTACCAAAATTAACAACCAATCCACAAAGTAGCACATATACCTTGATAATCACATTTAGTACATCACAAGCGCACATAACATATGCTAATCATACCATCCCTATCCTATAGTCCAAGATGTTATCATGACATGCTTCTCAATGTAACCTCACAATTGCAGCATTATAAAAATCATAGATTGATCAATTTATATCATGAAGGCATTGTAACAACATCAAGAGTACATCAACTCAACAAGTATCATTTAAACATGGTTCTGTATAAATTCTACAAGACAAATTATACAATCATCATTGTCAACGAATATCATAAAGCCACACACAACTCACATTGTGCATGCATAACACACTCCATGCATATAAAACTCAAAAACTTTCAATTACCTAGTATAAATATGAGAATAAAATTACTCAATAACACCACTTTCTCAAATATTTTCAGCATAAACGCATTCACTTCAAAAATTCAACAAAAATAGTATACTAATCCAAAACACATGAATCCAAAGCCATGTGAAAGATAACTTACTATAATTTAATGTCAACTAATCAAAAGAGCAAGTACTTTAACCCACACAGTCAGTTTTAACCAAAACAATATCTAAAATTTTGTCTAAAGCAGCTTTCACAGCATGCTACACACAACTTCAATAATTCACCAAAAATTCAAAACTCAACCACTTCTTTCCAAATTCTCTAGATTTGTTCCTTTATGAGTTTATTTTCAAACCCAATTCGAATTATCCAAAAATTTCATTTATAAGTTGAGTTATTACCAAAACAATCCAAGTATGACAGATTCTGCGCACTTGGAGTAGAACATGAATAATTCATTCTATTTATATCCAATAAAGTACCATGATACATCAATTGAAAGCTAAGATATATACCTACACCACTGTACAATTTCACAATTTAATTCAAAGAGATCATGGAGATATGAAGTCCGAAAGTAGGCTGTTCTAAACCACATCATTTTTTAACACATATTTTTTCCATATGCAAAACATATATAACCCATTCCTCCTAACACCAAGCTATAAGGCCACAACTTATGTCTATATATGTAAAAATCACAACATTTACATGAAATTTATCATTACATATGTACAAAGATTTCTTATAAGTGTTAATACCCAACACCCTCAAAATTTAAGCCTCAAGGTACCAAGCTTATACTAATTCAAAACTATTCCAAGAATGAATTCAAGTTTTGAAAATCCTCATATAAACTATATTAATAAACATGTAGCATATACTCCACATATCAATTTTCACAATATCATATATACATCATTAAAATCACACAAAATTCTATTTTTAAAACAACAGATTTCTCATTAGCATTTTATCAGACACATGGGGCAGATTTTGCGCAGCTATGGGAAAACTTGAATAACTCCCTCAATTCTTATCCAAAGGAGGCCCATAATATATCAAATTAAAGCTAGACATAGAGCTATATCTCTGTACAATGTCAGAATTTAATTCCATCGTATGGGTCACCTAAAGGCACAAACACCGGACTGTCCAACCAAGAATCAGACTTTCTTCAATATTCACATATCCATACATGTTCCAAACAATATAAAATACACATAGATGCTTTGAAATGCATTAATAAACGGCGTAGGTAGAAAATACCTACCTTTTCGGTTGAAACCCTAAGTTTGTTAAATGTCAAATGCTCAAAATTGAAAACCAATCCGTCGAAACGTAGATCTCGAAGAGAGGAACATATTTTCCTTCTTGAGCAACTCTTGAATCCCACTCCTTGAGCCTTGAAATTTAGAGAGAAGGAAGCAACTCTTGAATCCCACTCCTTGAGCCTTGAAATTTAGAGAGAAGGAAGAGGGATGAAGAAGAAAGAAGAGAGAGTAGCAGCAGCTGTTTTTTATCCGTAAAACATGCCCCTAATCTGACTACAAGTGTATTAATAATTGTTTGAGTGTAAAAAGTCTAAAATGTCCCTCTAATCATTCTATCTCTCTTAAAACATTTAAACGGTTCAAAAATTAAAAATAAATATTTTTAAAAAAATTTTGATTCTCCAGACCCACTTGACTGTTATCCTAAACTCCGCCGATCCAAAAATTTGAAACTGCACCAAATAGATCAAAAAAACATCACGGAACTTCAAAACAAGTTCTCACACATATTTAATCACTAAAACCTCCGTCATATCATTTAACATCCTCTATTGAAAATTAAATAACAAGAAAAGTAGAAAGTAGGTCTCTACAATCATTCTCTTATATTTTCAAAGTCTTACCCGCAAGTATTCACTTAATATATATATATATATATATATATATATATACACACACAATGCAAGACATTCTCATCTAAATCAACCATACCAAATTTCATACTCAAAATTTCTCAATCCAACTATGTTAAATCAATTTTTCTATCACACATAAATTAAACACAAGTTAGTCTTAACTCTTAAAACTAGTTAAATGGCCTTATGAAAAATCGGTTATTACACTCTACATTTGTCTTCTTCTTTGAAATCAAAAAATAATTTTAGAAAATCATTTACTGCCAAATCAATAATTATTTTTAATCCCAAATGACATGGTGTAATAAGAAAATTTGAACTTACAACGGTAATGTAATGGAATAATAGCAATGAAAAACATTTCATAGCATGAGCAGCTTAAGCTAGCAAATGAAATTAAACAGAACAAAACACTCATCCTCTTGTCATTGAGACCAAGTTCAAAAATCATTAATTACCATGGTTCCATCGTCAACTGTGCGTAGATAAATCGGTTCTCTCCAAAATATTTGCTCATTGTAGTTTCAAGTGACCCCATAAAATTTGACCCCTCATTTTTCCATGAAAAAGAAATTTTTTTTTTTTTGGGTCGGACATTGTAAAGAAGAAATCAGTACCTATGATGTTCTTTCTGGATTTCTATTTGTTCCATCACAATCCAGACAAAAAGCTCCAATTTGCAACATATGAAAAGCCAACAGTTTCATCCACACAAAGGCGAAATGGACCTCACAACTGTCGGACATAGAAGGTCTAAGAGAGAGATGGAGAGATGAAATGATTCCAAAGAGCACCCGAAAGTGTTTTATATACAAGGGGTATTATAGTAATTTGGCTTCAAAGATATTTACTGCACTTTAATCTTATAAAATTCAGTAGTATAATTAACATTTTATTCACATTTTTAACGTCCATAATGGTGGTGAATGTAATAAAATCCTATTTCGACCACTAAACATGAGTATGTTTGAGTGTAATTTATCAATATATTTTGAGATTTTAAGTATTTATAGACAACCCTCACAAGTATTTAAAGCCATTAAAGAACAATTAATTCGAAACTTACAAGAGTTCTCACGATTTGGTTGATCGACACTATGATTTTCATACATCATCAATACTCGAGAACGCTTAGACTTGAATATATTAGAGAGAAGGGGGTAGAAAGAAAAAAAAATGACTAACTTGCTTGTGGACACTTCCAGTGCTAGAATTTTAGTTTTAACTTGTGAAACCATGCATTGTAAAACATAGTTTTAAATTCAAAATAAGTTTATAAAACTTTGAAATTAAGAACTATTAATATGAAGCATGAAACTAATTAGTGAGAATGTATCATAGTGTGCATTTACTTTTTTACCCTTTGCTGACAAAATTGATGAACTGAACTTTTGTTAAAAGTCGTCTCCTTGGGGAGTAAATTCTCACTAAACTCACAACAAGGACAAATCTAGCTAACTAAAAATAAACTAAAATTATATTTACATTTGTTTTGTCTCACAAAATTTGCCAGCTTTACTCCTCTGACCTAATATTAAAAGTAATACTTGGATATACAACACACTGAAGTGATAGCATCGATGCTAGTACACTCACGCTGGGGTAGTAAAAGTGTCATAAGAATGAACTCGCTAAAAATATAGGCATGTACGGTGTACCATCTTTAGCGTGCGTGTGTGTATAGACAAACCAATCATTTATATTAAAATAAAAATTAGGGAGCGAAATGTGATTTATAATACATCAAGGTGTCCAAGTAATATAAAAATTAGGGAGCGAAATGTGATTTATAATACAACAAGGTGTCGAAGTAATATATTTTCTTTCGTCTAAATGAAAAAATCCAAAGTATTAAATATCTCCTCATTTGCTAATTTATATTTGAAAAAATTACATTGACCTCCCCTGTAAAATGGTGAAATAACAGATACCCCCTTATAGTTTTAAAAATAACACTGACCTTCCCTGTCAGTGTTGTCGGTTGACCAATAATGTAAAAAGATAATTATATTCATGTATTTTTTACTATATTTTATTTGAAAATATCTAATAATATAAAAAGACCTATCTACCCTTCCACATTAAACCATTTACTTTTTTATTTCTCTCTCCTCTCTCACCGTCTCTCTCCCTCACCTCACTTTTCTTCTCTTCTCTGCAAGGTCAGAGTCGTGGAGAGCAAGGTGGTGAGCTCCCGAGTGTTGGCTTGGACGAGGAAGCAGCGTCCCTCGGCGACGTTCTGACGCACGTCGTAGCCGTCTTGGAGGCAGTAGCCGAGCTCACGGAGGGCGTCGATATGACCAAGAAGCTCGCGCGCAGAGAGCCACACCAGCTCAGAGATCCTTGTCGTTCTTGGAGCCGCCACTGTAGTTAAACTGAATCACGGCAAGTGAGTACAGTGCCGGCGCATGAGAGCTAATCGCTGCCTTGGCCATCAGTTTCAGAATCCTCCGTGCGTATAGTTTTCGACGAAGGTATCATACGCCATCTCAGCCTCTTCGATCTCATCCTCCTCGGAAGTCGGCGCTTCAATCGGTGACGGAATCTTTATCGTCACTGGTACCGTCGCTCGCGTGTGTGTATATACTTGACTTGATGTTATATATATATATATATATATATATATATATATATATATATGCGTGTGTGTGTATATATATATATAGATCTGAGATTTTATTGTTTGGTCTGGTTTGGTTATAATAGCAATCAAAAACAAAAGGTGCATTTATAGATATCTGTATTTATATCTATATATAAATATATCAATAAATATATATGTATATATGTGTGTATCTATATATGCATGTATGTGATTTATTTATATATTGACCATCCCAAGAGTATTAGCAGGTTTTCAAAGAAGCTCTGGATAATACCAAAGAATTTAGGCCTAAACTGTTTAGTCTTTTGCATCTGTTTTCGTACAATCAACAAAATTAGAATCAAAGATGCCTAAAAAACAAAATTCAAAACAAAACATTGCATAAAAACAGTTCTTTGTTTTATTGGTTAAGTTTAAAGACAAATAATTTAGACCAGAAAATAAGTGAGATCCATATAGTCAATTGAAGACATTTTCATGATTGAAATTTGGTTTAATTGTTGGGGGAAGAAGAAGATGAATAGTGGGGGCAAAATTGTCAATAAATAATATGTTAAATGAGGGTATTTCAGTCCTTTCATACATTTTAGGGGCATTTTGAAATTTTCAGCTTAAATATACAATGACATCATCAATCTCCGTACATGCAACACTGACAGGAGAGGTCAGTGTTACAAAAGATACACTGACAAGGGAGGTCAGTGTTATTTTTGAAACTATAGGGGAGATATCTGTTATTTTGTCTATTTACATGGGAGGTCAGTGTAATTTTCCCTTTATATTTCTATTCAAAATGGATTTATGAACTCAATGCAAGCAATCTTTTAGTTTTCAACGGTTGTATTAATGTTTTTACTTTTCACATTGACACATGGATGTGGCGTTGAGCTACTCACATACTCACTGTTGTCTTGTCTTGACAAAACTCTTTTTTATCACTTCAGCCAAATGCTGGGTGGTATTGATACTTTTCTGTGAGGTACTTTATCTTTCAAAAAATATAATAGATTCTTTTTAAATATATATATATATATTAGAAAAGTTATTTCAAAGGAAAATTAAGTGTTGATATACAAGGTTATAAATGAATCAAGTTAAACTGCATTTCAATTTGTTCGAGTTCGGCTCGTTTGCTTGTGAGTTCAGATTGAACTCGCTTGAGATCATGACGAGTTTGAACGTCGCTTAGCTCGTTTAATAAAAAAGTCAACCACGACATTATATTCATATTCATATTCATATTTATATTTATTGCTTTGGCTCATTTATACACTTCTACAAGCATACACAAGTCTCTGTTCATAAATCATGAGCTTACATTCATGAATATGTACAAATCTAAGTTTATATTTGTAAACATATATCAAGATCAATTCATTTACTAAATGATTTCAAATTTTGAGTTTAAGATCAGTTCGTTTCTTTAATAAATAAAATTGAATAAAATTTTAAATGAGTTCATCTTAATCTGTTTATAAACAACTCGGTTCATTTACAGCGAATTAGATAATTTTTGGTGTATTTATACACATTTACAATAGTTAAATAAGATACGGACACGGCAATGATACGTCAAATAAATAAAAATATAATATTATACATAAAATATTAATTTTTATTCTTTAACCATACAATAAATATAGTTAAAGTAATTATACAAAATATAAGAAGTTAAAATCTAAAAATTCACTATCTTTCTAATATTATTTACAATGACTCACTTACTTGAAGGTTTTAAAAATATTTTTGTTTTATTATAATTATCTTTATTTTTTAATATTACAATCTCAACTCCATTTTATAGAATAAAAAATTCAAATTTGTCCCGAAAAGTATCCTAAACGTATCCCCATGTATCACAGTTGTATCCCCCGCGTATCCTAGCCGTATCCGATATTCAAAAAATAATTTTAAAAAATTGGATACTTCTTAGCCGTATTGGACACATATGCTGCCTTATCCTGACCATATTCGTATCAGACACGTGTCTGATACAGTCACGGGACTCTTCTTGGAGTATTCATGCTTCATAGGTTACATGTGAAAAAAAATAAGGCAAATTACATTTTGACTCCCTGAGGTATATCCATATGTCAACCTGAACCTCCCGCGTTTGGGAATCTTCATTTTCACCCCCTATCAATAGTTTTTGGTTGACTATGGTCAACAACATGCTGAAATGACTAAACTACCCTATTTATACACTACACTTGTCTAAGTTATATTTACTCTGCCTCCCAAACACTCCTATATCACTTACATTTTGACAGAGCCCATCACCCAAACACCACCACCACCACAACTTGCGGCAGCAGTAACCACCCAAACACCACCACCACCACAACCTGCAAGAGCAGCAACCACCATTCTCACCACAACTAACCCAACCACCACTATTCATCGTCAACGCCACCTCCACTGCCACTCTCTACCAAAGAATAACCCAATTGCCAGCATTTGCAGTAAAATCCCCATAGCCACTAGTGACAAAGTCACCTCTTACACCACCACCACCACAAACCTGTTGGAGTAGGTACCATCATTCTCATCACACAACCAACCTAACCACCATCATTCGCCACCAACACCATCACCACTCTCTGCCAAAGGCCAACCTAACTGCCACCAATTACAGTAAAATCCCCATAGCCATCACTGACAAAGTCACCTCTTACACCACCATAACCTGCAAGAGCAGGTACCACCATTCCCACCACACAACCAACCTAACCACCACCGTTTGTCGCCAATGCCACCACCACTCTCTGCCAAATACTAACTCAACTGTCATAAAATCCAAATAGCCACCACTGACAAAGTCACCTCTTACACCACCACCACCACAACCTACTGCAAGAGCAACAACCACCATTCCCACAACACAACCAACCCAACCACCGCTGTTTGCAACTAATGCCACTGCCACTCTCTGCCAAAAACCAACCCAACTGCCACCATTTGCAGTAAAATCCCCATAGCCACAATTGACAAAGTCACCACTTGGAGCCCTAATTTGAGTTTGCAATTTCAAAACCTTAATTTGATTTCAAAACCCTAACTTTTAAAGCCGATGTTTCTAAGCAACCCAAATCAAGTCCCTTTTCGACATTGCCGATTCGGTCTTCAACTCGCCACTTTACCATCGCCTTCACCGTTGCCTTCGATGTCGTGTAGGCCCCAAACCCAAGTTGCAGCGCCGCCAGTTGCAATGTCAATAAGCATATGATCTTTCCTCCACCGTTGCATCTCAGCCAGTTCGCCACCTCTTTGCAACACAAAAAGGCTCCTCTGGTGTTCATTCTGAAGGTTCTGTCAAAGTGGTCCAATGAGGTGTTGGAGATGGTCAGGTATTTGAGGTCGAGAAATCCGCGGTGAAGGCAACAATAAAGATTCTGGCAAAGGAGCTGAAGGGGACTGGGATCATAGAGAACTGTGTGGCGCCGACGTTTCGCTGCCGCTGTATGGCACCGAGAGAAGCGAGGTGGAGGACGATGGGTTCTTTTTGTTCCGCCATGGCTGACAGGTCTGAGCTTCACAACAAGATACACATAAATTATAGAAGGACATTTTGGGCATTTTTTGGCTACTGTTTGCATGATGTAAGCAATCTGACCGTTGACAATGATATAATGGACTAAAGTGATGTATAATTTCAAATCTCAAGGTAAAAATGAAGATACACAAATATGGAGGAGTCAAATTGACGTATGAACAAATCTCAGGAGATCAAAATGTAATTTTTTTTAAAAAAAAGAAGAAAAAAAGTGTGGCAAGTCAAGTACTTAACACAGATGAGTGTGCTTTAGATTTCATTATCACTACATTTAATTGCACTTAGAGAGTCGGATATGCCTATACCAAGTCATCATGTGGACGATTTTCAACCGTAGGATGTTAGTATTTCCTCGACATATTTTCCAATCTTCAAATAAAAAAATCAGATGGTTCAAAATGGTTTAATCATCATTGTTATAAAGAGATTCTGATAATTGTGCAATAGAAATTGAGTACAGTGGTTCCAATCCAAATACTCCCAAAAACTTAAATTAGAGATTACTTCTTAATCTCCCCTTAACCTCACTCTCTCTCTCTCCTCCCCTTTTTCTCTCTCTACATCCACACCATATTTCATCCATTTCCTCAGTAGCCTTGTCGTGTATAGATTATCTCTTCAGAAGAATACGTACCCGTCGAGAAGAGAGAGCTCAATTCCTGCGAAACGCTCTGAATTTCGACCCCAAACTATCGGTTGATGATTGGATCCTTGTATTTTTTCAGCTTCTCAGTACTTCTCTTAATCCTTTTAATTTTTCTTTTGAATAAGTTATAAGATAATATTTTTATTGTATGCCTCCTAATCCTAGTGTATTTTTATTTTATTTTTTTAAAATTTTGTTTGATATTTAATCTTTTTCTTTGTTCATTCTCCCATGTTATGCAATTTTGAGACTGAAAAGAAGGATCTATTCATTTTAGGGCTTGGTTTTTAATCTGAATTCTTTTTTTTTTTTTTGCATTTTTTTTATTTTGTTGATTTTTCTATCTGGGTTGGCTTGTAATATGGTGGTGTTCATTGTTGATAGAGAAGGATTTGATGATGTCAATGGTTCTTTCAGAAAAAAACTTTTAGTTAGGTTTGTTGATGTTGACAAAGTTACGATCTTAAGTATTTTTTATTTTATTTATTTATTTAGTTTTTTTTGAATTTACCATTTGTGTTCTAATGTATTGATAAAGGCTGTGCACTGAAGAATGAAGATATTGACTCTTGCATACATTAATGTTTATTTATCATTTAATAGGTGATTTGCGTGTGTATTATTTGGATGCAGCAGAACAGAGATAGGTAAAAGAAAAACATATAAATTCTATTTTTTTTAAAGTAATTTTATCTTTATTTTTTCAAGCTTTTTCACTACATATGTATATAAATATTTGGGAACTAAACTCGGTTACAACTATTTTTTTATATCTTCCTGAAATGTGACTATTTTTTCATATCTTCCTGAAATGTGAGTTTATTGCAGGAAGGAAATTTATTTTGCAACAGTTACTCCTACAACTTAACTACTTACTCACATTCTCACTTCGAATTTGGACGTTCACTTTTAGAACTTGACTACAAATAACTTCTATCCTTTATAGGCATCTAATTCTATAACACTCTTCCAAAATATTCAGCTCTTCCGGAATCTTCTCCAATCCATCCATTTCTATAAACTATCAATGTTCTTGAATCCTCTATCTCTCTACAACACTCCACAATTTTCTACTGTAAGAAACTAGAACCCAACTCTCCACGTATGCATAATGCCCTATAGAGTCGTGCTTAGTGATCACATGTCCCTTGAGTGGCGCAACCTGTTGCAAAATTGGCCGGGCATAACAGTGTGCCTACAACTATCAAGGCCCAACTAACTATTTGGCTTGTATTTTTGAAGCTATTAAGGCCCAGCCAACTCTTTGGTTTGTATTTTGAAGAGAGGACATGTAGAATATGGTCATTTTTTTTATAGAGAGAAAGAATTATTTATGCGGTTTATGGAATAATTATAGAGTAAAAAGAAGATGATCTATGCCACAATGCAACATAAATAATATATAGAAAAATAGAAATGCATCCACTTACAAGCTTAAACTCCAAATAAAGCACTCAGAGTTGTACAAATTATTGTGATTAATTGCTATAAAATAATCTGTAAAATTATGTCTGAGATTAAATTAGTTGAATAACTATAATACTAAGGTTATTGATCATGTAGTCAACTAAAATAGTATTAGAATGATACTGAAAAAGGGATAACTGTTTGTGGAAGTTTAGTGGTGCTATAAGCACATTGGTTTTTTTGAAATGCAAATTGAAAATAAGAACTTTTTCAAAATTAAATAACTTAAAAAAGCTAATAATAATAATAATAATAATGGTTGGGACAACAAAATGAGCGTTGACATCACTTTCTTAGAAAATGCCAAAACTATTCTCGGTGGCGGTAGTACTGATGTGGCATTGATGGAGAAAATGTATATATAAAACATGTTAATCTCAGTCAAATGATTAGAAATTTAGGTTATTTTTGCACAAAAGCATTATGATTTGTGAGGGTATCTTTGTAATTGTATATTAGATGTGATTTTGTTTAATGGATCATTAGTCTGACATGGATGACACAGTAATTTTGCAAAAACATTAATTTGAGAATAATTAGGCCAAACCTCAGGGGAGGTCAGAGTAGTTTACCTTCTCTTTTATTGTTTTCCTATTTTTTCATAATGCTCATCGCATCGTATTGTGTACGTTTATGTTACATGGACTTGGGTACATGTATGTATCCACAAGTTAGATGTGTCGAATCCTTAAATAGAAGGACACATGAACACTGCTTAGTAAAATAATGTTTGTATGTAATATAGTATTCAATATAGGCATTTCACTCATTTTGAAGTAATAATATAATTAAATTGAGTTATTGGATATGCTTTTTAGGTACATACCGTACATGTCCAACCAAAGTGTCGAACACACATTCGAGTAATGTGTGTCCGACACGGGTACTTCACTACTTTTGAAGAGTTCATGTAACATAGGACTGTATGTTAAGGAATTTTAACATCTTTAGAAATAGGTAAACTTATATGTATACTCATATGAAAACATATCTCACTCCTCAAAACGTTTCATGACATCGTCATCATTACTAAAATACTTTTATTCTTCAAGTCTCCAATTTTTTTCGTTAATATTTGTTGAGCCTTACTGGATTTTTTTTTTTTTTTGCTGACATCCTTTCAGATTTCAGGTAGGTGGTGTTTCATTCTAATAACAACATGACCATATTTCTAGCCAAAATAGTTTTACGTTATTGCTATCTTGTATCATCACCATTATCAACACTAAGGTGCTATTTAATAAAATTGGAAATTAAGTATTGAAAATTGTAAGAGCTGAGTTTTGAATGCCGAAGTTTTAAGTGGCATTTGTAAATTGAGATTTTTTCATATATATATATATATATATTGTGGATTTTAAGTATTCAACATTATTTAGGGAAAAAAAAATTGTTTAGCATTAAGTGATGTCACTGTCACTTAAAATTTACACTCATTCTCAGCGGCACTTATTTTTTTAAGTGATATTTAACTTGTGTTATATGAAACACACTTAAGTAGATAAACACTTCACCTATAGTGTTGAATTAGGTTATCAAATAACATCTAACATGTCTTCAACGTCCTATATAGGGCTGGTCACTCTTTGTATTTCCCCTTTTGGTTCCATTTTTCATTGAAAGAAAAGAGAGACTCCAGAAATGAAAAGAAAAATTACTAACTGCACCTATAATGGCTTATCCACTACGGTCTTCCATTGATATATTATATGACTCCCCTTTATGTGTAGAAACATTGGAACAAATGCATTTAAAATCAGGATTTTCAAAGTTTGTCAAAAGGGGAAAGGCTCTAGAAGTTTCTAACTTCAATAAAAGATGCTGGATGCTTCAAATACGTTAGTTGAGTCCTTCAAGGTGTTAGAGGATCATTTGAATTCTTATTTGTTGAAATGACAAGAGAAGTACCAAAATTGTTTTCTTTAGTGTTTCAGGCCACCACCAGCCCACTGGGTCAATTGGGTTTTCGAATATGAGAATGGTATCTTGTGCATCACACAATATGACGATATTGCAGTTTATCGTGCAATACATATCATGCAGTATGTATTATTATATATTGCACGTTTTTTACGACACTGCTTGTGCCATTGTCTTTGTATCTCCTTGTATTTTGGTGTACGGGTGTTGATTATGTGGCATTGCTGATAAAACTCAAATAATTATTCCCTTGTAGAGTTAAATAAATTTGAATATGATCCATCTTGGATTCTTTTTCTTTTTCTTTCCCTTTAGAATATGTTTATACATGAAAAACTTGTATAGGATGCAAAAACTGTCAAGGCAGTCTCTCTCTCTCCCTCTCTTAGTCTTTCTCTTGCTATTTATGTATTGATGTATTAAATTGATTGTCATGTTATAAACTTATAAATGGATGCCAATATAAATGCTGAATCTTTTTTTTCTGGGTTTCTTTTTCCAGTTTCAGTATACGAGTGTTCTTGATTGCTTAGTTAAAAAAAGAACAAAAGAAAATTGGAAGTCCTGAATTTATATTGCATGCTATGAAGCTCAGGTAAGGCATCAAATGTCCAGTAAATTAGTAGGAACTCTTGAATGACACCCCGTATATCATTTTTCTTTCTGTCATTGTTGCACCTCCTTGTGTCTCATCCCTGTTCTGACACTAAATCTACTTCCGCTAAGACCACTGGACCATTGGCCTAGGTGGTATAACCTCTCTTCTCCAAAAGGAAAGTTGAGGGTTCGAGCCGCATAGTAGGCATTTGTGAGTGTGTGTGAGGGTATTTACCTAACAAAAAAAATCTACTGCTGCTAAGGATTGTTCTTTTGAAATTGAGATGTTTTTTGTCCAGTGGTTTTGGTTGCTATGAAACACACTCATCCTTCATTCTTTTCTAGTTGTTAAACTTGATAAAAGTGGGAGCTGTCCTATTATTCTGCTCATATAACATTGGCGGCACACTAAGTAGGTGTAAGAATGGGTTTCCATTTTTTCTTTCACTCTCATTCTGTTTCTGGCATATGTAATGATGCTTTACCATCTGTATTCCACTTTTTGCATCTTGGATGAAGTCTTGTGCATAACAGACATTCTGAATACATTGCATACAGAGTGCAAGATGCAAGAGTTGTGTGAATAATGCAGTAATGTTTTTGCTTATATTATTTTGATTACATTTGCAAATATCTGGAAGTAATTACCTTTTGAATTTTTGAATGGGTGTAAGAATGGGTTTCCATTTTTTCTTTCACTCTCATTCTGTTTCTGGAATATGTAATGATGCTTTACCATCTGTATTCCACTTTTTGCATCTTCGATGAAGTCTTGTGAATAACAGACATTCTGAATACATTGCATACAGAGTGCAAGATGCAAGAGTTGTGCGAATAATGCGGTTATGTTTTTGCTTATATTATTTTGATTACATGTGCAAATATCTGGAAGTAATTACCATTTGAATTTGTGAATGGTGTTGCAGTTTTCTAGCTACCGGTTGAGTTATTACGTATCCCCTTTTATGGGTTTTGTAAAATCAGGTCTGCCTGAACACTGTTCTGCGTGACTAAGTGTTCAAATTTTTTTCAGCACCTCACGTATCTTTGGGGGTATTGCATTGGCCCCGATGCAACGGCAGAAGAGTGTCGTCGATTCATTTCCTGAAACTGTTGATCTTAACCAGGGATCTGTTTCCAATAACACTGGTATGAATCAGTCAACTGCTTGGAATAACATGCTAAATCCAGTAGAAAGCCGGTTCTCAAATTACATGGTTTCTTCTGGCGAGGAGAATCATACAGGTGCAGATGCTGTCAGTCACAATGTTCGGAGTTTTAGTGGCTGGGACTTGGGTGAATCTAGCTCTAGTGTGGATTTACAAAATCAGGTCTTTGGTGATGGCTTCAAAACAGAACATGGTCAGTCTGCCTCTCTTAGTGCTTGTGCTGGGGTCAATACAAGATTAGAAGAAATGCAATTTGGACCATCTAATTTTCCTTTTAGGGAGAGTGTCAATAGTGGTCCTTGTGGCAATCAGGTTGCAGGCAGACAATTAATTATGCAGAGTTCGATTTCTAATAATAGCAATCTAAATGTAAATTTAAATGCTGGATATGTGGGTATTGGTCATGGTGGGCAGGCTATGGGAGCAGGTGCAAGCTCAAATCTCAGCAAGTTGAGTGAATTAGAAAAAGATCATATTTCATCTGCTAGTTCATCTTCTGGAGATATTGGGACTTCTTCTGGTACTTCTGGTTACTTGGTGAAGAATAATAGTGAATCGGATTCTTCTTTGGGCAGTTGGGGTTTATCCTGCAAGAGGAAGGCCCTTGAAGGTACTTCTGGACAGTCTTATCCAGGCGGGAGTTCAAGTTGCTTTCACCAAGTTGAAAACATTGTACGACAGACTGTTCCTGCTCGTTATAATGCTTCTAGCAGCTTAAGCATATCTTCATCCCCAATGAACTGTCCTAGTGTCAATCCTTCAGAACAGTTGAATACAAGAATTGGGGTTGGAACAAGCGTACTTTCGGATGTCTTTCCTCCTCATAGTGTCACAGGAATTGCAGAAAATTCTCCAAGAAATTTAGGAGCAAGATTAAATCGAGGGAATCGAGAATCTGTTCAGTTTAATGCATCGTTGACTGGGAATGCCGTAAGACATTCTAATATTTGTTCCTCTCACCAGTCATCTAGACCTCTCTCATTTACTGATTCTTTGGACTTCAGATCAACAACTTCAGTAACAACCAATTCAAGTAATCCTGCAAATCAGTCTCAATCAACGCATGTTCCTGGTCTGTCGGGGAATATGCTTCCTTGGGGTGGGACTCTTAACTCAAGAGGTGGCAGTTCATCAAGTTCTCTTATGATTTCTGGAGCTAGAGGTACTCCATTACGAGATGAAGCAAACTTCAGAAGCACCCAGAGAAACAATGCTGAGCATCCCATGTTTGTTCCTGCAACTGAGATGAGAAATTTGGTGCAAGACCCAACTACTTGGAGCTTAACTACTGGAAATTCAAGCACTTCTGGAGGTGTTCCTTCTAGTTCCCGAATTGGCCCCAGTTCCAGTGTACGTCCTTTTCCTACTCCCTGGAGACCCCATCACAGTCACCCAACACAAAATCAACAAAGATTATCGGATTTTGCTCCATGGACTTTGTTTCCGTCTGTTGACTCTGAGTCTGGAGGTCAGAGAGGTCATTTTCCCCCTTTGCCTTCGGCTGGTTCTTCTTTAGAGGAAATGCCGATGTCTTCTGGAGTTAATAGCAATGGTCATCATTCACCGTATCCAAGGTCTGCGTTGTTGATGGAAATACCAGGTGATGATGTCAATGGTTGGCGTGTTTTAGCTGCTGATATTGAGGGGAGACAGAGGCTGGTAACTGAGGTTTGTGGTTTAAATTATATTTTTCTCTATTTTTTTCTGTCATCTCCCGATTTTCTGTTTCTTTACACAAGTAATTTTAAGGCTAAATTACTTTGGTATTGTTTGTATTCTTTGTATTTAGAAGTAGAAAACTGGTAGTGCTTATTTTTGAAATTCCAGGTAACGGTGCATAGAGATATGATGTGCCTATCATCATTCTGAAAACTGGTAGTGCTTATCATCATTCTAATTTTAGCACTTTGGTATGGATCACTATGATGTCATAATTAGTGCGGTTTTTCTTGAACTCCTTTTACTTTGTACAAAATCATAGAAGAATCACAGACTTTTTTTAATGTCGCCGGTGATCTCATCAGCATTGTCATAATCATCGTTCCACTCATTTTTTTATATTCTCTCTTGATCACTACAGCAGTAATACACCATAGAACTATGGATTGCTCAAACATGATTATCCTTGCTTCTACCACATGTCAGAGATTAAATTTTTTAATTCAAATTTTATCTTCATCAATGATCTTTTCTTTCTATCTAGCTCTCACTCACACAGTGCGCAAACGCACCAAGCACAATACTCTACCTCGGAATACAACACGGGTAATACGATATTTGAGTTTTCTCCTGCATATATCAAAAGCCATTGGGGGGCTTTGCCTACTCTGATCTTGTTTATTTCTTTGATGAAGTGAAATTCACTGAACTGAATGTTTTTAAGATTTACTTTTGTTTTCCTATTTTGGCAGACAAGTGGTTTTGGCCTCTTGTTGTGGGGGTGTTTATATCAGTTGATGATATGGCTGATCACCTTGCTAAGGATGATTCGTTGGCGATTCTTGGCTCTTCCTGTAGACCTTGCTGGTCTTCACCAACGTTGCTTAATATTTGAGCCTCTTTTCATTACCCTCCTGCTCAATACTTGTCAATGTTACTGCTATATAATTAATTAGATATTTTTCTATTGTGTTTGGAAAACGGAGAACCATTGGCTCTTTGGCCTAGTGGTATTCATAGTTGTTAAAGGCGTGCCTGGGCTTCGAAAAAGCCCGAGGCTTCAAGGTTCAGCCAAGGCACCTTGACCTACTAGAGGCCGAGCGCCTTTACCTAGGCTCATGTAAAGCCCTTAGATTCACGCTTTTAGCAAACCTCTATGCTTAAAAAGAGCATGCCTTTTATTTTTTAATCATTTTCATACCATTTTCTTTGTATTTTTGGATGAACATGAATTTACATCACATTAAATCAGTCAATATGTGATGGATCACATTGTTTAATCTTATGTATGTTTGGCAAAATATATGAGCTTATGCGATTACTTACATTAAATGCAGCACCCATGCTTGATTCTTGACTTTCATCATATTATAATACATGTTTAAATTACATGATTATTGCTTTTTATTGTTGCACAATTATAATGGTATTTGATTTAGTTAATGCATATCCTTGTGGAAAGCATATATTTGCATTTTTCTATACTTATATTAAATATTTTCTTTCTGTTGCACATGTGCTTTACTTCAATCAGGCCCACGCCTAACATTGCACCTTGCTCTTAAGCTCCAAGAGGCCTTGGCGCCTTAGTGCACCTTGAGCCTTTAATAACTATGGTGGCATTAAGCTGCCCAATGTTGTGGGAGATTTTGGTATTTGATTTTTTTGGAGGTGTTTCTCTTCTGCTTAGTAGATACTAGATGCTAATACCCTCCTTCAACATGTGCATCTAGCCTAGCCTTTCTTTGAAATGCTCTAGAAAGGAATACAGAAAAGATAAAAGGGAGATAAAGAATAAAGGATGAAACCTTAGATTGATAATTCAATGAAAAGAAAATTTATGAACTTAGTTGTAGCCTTGATGTATTCTTGCTGCTGATACCTACTATCAGTTGTGGAGTAAATTTTTTAGCTCAAATGCCTTCATGTGGCATTCATATCTGTAGAAGAATGGGTAACTGAGGAGGTCCTTTATCTCAGAAAGCAGCATGGTTCGGTGATGTGGACCATGTGATTTAGAATAATTTACCTGCAATCCCTGAAAAGTTTATCCTTAGATTTAAAAGGTCTTTGAAGTCATTCCTTTTTTCTGAAGTGAATTATTATTAGCTAGAAACTGTTTTTATTTTCTAGAGCACCTCAGGCAAAGATCTTGCCCTTTATCAAACACCTTTAACTTACTCAAATTCAAAAGGATATTTTTTGGGTGGAAGCAAAACTAGAACTGGTACCGCATGTGCAAGAGAGATGAGGAGTCGGTGAACCATCTCCTGTTGCACTATCCAGTGGCTAGGGATTGTTGGGATATCCTTTTGGCTTTATTCAGAGTCCATTAGATTATGCCATTTACCACAGGGAGCATGCTTGAGGCTTTTGGTTGTATAGTGGCGGCCTAAGCCTGAGATACTTGAAGGGTGGTGCCCCCGTGCTTATGGTGGGGCTTATGGAAGGAAACGAAAGGAGATCCTTTGATAGAGAGGAAACTCCTATTGGGGTGCTTAAGTTCTCCATTATTGGTTCCTTATTTTTTGGGTATGTGGGAGATATTGTAAATCTATGGTGGTGGACACAGTGGATTTTGTGTATGTTGAGAGATTAAGGGCCGTATTTGGTCCTTGTGTAGTGGTTGTTTGGGTTCCCTCCTCCTTTTTTGAGTTTTCTTCTATAATAGTAGAAGGAAATTTGTTTTCCAGAAAATGCTTTGATTAATAAAACCTTTATATCTTTACTCACCTGCACAACTCCTTTCGTCTCGTTTAACTCGGAACGTAATGAAGCTGAGAAGTTGCTCTATTAATGGCAAATAGGCTATGGAACTTATTTGACAATATGGATTTTCATTTTTTTTACTTCTTTGTTCTTTTTCTTTTCTTCCAATAATAGTTGAAGGAGATTTGTTATCCAAACCCCCCGCCCCCCCAAAAAAAAAAAAAAGTTGTTTAATGACCTTCTTATGTTTTAGGGAATTCAGAATGAGATCTTAGCTGCAGCGTATAGGGTGGCATAATATTTTAAAACTTTAGATGGCAACATTCTTCACTAGAATCATTGTTTCAAGATTTGCTTTGGAATTTTAAACAACTTTCATGAATAGTTGGGAAAATTTGTATCAAGTAGATCACTAGATCCATCAGTGGGATGATGATTTAGCATTTATTGCATGCATTTTCTCTCTCTGTTTGCCCTTCTGTAGCTAGAAATCTACTAGCTGTGAAAGTGGATCTCATAGAAGTCCTGCAACATGAGAGGTTATCAAATGTTTTTTTTTCCTTTGACATGTATGATGTTGATCTTATTCTTTTTTTTTTTGCTTTGACATTTATGATGTGATCTTGACTGTTTATAAAATATAAATGAATATACAAGCTTTCAATTGAACCTCAACTATAGATGATGTAATTCCCAGACTATGATAGTGGTATAGATCTGTGTATGTATGGATGTATTGTCTGCATTCTTCTTTCTTAGTTGTAATTGTATAATTTCCTACACTGTTTAGTCATAGTTTCTGTCTTTCCTTGAAACATATATTCTGTTGCTGTTAAAGTTGATTGGTTCTCTTAACTAATAAAGAAAAATTGTCATATCTAAATTATAAATTTTGCCTTGTATGTAACAGATTCGTCAAGTCTTGAATGCCATGCGTAGGGGCGAGAATTTACGAGCTGAGGTTCGATTTTAACTTCTATGATGATTAATGATTAACTTAATGACTTAATTATGTTATACCACGAACCCCTAGAAACCATTCTTGGCTGTTAACTTCAATTACAGTATACCTGGCACTAGTTGATATGGAGTCTTCTGTTTTTTATTTTGGTGCGTGTGTTTTAACTCAACTGATTTCAGATGGCAAAAGATCATCTTACTTGGATTATAAGTCTTCATACTTGTAAATCTTGCAAGGAAAAATTTCAATTTATTAGTTTTTTTTCTCTCTCTATTATATTAGCAGCTTTGGCAGAAATTCAGTATGGCTCTTTCTCTGTTGCAATGGAACTGATCTTCTTCAAAATATATATTGTAAAACAGTCCTATGAACAGTTACACCACAGTGATTCATCTGCTTCCCCTTCAGGCTGGACCAGAATGGGGGAAGCAACTTCAGTCATGGTATCTGAGTAGCTTTCTTTGAAGCAACACGGAACTTGACATTATTGGGGAAAAAGATGGTGACTAGGTGTAGCTGCCATAGAGTCACAGCTTGTTCCAGCTGAATATAAGTTCTCTCTAAAATTCCAGTGTGACAAATGGGGAAAAGGATTTGGAATATCTTGTTGATGTTAAAGTATAAACTCCGGCTTGTGCATGCCAAAGCCCTGACTGCTTGATTAGGTGATCCTCCGTAGTGATGTAGGTGCTTGAACATGTTCCACTGCTTGTTAGCCACTTTTTTGTATAATGCACGGACTCACCTTTTACATCCGGGGACCTCCAATTTTGGTAAAAATTTACTGTTTTAACATCACTATGAGAATTTTATAAAGATGGTGGGACATTTCTAATCTGGAATTAAAAACTCTGTTAGGCTTTGTGAAATGATTTATGGTATATGAACCTGCACTCCTTGCCATCCTCACAATGGAGCCATCGTTAGGCTTGTGAAATGATTTATGGATCAAGGAACTTGGTTCTTGCTTTATATTCATTGATGATTTGATTATGTATGACATATTGAGCTGCATGTATATGCCAGGATTATATGCTCTTTGATCCATTTATAAATGGGGTTGCTGAGTTGCATGACAGACATAGAGATATGAGGCTTGATGTTGATAACATGTCTTATGAGGTAAACTTTGGTGATTTATTTTCCTATCATCAGATCTCCATGGTAGGTTGTTCCCCTGACACCATGATTGGGATAACCAGGAATTGTTGGCATTGGAAGAACGCATAGGAAATGTGAACACTGGATTGAGTGAAGAAACCATTCTGGAGGTGATGCAACAGCAGAAATATCTACCCGTTACCGAAGGATACTGGTCAAACTTGGAGCCATGCTGTATATGTCGGGTAAGAACTATCTCTATTCATTGGAGCGCATCCACGTTAATTGGACTTGCTGGGAGGGGCGGACTGATTGCCGCCCTAACTTGGGGGTCAGTTGCACAAATTGGATGCATTTAGATCTTGAACCTGCATTCTTTCACCTGACAGTTTGAGCTTCAAGCTTTTACCGCTTTATCAAGCAATAATGGATATGTTGAAGGGAGATTTTTATTTATTTTTTTTGCAGCTTATTTTTCAGATTTATTAGCTTAAACTATGTTTTCCTTGCTTGAATGGCAGGAGGAGTATTGTCTTGGAGATGATATTGGGACATTAAAGTGCGGGCACGACTTCCACACCAGTTGCATTAAACAATGGCTAACACAGAAGAATCTGTGTCCCATATGCAAAACGACAGCGCTGGAGACTGGATAGGGAACCATTATTCTCAGAGCCCAACAAGGTTTTCTTGCAAATGGATCATTAAACCCGTATCCTTGAATGATTATCAAAAAGAAAAAAAAACCCTTGGCATCGTATAGATGACATATTATTATATATCATTTTTGTCTGAAACCAGTTCTTTTACTTTTTCATGAACTGATGGGTTCATGAAAGATGGAAAGAGTTATAAGTTACAGAAAATTGCAGCTTGAGCAAAGGGATTGTGTATAACCTGCAATGGATAATTTAAAAGAGTTATTGCATGACCAGTAACTATTGAAACTTCGATAGTTGTTGACATTATCAAGCTTTTAGAATAAAAAGCAGTCTGTGATATTAATGTCCATAAATTCTTTCTTTATATATATATACTGTATACACACTCTGGTTGTTGATTGTTGTTTTGCTTGTATGAAAAGGAGGAAAGATTTGTTTTCTGGGTTGGAAAGAGAGTAAAATGAAAAACTGTATTGCGCATGAATTTAACTAAAATTAGTGGGTGGTGTAACGTTATATATTTATTTTGTTTGGTTGGGGCAATTGTCATAGGATTTATTAAATTATTTTTTGAGCCATTATATGGCTTTGAGCACTTGTTCTTGAAAGTTGGTGAGAATGGTGTATTGCCACTGGCAAAGTATATAGGAAACATGGGTTTGCATGTGGAATTAAGCATGGAGATTGCATTTTTACAATGCATATTTAGAAATTTATGTGAATTGATCTTTATAGTTCATTGTTTGTGAGTATTTGGCATCTGAACAGTGGTTGTGGGCAATTATCTAGCCTTCTTATGATTGGTATGCGCCAAAGTTGAATGATACATATATACAGAAATGTTACTTGCTCTCCGGTGTGCAAAAAACTGTATGCACACCTCAAATTTTAACAAATGATATCCAACGATGAGAATTTGAAGTGGATAAATTCTTTCCATGCCAGTGAACAGTAATATATATATATATATATATATATATATATATATATATATATATATATATATATATATATATATATTGGGGGTCTGTATCCTGACAGAGGGAGGAATATAGACATGGGAGGGGGATGACTAGATGTCAATAAGACTCACCACTGAAGCATGATTTGATGTATGCACAAAACTCATTGGTGTTTGAAGGAGGAGTGAGTTGTGGCATGTAAAGAATTCAACAATGCCAAATTAAAAGGTGTGGAGTCAAAAATTTGCTGCAATGATAAGGCTTTCAATTTCAAGGTGGAATAGGATTCCTATTTGGTTCACCTGTGACCAATTAATGAAGAGTTGGGTTGGGGATGTGGGCAAATCAATAAATAGCCATCACACACACAAAAAGGGTAATCCCAATGGACAAGTTATTATTCCATGGGGTCTCATTTCCATTACATTGTGACTCTCACCACCTCTTCCTTTTTACTCTCAGGTACCTTTCTTTCCATTCTGAGGTGGGACCTTGTAGACCCCACTTTTCTTGTTAACATATGCCATTATTCATCCCCACTAGAGACTTTCATGTTCTTGAGCATGTTTTTTGGCCACTCTTAGGTCAAAGACAGTTGAACCATCAATCCACCTCAATATGATGATGCTTCATTCACACCTCTCTCTCTCTCTCTCTCTCTCTCTCACACACACACACACCTCTCTCTCTCTCTCTCCACCATGGAAATTCATGAAATTCCAAGTACTTGGTTTATTACCTACTCACCATGTTATGAGTTTGGTCAGTACAAAGCCAATCTCCATAGAGATTTTATAAAATGCTTAGTACTTGGTGTATTACCTACTCACCATGTTATGAGTTTGGTCAGTACAAAGCCCATCTCCATAGAGATTTTATAAAATGCTTAGTATTTGGTTTATTGCCTTTCATGTTTTGAATTTGTTGCCTATGAAGCCAAGCTCAAGTCACACTGCTGAGTTGGGCTTAGAAATAGTTGAAGTAATGCAATGTCACTAAGTATGAAAATGATATTTCCAGTGTGAAAACAACAACTTTATATAGGAATAATGTACAAATTTTGATTTATGAAACCAACTTGCACTAAATGAAATCACACCAAAGGAAACTCCAAAAACAAAAAAAAAAAGACAACAATTTGCACCATATCACTAATGAAGATGGGAAAAAAACAATTTTACATCACACTAGTTGATGATGAGTTATACCTACTTCCTTTTTTTTCTGTCATTATTTGAAACAAAAAGCCAACAATTATTTCTGTTGACTACTACAGTATTTGGGTAGGGCTTTTGCTTCCAATAGCAACATCAATTCTTCTAACAAAAGATAATTGAACTTGAATTTCATTAACTCATTCAAGTATCTGGCCTTGCCATGCCTTTAGAATCAAGACACTCCACAAAGTTCAAGCTCCACATTATTCACTAAATTAGTTGAACCTTTTCTTTACCATGCCAACCCAAGTAAACCTCTCAACTCTCAAGTACCCATGCAGCTCCAGTTCTTTGGATCAAATTTCACTGTTTTTGCATAAATACTGTTAACAAGTCAAAGTTCATGTGCACAATCTCAAAAAGTCATTATCCATTATCACACTAATTATGCAAGGGCTCTTTTCATTGAGTGGGTATATCAATGAAGTAACACGACAGACTTGCCTAATATAATTTTTTTATGCAAGATATTTAGAGAGAAATATTAAAGATTGACACTCTTAATTTTCCACAAAGTAACAACTGAATTTGTAGATGAATGAGAGAATCATAGGCACTGCTTAACATATTTAGAAATGCAAACACACAGGTGGTGCATAACTGTCGTAATCTCATTCGGTAAGTTATCGAGTTAAGTCCAAAAATGAGCGCAACACAACAGTATTAACCTATGAGTTTCTTCAACAAATTATTTATCAATAACAGAAAAATATAAACTTTGGGACTGTTATTGCACAGTTGCGTTTTTGATTGGTCTAAAGATCTATAATAACACAATAATTAACGCATCTTTTCTATTATAATGGAACACTAAAATTATAAAATTTGAGACAAAATTGTCATTTTAACCCTTTCTTCTCTCTTTCCTTACCATTGAATGCCTATACATATATGTTAATTGCTTTTTTGTGTTTTTTTTTCATCTTTGTATATATATATATAGTAGACATATAGGAGTATATATTATACACAAATACTTTTTTTTCAATTGTTTTTTTAACTGTTTATATATATAGGAGTATATATTATAACTGTTTATATATTCGTTTCAATTCTTTCAATTGGTTTTTTTAGCTGTTTATATATTATATATATATATTCCTGCACACATTGCTCTTGAAAGATAAAAAAAATAAAGTAGTTGTTTATATATACACACACTATACATCCGCATATAGATTAAGTGAGAAGGAAAAAAAATAGAAAACAAACAAAAAAAAGAAGAAAGAAAGGAAAATAGCTGTCTACATATATATATATATATATATATATATATAGATACACACACTATATATGTATAACGGTAAAAAAGAAAAGGAAAAATAATTAAAAAACAATTGAAAAAAAGAAAGAAAATAAAGTAGTTTTTTTTATTTATATATACACTATAAGCATATGGATCAAGTGATAAAAAACCGAAAGAAGAAAGAAGGCGACTGTGCATGACAGTCACTCGAGGGACTGCCCTAGCGCACTCTTCGTAATCAAATTGCTTGGATCGTTTACCAACGTTAATGTTAATTGACAGACTTTTCTTGGGAAAGATTCTTTAACCAAAAAAAAAAAAGATCTTAATTCTTACATACAAAAATACATACACAGATACAATTCCCTATATACCAATCTAGAATCTCAATTTCCTATTTTTTTTTCTCCTAAAAAATTACAAGAATAATAATTGGATTAAATCCCCAAAAAAAAATCAATAATCAAAACGGAACGACGTCGCTGCAACCAAAATCATCAGAATTCGCGATTGAATCGTCTGGCCAAGAATCGCGAAGCAGCTTCAACAACATCTGCGCCTTTCGCTTCGCTCGTTCCGTACAATCGCTCTGAACCAGCAGAAGCAGCTTCGTCAACACTCCCGCCGCCACCGCCTCGCGCTGCGACTGCTCCGCCGCAGAGCACAGTGACAGCAGAGCTCCGGCGGCGTACTCCGTCGCTCGATCCGATATCTTCAGTATGATTTTCACCAGAAGCGGAACAGTGAGCGCATGCGCTGCAAAAGCTGCGCACCCCGACGGAATCCGGCAGAGCAGCTCCACCGTCGCCAGCGCCCTCTCGGCGTCGCATTTCTCGAAATCAGCCAATCGGTCAGTGAGAGCGTCCACCGCTCCGGCGGCGACCGCCTTGTGACGGTGTTGCTTCACCAAACACAGAGCGAACAAGGTTTTGATTCCGATTTTGAGAGCTCGTTGATAGGCAAATGGATAGGTGAGAATTCCGATGATTCCTTCGAAGATTTCGTCGGCATTGCTGATTTGCGATCGGAGTTCCGGCGATCTCGTCCCGGTGACGACGATCTCAATCAGCGCAGCTGAGTTGACTCGGACTTCGATTGAGGAATGGAAGAGAAGAGACACGAGGTAGTCGACTCGGTCCGGATCAGAAGCCACGAACGCGCACTGCGATTCAGAGAGCGAAAACATGGACAAAATCCCCAGTGACTCGTGAGTCAACTCGGACGAATCAGACTTTGTATTGGAGAAGATTATAGAGACAAGGATTTCACATGCGCTATTCGCCGCAATAACAGATCGATTCTTGTCCGAGTCACGAGCGAGTCCTCTGAGTCGGCGAAGCGCGGAGAGGCGCGAATGGGAAGAAGTTGATTCGGACGCGGCTTGACTCAGTAGGGTCCGAACCATGGCCGGTTCGGCGGGCTGCTTCGGAGTGGGAATGCGTTGGACGCCGAACGAGCGGTTGGCGACGCACCAGTCTTGGATGAGCCGTCGGAGAGTGTGGTTGGGGATGAGAGTGAAGTCGGAGAGAGGTGCGCGCGTGACCGGGCACGTGGTGTTGCCGGTGGCGACCCACGACTCGATGCTGACTCGGTCGTAGGTCTGGCCTGTGCAGACCGTGACCGGGTCGCACATGAGCTCGAGCGAGATCGGACACCTGAAATGGTATGGGATCTGAACCGCCACGTCCAACGGCTCTAAGCTGCCAGGCATGTCTCTCTCTCTGTCTCTTTCTCTCTCTATATCTATATATAAATCTGTTTCTCTCTCTAGAAAGGACTAAGGAGTAGTATACTAAATCTGAGCTCTCTGCAAATTCTCTTTCACAATGTTCCGGTTTGCTTTCTCTTATACGAATTGAAACAGAGGGACATACCAACAGGCCGTAGCAAGGACTCTCTGCCCTTATCTGACTATCCCCCACACGTGTGTCCTCATTTAACCATAGTTGGGAGTTGGGACGAGGGAAGGTTTGGTCAATGCGACTAATTGGGTGGGTCCCATTTCCGAGCTAAAATCTTACTCCCATTTACATCAAAGCTATTAATGTCCTTTCTTTGTTTGATTAAAATATAAGACTAATTTGTTTGATTGACTGTGTGAATTAATGCAATATATATTACTGGCAATAAACTAATGACATACTCCAGATTTTTTTTTTCTAAAATTAATTTTCATTAAAGTGAAAGTAAAAGAAAAGTGAAAGTGAAAGGAAAAAAATAGGTTTTCAATGCGCATTTGGTTAACAAGAAATTTTTTTTAAACAAGTTGTGAGAAAAATTATTTTGTTAATTTGGATATTATGAATGTGAAAAAGAATAATTACACTTACTAAAATTACCTTTAATTTTAAACACTAAAAAATAAATAAATTTGTGTTAAATAAATTCGATCTCTTTCTTACCAATTGTTTATATTTATTTTTAGCAAATAAATTCGATCTCTTTCTACTCAATTGTTTATATTTATTTTTAGCAAAAAAATAGACGATGCAAGTAATCAATAACTTATGAGAGAGTATTTGAAGTTAAAAGTTAATGTAAGCCAAATAAAAGACTATCTATCATTCAAAATTAAAAGTTACAATATAATAGTGATGCTTCAATGCTAATATACCTCTTCTAGTTAGGTTGGTAAAATTATTAATAATGGTAATTTAGCTTAGAAAGATAATTATTGGAAAGAGTCATCTAGATTTAAAAGGTAACTTTTTTTTTATAGGTATAAAATATAAAGAATTGAGAATTCTATTTTCATTAAAGAGTTGTAACTCTTGAGAATTTCAAAAGTGAACATGTTCGGATGATTCAACTTCTTATATTAAAACTTTAAAAGATTATTTAATTAATAAAATTATAAAAAATGTATATAAAAAAAATAAGAAAGCTATACAGTTTTAATAGTATATGTGCGTATCTATAGATATAATAGAGTTATAATAACTCACTACTTATGTGAAATTTGTGGAGAGTGAAGAGAAACAAGATTACAAAATAGTAAATTAAGATATAAAGTCATAAGAAAGTAGAATTTTCCCGTGTTTTATGCTAGATATTTTTTAAGAAAAATTGAGCAATTATGGAATCCTATTTTCTTGAAAATTTTCACTTTCCTTCCAACCAAACTCCTAAAAACTGTAAAAAAATTCTTTTCCTTTTTCTTTCCCGTTACTTCTAGCTAACCAAACAGACCCTAAGGGTTCGTGTAAAATGCATTTAGAATTTAGTTGTGTACTTGAGAATAACTTGGTGGGTAGTTACAACAGTGATGCCGTGACATGTTTTGAATCATGACTTAAAGATATTTGAAAAAAAAATTAATGGAGAAAATCCATTTCCATTTCTTTTTTTCCTTTTGTGTGTGTGTGTGTTTTTTTTTTTTCTCCTTTTTTTGTCCCATCTTGTCAAAAAATTAAACAAAAACATGCTTCAATTGAGGCCTTTTGATTGTAATTAGATCAATGGTCCTTCATCTTCTTCAAATTGAAAGATGTTGTGGCTGTGTCGTTAAAAAATTTGAATTAGTTGAGAGATTGGTTTAGAAAGTATGCTCAGAAATATTATTTACATTTGGATTTCGTGTTCTTGAGTTTTCCATTTCAATCGCTCCCTCAGAATGAAAAATTCGATGACGATTATAAAAGATTCAAAGTATAAAGAAATTATTGATAAGGAGATAGTGTGTACTGAGAGGAGAGAGAGAGAGAATTGATAAAAGAAGAAAATTGAAGAGATAATTTCTTTCTTTTTCTGATAATATTATGGGATAAACACGGCAAAATAAAAGAAAAAATTATTTTACACAAAAATATTTTATGTCGAAACAAACGAAAATAATTTCTTTAGTTGGATTGGTCTTGCATGGGGATGGCAAATGGGGAATTTTCGGGGCCGAGCTCCTTCTCCGTCTCCATATTCGTTTAAGAGAATAAACGTCCAAAATTGTTTAACAAATAATCCTTCACCTTGTTTTTGTCCGGTTTAAATTCTCCGTCTAAAAGCATAAAATGGTATTTTCATTGTATAAAGAGGATGAGATGACTTTCTCCGTCCTTGCTGCACTTCGGCACAAGTTTTACTATTATACTCTGTCCATGTCCGTGATTATTCAGATTTTCACTATTACTGTTCTTCGTTCAAAATCATTAAACAAACTTCCATAACTATAGGTGCCAGAATTTTACTATAGAAATAGATGAATTCTTACTACACTTGAGAGAGAGAATTGGTTTCTCTGAAAATTGAAATTGTATATATTCTTTTGTGCCTTTGTCATTTCTTTTATAATGTTTTTGACTATATAAATTTAGACTATTGATGGAGGACGTGATCTTCTCCTTGTTTTAGGGTGATCTTTCAGCGTAAGTTATCCCATGCCTGCTGTTTTTGACTACTAACTTCCTGTACTGATGAGCCATATGGACCTACCCTAGTGATGTGGCAGCTAAGTGTTGATTTCTCATGAATTTCCATGTGTCGTCTTTCTATTAGTGGGGTTTTTTCCCCCTACACTTTGCTTCATAAATATTTTTCAACTTCCAGTTACAGAAGTCGAAAAGGATTTTTCCAAATGGGTGATGATGTAGTTAATGAGTTTTTTGAATTTTGGGTTTCGTGCCCTTGGTGGCCGCCTAAATGTTAGGCCTCCTTAAATGCTCGATCTTTTTTTTTTTTTCTCTTATTCACTTTATTTGCTTCGTGGTGTTGCTCCATTCCAGCGATCTTAGTTCATTAGTGGCTTCTGTTCTTCTTTGCATCTTAAGGTTAGTGTCATTTCCTCATTATTTATTCACTTCCAAGCATGAGTAGGGCGAAGAGAGTGGAGATTGTCGACGACTTTGGACCCATGGAGGTTTATCAGTCCGTTGACGATTTTTTTAATTAGAGTGAAGGTGACACTACCCTTCAGAAGGTCCTTTAACTTCGGTGAATCCCGTCATTGCTCCTTCCTTGGAACCAATAGTTTTAGAAGGAGGGGCATCCTCTGAACCTAGCTCAGAGGGTGTTGACCCCACTGATTTGGTTAGGGTTCCGGTGAGTTTAGGGAAGCTTAGAATAGACTTTGATATCCCTACTGACGTGACCTTGAGAAATTACCTTTTAGATCTGAATTTTTGAGTTAGGGAAGCATTGGGCGAGAATGACACGCTCTTCTCGGCGAAACATTTTCTTGCTTTTCCTTTCCCCCTTCATCCTTTCTACCATATGGTCCTTTGTCAAATGAACTTGGCCCTAATTTTTTAAGGGCCATCTCTAGTGTTCTTGCCCTTAATTATACCCAAGGGTTAGAGTTGGGTTTTGACGATCTTCTTATCTGTTATCAAGTTTGTTCTACAAAGAACGAGAAAAACCATTTTCATTTCTATCCCTGACCGAGCAGAATATTATGCTCCGATCATCCTACCTCGGATAAGGGTTGGAAAGCACAGCATGTGATCATTGGAGGGAAATGGAAAGTTCCCTTTTTTGACAAGTATCCGATCGCTCAAAAGTTTGGTGGATTAGGTATTCCCCTGTTTGACTCCCTTCTTGACCTTTATTGCAACTGTGATATTTGTGAAGTTTTACTTTTTAACCACGCCTGTTCTTACCTTGGTGCAGTTAGGGACTTGCTTCCCCGTTCAGAAGTCAAGGCTTGCCCCTTAAGGACAAGGTGTGGAAAGATCTTCCCATATTTTCTCTTTTGATTGATTCTCATATCCTGAGGGCTATATCTGAGAAGGCTTCTGGAGCGAAAATGAGCTTGCTAAAGACAAAACACCCCAAAGGCAAGAAATAGATCGAGCTCAGTGACCCTCCGACCGAGCGGGAAAGAGATGCTACTATTTCTCTTCGAAAGAAATTTGCCCAGGAGGAAACTGCGAAAAGGAAACAACCGTCCGAGGTGATTCAGATAGAGGAGGTCGCTCCTCCGCCTAAGCTTCCGAAGTCATCCACCTTGGCTTTTCCTTTTGCCCCAAGATTGGCGGGTTTTTCATGTGAGGTTGCCTCTGCTACCCTTTCTAGTGGGAGATATGATGCCCCTAGTTCTTCTGAAGTTGTGCCTTAGACTCATTGCATGGTGAAGGCCAATGACATGCCTCTTTTTGCTGAGGACTCTATTCTGGAGGATAAGGAGGCCATGAAAGATTTTTTGAAGGAGATGTGGCATACTAAAGATGATAAAATGATGAAGGATGTGTCTGTGGGGACCTTGCTAAACACTTACCCTGATCTATCTCTGAGGGTAATCAATTTTTTGTTCTTTCTGTGCTTTTATTTGACAAATACGAACTAAAATTTTCTTGTTTATTTGTATAACATGTTCGGAGTGATGATCAGGTGTCGCTTGGTCGAGCAGGCGATAGTTAAAGTAAGGAAGGCTGATGTATAGAAAAGAAAGGATGAAGCGGATTTCAAGCCGCCATGAATGAAATAGTGAGCGAAAATTCAAAGTTGAAAGCTCTGCTTTTATTTGACAAATATAAACTAAAATTTTCTTGTTTATTTGCAGAACATGTTTGGAGTGATGACCATGTGTCGCTTAGTCGAATAGGCGACGGTTAAGGTAAGGAAAGTTGATGCCCAGAAGAGAAAGGTTGAGGTGGATTTTCAAGTCACCATGCATGAGGTCGTGAGCAAAAATTCAAAGTCGAAAGCTCTGCTGGCGGAGAAGGATCAATGCCGAGCTCAGCTTGAGGAGCTCAAAAAGGAAAAGGAGGAGGCCGAGCTGCAACGAGCCTTAGCTGAATCAAGGGCCTCTGAATCTGATTTGAACGTGAAATCCCTTTAGGAGAGAGTTCTAAGGCTTGAGTTAGGAGCAAAGGCTATGTTCGGTAGGTTGTCCCGAACGGTTCAAATCAAAAATGCCGAGGCCTACCGAGCTGGCTTTGAAGATGCAACTTCTCCTGCTGACGAGCGATTGTATCTCAGCGGACCTATTGAATATGATCAAGAAATAGGTTTGGATGGTCCTTTCTATCAGGATCTTGAAGTCTGCGATGATGAGAAGGAGGTCTTGAATCTATTGGGTGCCGCCGAGGCTTCCGACGCTATGACCACTGAGTCTGCTTATGCGTTGATTGCTCTTAGTGACTCTGCACCATGTGAAGATGCCTCCTGATTTTACTTCTGTACTTCTTGTGGTTTGGATCTACTCTCTTTCAGAGAGTGTTTTTTTTTTTTTGTAATCGAATGTAGAGTTATATTTTAATGAAAAAGAATTCTTTTGTAATTTGCAGAGTTGTGTATTTCCATTCAAGCTTTTCATTCATTCTTGACGTTGACTGATATGACTTAGCCAATTTCATCTTTTTCTAGTACTCGATTAATCATACTGAAGTTGACTTTGCTCATCTTTAATGCATGGTTGGCCATGCCTTAGTTGATTTGTTCTTAGTGCTCGGCTTGTCATGTCGTGGCCATTTTTATTCGTTTCGGGCATTTGGTTGGCCATGTTTTTGTCAATTTCGCTTGTTTCTAGCACTCAGCTTGTCATATCGAGGCTATTTTTATTCATTTATGGCGTTCAGTTTGCCATGCCTTAGCTATTTTCATTTGTTTTTAGCGTTCGATTGGTCATGCCGAGGCTGTTCTTATTCATTTCTGGCGTTCGACTGGCCATGCCTTAGCCAATTTATTTATTTTTAGCGCTCGACTGATTATGTCGAGGCCATTCTTATTCATTTCTGGTGTTCGGCCAGTCATGCCTTAGCCAATTTCATTTATTTTTAGCACTCGACTAGTCATGCCGAGGCTATTCTTATTCATTTATGACATTCAGTTAGCCATGCCTTAGCCAATTTCATTTGTTTCTAGCGCTCGGCTGGTCATGCCGAGGCCATTCTTATTCATTTATGGCGTTCGGCTAGCCATGCTTTAGCCAATTTCATTTGTTTCTAGCGCTCAACTAGTTATGCCAAGTCTGTTCTTATTCATTTCAAACGTTCGGCTAGCCAGCCTAGGCCAATTTCATTTGTTTATAGCGCTCGATTGGTCATGCTGAGGCCATTCTTATTCATTTCTGATGTTCGGCTAGCCATGCCTTAGCCAATTTTATTTATTTCTAGCACTCGGATGTCATGCCGATGCTATTCTTATTCATTTCTGGCATTCGGCTAGCCATATCTTAGCCAATTTCATTTATATTTAGCTCTTGTTGGTCATATCGAAACCATTCTTATTCATTTCTGGCGTTCGACTAGCTATACCTTAGCCAATTTCATTTATTTTTAGTATTCGGTTGGTCATGCCGAGGCCATTCTTATTAATTTTTGGCATTCGGCTAGCTATGCCTTAACCAATTTCATTTGTTTCTAGTGCTCAGCTGGTTATGCCTAGACTATTTTTAATTGAGAAAAAAGGGCAAGACAGTGGGATTGCACAGCGGATTTTCTTCCACTGTACAATCCAACTGTCTTCGTGATTTGCGGGCGTGATTCAATATATCAATATTGGGTGGTATTCCCACTAACTCGATGTGGGATTTTAATCTTGCACAAAGTAACTTCAACTAACTTCATTGATTTGGAAGGAAATTGACTACATTGGTTTACATGTAGTATCTTTTCAAGTGCATTGCATTCTATGATTTTTGGACCAATACTCCATTGCCATGTACCCTCCGTAATCTGTAGGCTCCCCTTCCAATCACTTCTATTATTTTGTATGGTCCCTCCCAGTTTGCCCCTAACTTGCCAGCGTTTAGTTCTTTGGTATTGTTGGTTACCTTTCGTAAGACCCAATTTCATTGCTCGAATGCTCGAGGTTTGTCCCTTTTGTTATAGCTGCTACGAAGACTTTTCTAGTATGCTGCTAATCTGATTCGCACAGTTTCTCTTTTCTCTTCAAGCAAGTCCAACTTATGTCTGAACCTGTTGATTGTTCTCTTTTTCTTTGAACATCTCTGTTCTCAAAGTGGGGACATTGAGCTCGATTGGTGCTACGACTTCCGTTCCATAGGCCAGACAGAATGGACTATCTCCGGTTAGTCACCAAGGGGTTGTTCGATAGGCCCATAAATATGTTTGGCAGTTCCTTAAGCCAGTGACCCTTTTTGTTTTCTAATTTCTTCTTGATGTTGGCAAAAATGGTTTTGTTCGTGAATTAGGCTTGTCCGTTTCCTTGAGAATATGACCTTGAGGAGAGCTTCTAGTTTATCTCGTATTTTATGAAAAATCTCTGGATAGATTGGTTGTCCAGATTTTTTCCATTATCTATGATTATTGGCACTGGGATGCCAAAACGACATATGATGTTATTCCAGATGAATTTCTTTACTTGGGAATGCGTTATGGTGGCGTAAGCCTCCGCCTCCACCCACTTGGTGAAGTAATCCATGGCCAGAAGGACGTATTTCTTTTTCTGAGCTACGGTTGGTGTAATACTCTGTAATTTGAGGATATTTAAATTTGAGTTTTTAGTATTTAATTGGGTTTTAATTATTTAAATATTTTAGTTAATTTTGTCAATGCCTGTGCTTATTTGTATAATGTGGATGTGTGAATTGTTGCTAAGTGTTGATTGATTTTAATTGTGTGAAATATTTGTTTTAAATGTAGTTTTTCTCTTAAATAAAAATATGTGAGTTTTTGGGCTGCATGTTCTTTCATTTTTAATTATTATCAGGTTGGGCTAGACTGTTTGGTTGGGCTATATATATTTATCTATAGGTGGGCTAAATATTTTATATTTATTAGTTTAATTATTTAAGAATTTTTATTTTTAGTTTTCTAGAAAGAAAATAACATAAGAGAAAAAGAAAATTAGGGTTCAGTAGTTTCTACGCACTGACAGGGAGAGAACGGTAGTTGCCAGAAAAGGGAGAGAATGTGATTTTATTCAAAATCACAAGGCAAGTTCAAACTTTTCTCTTCCCCTTTTAACTTGTTTACATAGTCTAAGTATCGTATCGTTTGATTGTACCTGTGAGTATGTAATTAGGTATGAAAATCAATATATTTTCTGTTGAAAATCAATATATTTTCTGTTGAAAATTTCGTGTGAATGTTTTATAGTAAATGAATATATGCGTAGGGATATATATATGTTGTACGTGTATATATGTATAAGCACGAATCTGTGGTTGATAAAGGTTGTTAATTTGTTCCTTTATGTGTTGTTCTTGCTCGGGTAAATGACCCTTGAACATTTGGAATCAAATCATGGAGAAATTTGGGTTTACTTTTGAAATTTTGTTGAAGAACCCTAAAACTTGTGAATTGGGAATTTTTGATTCGGGTCATTATTGATAGGACTTTTCGCACCAATAGGTAGTTTACATCGAGGGGAGAAGATCAGTATAAAATTTGAGGCGAATGGTGGCTGGGAAGTGACCAGAAAGCTGTCGGAAAGGGCGCGACAGGGTGCTGGAGAAGAAGGCCTAGCACACGCGCCTCGCCCACACACGTCGCCGGCGCGTGGGGGCACGTGTGCTAGCTTTCGGTGGCTGGCTGGGAGCGAAAATTTTTTCGTCCAATCCCACTCGCCGAGCCCACCCACTAGGCCCAGTCTAGATTATTTTGATTTTTTTAATCATTTTTAGTTTGGATAAAAATAGGAAAATATTTTTAAATTCCAAAAAAATTTTAAAAATTTAAATTAATCTTTTAGGGACAAAATACACATGTGTTTTAAATTTCAAGACGAAATAAGTTCCCCTTTGTTGTAAAATTAGTACAAAAATGTACCTCAAAAGTTGAAAATTTTATTTTCTTTTGTTTTGAATTTTTTTTTAAATTTTTTTAAAAAATTACAGAAAATTCCAGAAATGTAAGTTAAGTCTTTTTAAGACCGTTTATGCATGGAAACCTAGTTTAGACCTAGGTGTATATAAACTTGATGTTTATAGTGCAATGTAGGTTTATTTATGTGATTTTTATTTTTAATTGTTTAATTGTTCTATTTAATTGTTTTCTTTACAATTCATAAATATTCAGGTTTAAATGTTGATGCTTAATGCAGCGTATGAAGTAGTGTGATAAATCGTTTGCTTCATGGTATGTTAAGTTTATGTTATTTGTTTATTTAATTCATGTGGCGATAAGATTTTCACTATAGTAATTAGCATGTTTTTAAGTATGTTTAATTTTTAATTAAAAGGAATATAGAAGGCATGTCAAGATTGCCAATACCTAATAAGGTATTTAAGGTTAATAGGAGAGACATGTGAGGATTGCCAGGAGGCATGTTAGGATTGTCAATACCTAATAAGGTATTCAAGGTTAATAAGGGAGACATGTGATGATTACCAATTACATAGTAGGGTCTTTTATACACATATAAGGGAGGCATGTGAGGATTGTCAATTACATAATAGGGTAGTTAACATATATAAGGGAGACATGTGAGGATTGCCAATTACATAATAGGGTAGTTAACATATATAAGGGAGACATCTGAGGATTGCCAATACCTAATAAGGTATTTAATAGGTTGCAAGTTAGGCATGTGAGGATTACTAATGCCTAATAAGGTATTTAATAGGTTTACAAATGAGGCATGTGAGGATTGTCATTTACACAATAAGGTATTTAATATATTTAGATAAGGGCGGGGCATGTGAGGATTTCCAAGTACTTAATAAAGGTGTATAATGTGTGGATAAGAGAGGCATGTCAAGATTGCCAAATACTAGTAGGGTATGTACTGAATAAGGGTTCGAGCATGTATGAATTGCCTTTGGATTAAACTTAGGAAAATGTATCCTAATTTGGAACCATAGGTTAAGTGAGAAAGGGTATATTTGTATACATATATATATATATATTATTTTTCCTCCTATAGAGGATATATTTACCAGTTCTCTGATTGGATTGTAGTAGAGGGAACTTGCTCATGAGTTTAACCCACTTTATTGATATTTCAAGTCCTAGGCAGTTTTCACCTCGAGGTTAGGGCGTGGAGTTCATAGAGCAGGGCAATTATTTATTCCTTACCAGACTTCAGTGTAGGAACTTAGATCTATTCTAGAACAATATTTACTTTTGAGATTTTTGGTTATAGGGTCCTTGAGTTACGGGAGTTTCAAGTTGTATCATTCAGACTAGTATTATGTTTATTTAACGTTATTTATTATTTCAGCTAGACTTTCCTTTCAACATTTAAAATTCTTTCTCTTTTATCCGTATATTCTATGCTTGTATGCTATCAGTTATAAGTATCTCATATGTTTTACGTGTGAGATTGGCCACCTTATACGTGAAATTTGTAGAGGGCCTTTCAGTTGGTAGAGGGCCTACCACGTCGATTCCCCATCTGGCGAAGGGCCATGGGTTGGTCATCGAATTCAGAGTTCCTGGTGGCTGGTGCAGCAAATTTGCATGTCTCTGGCATTTATCGCAATTTTTGGAATATTCTGTCGCGTCGCGGGACATGAATGGCCAGAAATATCCCAATGTCAGAGCCTTATGAGCGAGGGATCTTCCTCTTGAATGATTCCCACAAATCTCCTCATGGATTTCTTTCAGAACTTCTCTAGCTTTCGATGATGTTAGGCATCAGAGTAGTGGACCTGAGTATGATCTCCTATAAAGGCGACCGTTGATGAGGGAGTATTTTGCTGACTTCATTATAAGATTTTTGGTTTCTTCTTTCCATTCTGAGAGAACTCCATCTTTCAAATATGCCTCGATCGGATCGATCCAGCGCGACTCTCGTGGGATTACGAGTACCTGATGAGATCTTCTAATGCTCGGCTCGTTTAGCACTTCTATAGGGGATAACCTAGTTAATGACTTGTCTGCATATGAGGCCGAGCAGGCTAATCGATTTGCTTCTTCGTTTTATTCTCGAAGAATGTGGGTGAGTTCTATTTTGTCAAACCCTTTCATTTCTTTGGTTACTGCTTCTTGGTATGCATTCATTTTGTCCTCTGTTGTCTGATATTCTTCGTTAACCTAATTCATGATTAATTGAGAATCGCTGAGAACAGCCTCGTACTCGGTCACATTGTTTGAAAATTCAAAGTTAAACCTCACGGCGTGGTGGAGTGTCGTCTCGTCTGGGGTTTTAACTTTGATTCCTGCCCCATACCCTGTTTGACTTGCTGATCTGTCCACATAAATTTTCCACGCTTCCGCATCATGGTTTTCCTTTTCGTCTTTTGGCTCGTATTGTAATAAGAATTCTGCTAGCGCTTGACCCTTTTTGGCGATCCTAGGCTCGAAATGGATGTCATATGAGTTGAGATCCATCACCCACTTTATCAGCCTTCTTGTCATGTCCGGCTTGCTGAGGATTTCCCTGAGGAGTAAGGTTGTAGGTACAATTATAGTATGGGATTCAAAGTAGTGCCTTAATTTTTTCTTTGCATGAACGAGGGCTAAGATCAGCTTTTCTGCCTTGGAGTATCTATGTTCTGCATCGGTCATTGTCTTGCTGGAGTAATATATCAGTTGTTATTTTTGATCTTCCTTTCGGACCAGTACTGAACTTGTGGATATTTTCAACACGGCTAGGTATAGGTGCAACGGCTCACCACTTTTTGAAATTGAGAGGATTGGTGGCGCGGTCATGTATTCTTTCAATTTTTTTAGTGCTTCTAATTGATCTTTTTCCCATAGGTCCATTCCTTTCTTTTTGATAGTGTTGAAGAATGGTTTGCATTTGTCCGAGATTTAAGTTATTAATCAGCTCAATGCTGTTATTCGACCAGTCAGGACCTGTACTTCCCTATAAGTCCTCGGCTCAGAGCTTCAGATAATGGCTGATGCTTGTTGTGAGCTTACCTTGATTCCCGTTTGGCTGACCATATGATCGAGGAATTGCCCTGACGAGATTCCGAACGAACACTTCATCGGATTCAACTTTATGTGATATTTTCAGAGGACTCTAGACACTTTCTGCAAGTGTTTTAGGTGGTCTTCCTTCTTCCTACTTTAGACCACCATGTCATCGATGCAGGCTTTTACCGTGTTCCTGATCTGATCCTTAAAGATTCGGTTGATCATGCACTGGTAGGTTGCTTTGGCATTTTTTAACTCGAAGGGCATTTCTTTGTAACTGTAGATGTCGCCCTCGATGATAAATGACGATTTTTCTTCATCCTTCGGGTTCATTGGGATCTGATTATAGCCTGAATATATGTTTAAAAAGGTTAGTCACTCTTAACCAGCTGTGGCTTCTACTATCTGGTCGATCTTCGAAAGGGAATAACAATCCTTCGGGCAGGCCCTATTCAGATTGGTGAAATCAATGCATACTCTCCATTTTCTATTTTTCTTCTTTACCATCACCAGAAAGCCATTTTGGGTATCTTAATTCTTTGATGAATCCTACTTGTAACAGTCGATTTACCTTTTCTGCAATTATCCTATTTCTTTTTGGGGTGAATCTTCTTTTTTTTGCTTAACCGAGACGCTTGTTGGATCCACGTTCAGGCTGTGGCTTGCCAGAGTTGGGTTTATGCCGGGTATGTCAAGATGGCTCCATGTTAATACATTCGCATTTTTTTTGAGTAAGCTGACTAGCTCATTCTTCTCACAATTTAGCAGAAGCGATCTTATTTGGGTGCCTTAATTTTTGCCCAATTCTCTGAGTTGAGCCATCTGGAGTGGTTCCACAGCCTGAGCAAATTCCTCATCCTCCTCTCCCTCGGGTTTACTATGCTTTTGTGATTGCTATTGAGGATCTGCACTGGTGTCCTCATCCTTTGACGTGCGCTTGACTGTTAGTGAGTAACATTCTTTTGCCGCCACACTATCACTGAGAAGGTCCACCATACATTTTTTGTTCGAAGTTAGGCACCTCATCACCTGATGCAGGGTGGATGGGGACTCCATGCATCTTGTGGATCCACCCCCTTCCTATAATGAGGTTGTAGGAGGAATGAATATCTGCTATTACGAATTGCTCCTTCAAGGTCATTTGCGCAGCTTATACCGACAGCGAGATTACCTTGTTTGGGGTGACTTTGTTCTCATCAAATCCTACGAGTCAACCTTCGGCAAATCTGATCTGATTTGTAGCAATTCCTATCTGTTCGTAAACTTTGAGTGACATGATGTTGGTGCTTGATCCTGCATCAATGAGTACTCTCTTAATTCGGTAGTTTACTACTAAAAGGCTAACCACCAATGGATCCTCATGTGGTAGTTGTACTCTCTTCAGGTTTGGGTCTCCAAATGTGATCTGAGTACCAGTCTCCTTGTCTAGAATCGAGTTAACCTCTTCGAGTTTTTGTAACTTTTTTGCATGGTGAATATGAGATCTGCCTGCGCCCCGATCCTCTTGAGTCGCATATCCATGTATGGTGTTGATTGTCCTAATTGGATTTAAGTTCTGATTCTCCCCTCTGCATTTGGTGTTTGGATGTTCTTTCTGATCGGACTGCTCTTTTACTACATACTCGGTCAGTCCTACTTCGGGTATGATTGCCTCTATCTGCCCCCTTAAATTTTGGCGCTCGTTTGTGGTATGTTCGTAATCCCGGTGGAAGGTACAGTGCTTGTTTCGATCTCTATGTTTAACTGGAATCAGGATGGGGGGGTGGTGTTCGAAATATCCCTCTGTCTTTGTTCTCCTGGTAAAACCTTGCCAGGGAACACTTTCGAGGAGTGTTCTTCTCTTCGTATCTGAGTTTCTTCTCCGGCTTTGAGGAAATGGGGGGAGCTTTGCTCTGATCCATCGACTTTTTTACCCTATCCTTCGATTGAGCGCTGACACTTACTAGGGTTGATCTCTATTGGCGCAGTGCGTCATTTTCCTCAAGGCTGAGGTACCCATGTGCCTTGGCGTTCAGATCTCCCATACTCTTGGTAGTTTTCCTAACCAGGGAGGAATAAAGTTTTGAACCTGGGATCATGGCTACTTTAAAGGCCTCCACTGTCGTGGCCTGATCATAGCCATCGATCAAAGACATTTTTATATTAAACTTGGTCACGAAGGACTTTATAGTTTCTCATTTTGCCTGCCTCATAGTGAAGAGAGACGATATGGATTTCTTCTGTCTCTGATTTCTGATGTATTGAGTGATGAAGATCGAGCTCGCACAACTTCGTAAAACTAAGGATCATACCTATTGGCTGTTGTTTGAACCAAGTCAAAGCAACTCCTGTCAAACTGGTTAGAAAGACTTTACACATGAGATTCTCGTCCTCAGCATGTAGTGTCATCCTTTGTTGCACGTGATATAGATGATTGACGGGATCACTTGTTCCATCAAAGGTTGCGAAGCTCGGGAGTACGAACTTTCTTAGATTCGGGGATTTGCGTATTTCTTCTGTGAAGGGTGATTGGACTACCCTGCTGGTCACCTGCGTAGCTAGATCTGTCGGAGTCTGGTTTTTCAGGTCTTTGATCTCAGCATTAACCTTCTTCAGCCACTCGACTATTGCTTCGAACGGGATGTTCAGTTCGAGGCCGTGATGTTCCAATTGGGCTGGGTGCTGCACTCTCTCGTGAGCCGAATCTTCTTTTTCGGAGACTTGTTGTTCAGGCGGGGGATCTTTTGGTTGCTTTCCGGTGAGTCGGGCCAGCCTCTCTTGAAGCAACTCGTTACGTGGATTCCTCCAATTGTTCTCGCAGTTGGTTGCTGTAAGACCTGCTCCTACGTAGAGTTCTGTTCCATCACAAGACTATGGATATGTGATTGTTGTCCTATTATGGTTCCACAACGTAGCTATACTGGCATAAATTTTTAAGGAATTTCGGAGTACGTCATTCTCATAGACAATGTCAAAGTGTAGGTGCAAGAATTTTACTATAAGAATAGATGAATTCTTAATACACTTAGAGAGAGAGAATTGGTTTCTCTAAAATTGTATATATTCTTTTGTGCCTTTGTCATTTCTTTATAACATTTTTTACTATATAAATTTAGCTTATAATTGCTCCATGATCAATGGAGGATATGATTCTCTCTTTGTTTTAGGGTGATCTTTCAGCGTGAGTTATGCCACGCATGCTGTTTTTGACTACTAACTTCTTATACTGATGAGTCATATGGACCTACCCTGGTAATGTGGCAGCCAAGTGTCAATTTCTTGTAAATTTTTAGGTGTCGTGTTTCAATTAGGGAATTTTTTTTCCCCAACAATAACTATTTTAAATCGAACATCGCAAGTATTGGACGAAACGGACGTCATCCCTATGCATGAGTCCTATTGTGGATTCTATATCATCCCACAAATAAAGGTTGATAGTTGTTGCAATCATAATTGTCCATATAACTCCACTTTTTAGTGCCCTTCTTTAAGTGTCAAGATACTGACAAAGAACACAACTAACAAAATACATACAGCTTGAACACTTTCCTTCCAACTTTTTATTTTCTTTAGTTTTTACTTTTTGGGTAATTTGTTGACCCTTGTAATAATTAATTGACATGGTTAATTTTTGACTTCAATGGTAAAAAGGTAAAATTACGACGTGCAGGAAGTGATGGTGGGGTCAAAGCCTACCTCAGTGCAAAAAGTAAGGATGTAAATCTAATTACTTATCTACCTCTCAAAGTAGTGAAACTTTTCTAATAACTTTTATTCTTTGTTCTTTTGAGGCTTTTGATATTGTTTGTTGAAAGTGAAACCCTTGATAATTGTTAAATAGTAAGTAGGCTTTTCAAACCATTTTATATATAGAAGACTGCATTGTTATTAATCTAATTATAATTCATTCTTCTCCATGCTTCTTTCAAGCAATACATATATAAAGTTCTCTTCATGCTAGCTCTACAGTTAATTCCAATGATCTAACATCTTTTTATAAATTAATTAAACATTTTTCATTGAACATACTATACTCTTAAACACTCTTTATCATAAAGTTTCCCTCTAAACCCAATCTCAAATACGAGTTTTGACAAAAATAAAATAAAATAAAATAAAATAAAATGCTAGCAACACCTGTGACTTATTGATATATTCTCTCTTTTTAAAGTAAAAGTATATGATTCAAGTATATTATTGTGGGGGTTCTATAGGATGCCTAAAATGTACCATAAATATTCATTAGTTAAGTATAATTTACTATTTGTTTGAAAAGTTTGTTTTAAGATAAATTTGTTTTTGTCCGTCCGAAAAAGAGATTAATATTCTTCCCTTCCAAGAAAAGTTTCATTAATCTCTGGTAATTAAAATAATGTTATTTTATGCTTGGTTTGGTAAGAAATAAGGAAGAGGGGTGGAGGAAAGGAGTAAATATTCTTTGTTTGATAGAGAGGATGTAAGGAGAGAAGTGAAAAGAGAATGAATGAGTCATTCTTCATCTTTCACAAATTTTCATTCTTTCAAATTCGGACGGAAGACAAGAAATAAGAAATGAAAAGCTATTATACATGTTTCAAATTACAAAATTTTCCTTCTCTCCTAACAAATAAAATAAGGTATTATCTCTTTATATTTTTTTCCATCTAACCAAACAAAAAAAAAAGAATAATACAATCTCTTTTCTAAATATGTCTCATTCACCCCTCCTTCTTTCTCTTCAATTCAATTTTCTTTCTTTCCACCAAACGAAACATTCAACCATGAATTAAATCGAACAAATATGCAAATTGAACCATGAATCATATTGTTTCAAATAAGAATCAGAATCTCTCATGTTAGAAATTATGCATTTGAATCATGTACTACTTAGCACTATTTTACTTACGCAATACAATATATCGATTTGCAAATCATCCATGTAAACGAAATTGTTATATAAGTGATATAAAAATATTATATAAATAATATAAAATTATTGCATCATAAGCTTGCACACTTGCGTCACTAAGCTTGCTTACCACATCTCCAATGGAAAATATCTCAGAGAAAACAAAAGTAGAGGTGTGGCACTGCCAAAACACTAGTACTATCCACTGGTTATTTACTGTACAGTAGTAGTAATTAAGTGGTCAAAGGTCAAAGATATGAACAAAGGAATGTATGTGGGACCCATAGTTGTCTCTTCCACTGTATTACTCCAGCCAAAACCATTATGTGCGCGGTATTGACTAATGCTGACCGCGGCTTTAAGTGGACCACGTCGACATAGAAGGCCCCACCAACTGTTCTAGTGAAGTAAACTGTCTTTATTCTATTCTATTTTACTCTGCACTAAAATTACATTATTAATTTTAAAAATGCAATACCCATTATTTTTTATTTTTAAAATAAAATTTTCATTTTTTTTATAAAATAAAATACTGTTGCATTTTTAAAATTTATATTTTATTTTAAAAAAAACAAGTATCATATTCTTAAAAGTAATAATTGTTACATTTTTTAACCAATATAATTTTAATTTTAATGCACAATATTGGAGATTATTTGTTTTTGTTCTTGTAGATACCAAATGAAGTTACCTGCTACATACAATCGTAGGTCAGAGAATCTATCATTCACATGTTACTTCAGTTTAGAGAGAGAGAGAGAGAGAGAGTGTAGCTGTGAGTGTCAGGGAAGGGAGGCGGTGTCATTTAGCGGCGCATGCAAACGTGTGGGCTTGGGAGGGGGGACGGGGACAGTGCGCCCCACGAGCCACACCCAAACGACCCACTTGTCTGTGGTCAACCGGGCAAGATTGCCGGTACAGCCTAAACCTTGGTTCCCCAAGGCACGTGGCGGGAAAAATCTGTCACACGTGTTCCCAGCTAAGCAAAATTCGTTTGTTTCGTTGTTTGTTTGAATTTTTGACCGGTTGGTTCCACACATCGCTCAAAACCTTATCCACTTTAAACCAATATATATATATATAAATTTATTATAAAGTTTATGCGCTATGGTGAAGATGAGTAAAACCTCAATATAAATCTCAATTGTGCCAGAGAGATGTGATAATTTCTCATAAATCACGTGCTCCACGTAAACTACAAAATTGGGTGCGAGCAGGGACCAAAACTCATATATATATATATATATATATATATATATATACACACATTACTATTAAAAATAAAGGGTAAAATATACTGACTTTTTTTTTTAGGTTTGATCTAATTACACACGGATGGTATGTTTGAAAAATAATTACACTCACATCCCTTCAACACGTTGAAATGACTATTATGTCTTAATTATTTGAAAATGGTTGTTCACTTATTCCTACCATTTCAATGAATTGGAAGTCATTTTAGTCAATATTTAGACAAGAAAGAGGTGAGTGTAACTTTTTTATAAACATAACACATGTGTAATTAGGGCAAATCACAGGAGAGGTCAGTGTATTTTACCTAAAAATAAAAGACGCATACTAGTTAGAAAATTTTCATACTAATCTTATGTAATTTAGCGCTACTGCACCAAACTCAATAGACTTTAACAATTACAACCAATAATTTTGAGTTCATCTGTTCTACTCTTCGAATCTTCAAACATTCTAACCAATCTGATTTTACACAAATCAAAATATAATGACTATGCTAGTCCACATATTTTATAAAAAAATCTAATAACAGATACCACCTGACCGAGATAAGTTGTTATTATCGAATCTCGATTTTCATTCAACTTTGTTATTGTCAGTATGGGTAATCATCGAGTGGATCGATCACGTGTGAGCCACCGGAATGATATTTTTATTCTGTTGGGTTATTCGCAAAATTCGAATCAATGGTTCATTTTTTTTTATTTGCTTTTATCTAAACAAATTCATTCTTTTCAAATTTAATATTATTTATTCATATCGGTTTCTGCAAATCAAAAACTTCCTAAAGATTGATTCTAATTTCTAATACTATACAATTAGCTACAACATTAAACTAATAAGGTTATAAATTAATAGTTTTAAAGTAAGAGAGTAGTAATAAAGCCTAGTTTGGCTAACCTATTAAAAAAACAGAAGAAAGAAGACTAGTTTGGCTAAAGGATTGTTTGGGACGTTCTTTTAGAGCCAATAAAGCAATTTTTCTTATTGACGTGGAACCCAACATATCTAGCTGATGTCATGAAAGTGGCATCTTTATAGCTAATCCACTTTGTAGAAAATTCACGAAATTTTACACACTACTGCGTGGTGAATGGACCAACCCAATCTAGGCCATTCATCATGTCCACATATATATATGTCCACGTCTACACATATATATATATATATATATATATATATATATATATATATTCTGTACGGCAATATCACTGCACTAGTAATCATAATTATTAAATGAAGTAATTTTAAATTATAAATAACAAAAGATATTTTAAAATGCATGACTATATAATTGCTTTTTTAACATCTTTTGATCGTTAAATTATTTTTTATTTTATTATACATTCCTTATTTGTAATATATATATATATATACATATATATATATATATATAAAATCAGGTGGCATCACATTGTTGCCTTTATTCTTGTCCACCTTATTCAATCAAATGGAATAACCTTGGCCTAATTTTTCATCCCATATATCTCCTATGTTGTTACTTTAATTAGTGTTTGGTTATAAATTTAGAGACAAATGAAAGAATTTGTACCTCGAACGAGTAGAGTGAGATCCACGTGGCGTCCTTGATCAAGCTAGCGGATGGAGAGCCTTCGACTCTTCTCTTTGGTTTGAAGAAGTACTCAGACACAATTATTTTTCTTCCAATTGAGTCCATATCACTAGTAAAATATAAAAATTCATGTAGTTTCGTTTCTTTTCCTTTTTGATGTCTTTTCAAAAGACAATTAAAAGTTAATATTATATTTTTCTTCATTAATCAAATTTTTTTTTTCTCATTACTAATATTTTTATTTTTTTTCTTTTCTTTCTTGTTATACTAGGACACAATTTTTGTGTTAGTCTCTCCTTTAAAAAAGAGGATACTGGCCGATTATGTATATTTTTATTAAACTTTTACAATTTGAGAAGTACTCGTAGCTATTTGGTCCTTTTTTTAATAACTGATAATAAAAAATTAAAGTTCTTACAAATCCTAAAAAAGTTATTCTATTCTATTTTTAGTCATATAAAGTAGTAGTACTGTATATATATATATATATATATTAGAGTGTAAAGGAGGCAAACCTAGCTGGACTTGTGATTCGGCCTACGATACAATCTTGTGGTCCTAAAATCAAATAATTGAATCCACTTTATACGTGGGTTGTCTTGAGTTGCACCACGTGTGTACCATAGTCGTGAATCTGATGTGGTTAATAACTACTGTCCACTTTTTAATTCAAAAATCTGTATGGGGTCAGAGATATCTCATGGTGGCCCTCGAACAAAAGAGACAAGAGTTTGAGCAATTGTGCGGACAATAAATGAGGAATGCTGAGGTAGCATGAATACAAATACGAAAAATGGGTATAACATGTTGTGAATACAATAATATAATAAATATTAAAAAATTAAAATATAAATACATACATAATACGATAATATAAAAATAATAAATTATATTTTTATTATACAAAAAAAATGAGTTATTAATATTTTTTTATAAAATATTATCATTAACAAATAAAATAAGAATTAAGAGTTATTGTATAATTAACATGAATAAATTTTATACTAAATTATGATATGTATTTCAACACTTCTGTTTTAAATGAATTGTAAATTTTTCTTAACAATTATAATATGATATTATTGATGAAAAAATTACATTTTAAACTTGTTAAAAATGTATTTTGAATTATCTGAGAAGTATCAGATACGTGTTAAAAATAAAAAAAATATATTTTAAAATTGTGAATACTTTTAAGAAGTATCAGAAAAGCATTCGGGAGTATCCGAGGAGTATCGGTATCGGATATGGACATGATATGGATACGTTACTCTTGTAAAAATATTCATGCTTCCTAGGTAATGCTAGTACGAATTTTCATGATATTTGTCATGATTTATCATTTAAATTAATACGTTATAAAAAGGAAAAGTGTTTAAAATTTTGATATGAATTTTTTATTGTATAATTCTCTTGTACAATCTTATTTTAAATCGTCAAATGTGCGTCTCAATATTTATACATGATCATCATAAACTAGTCGAGTGTTCAGGACAAGTGTCACGAGAGAGACCTCGTAGCAACATTACTCTATATTAATTCAAGGATAATGTTACTCAGACAGAATTCTTAGACAGAATTCATAGGCAGAAACATTTACATCCATTGAATGCATTAGGTGAGTGTATGTGGTGTGACCTACCACATGTATCTAATAGATCTAAAAGTTTTTAACTATAAATTCTGCCTAAGTAACATTACCCTTAATTCAATTTCAAGGGTGGAAAAAAAAGTGATTTGATTTTGTGACGGAGGTATTTTTGCCATTGAGATGAAAATCATCATACTTGGTTTAACCTTACCTTATGATGTGATTTTTCCTCTTCTATTTATTTTCTTGAATTTATAACTTAGTAACTACAACTGAGAATTGTTTACATCAATGAGAATCATTTCCAGTTCACAAATCTGTAGAATAAAGGCTAGGTATTGGATAAGAGGTTGCAAGCTCGTGCGAGGTTACACTTTGTTTCTAGCTAAGGAAAAATTCGCACTGAATTGTCCAAATTTTATTTCAAAAAATTTTCCTACAAAAAAAAAAAAGTCTATTGCACTTGTCATCGCAAAAGTCCCATCTTTAATTGTTTAATGTGACGAAAATATAATTTGGCAGCAAATAGTGTCTCATCAACGACAAAAAAAAACAAATGAGGATAGAAACTTTTGTGATTACGAAACATGTAAAAGTTACTCCACTGGTTGCGTTTGGCACACAAGAATAAAATGGAATGCTCATTCTAATTACTCGCTTATTTGGTATGAATTTTAAGGTATGAAAATGTTCCATTTTCAAGTGAGATTAAAAAATAATAATTTAATGTTCCTAATAAGCTCTTCACCATATTACCACCTCCACCCCTCCTCCATTGCTTTTCATCATTGCCATCTCCAATGCCTTTCACCATCGTCGCCGCATTCCACCACCACCGTCACCACTGCCTTCCACCACCTCCACTACCTTCTACCACCGCCGTTGTCTCACCACCACCATATATACCACTGTTACTTTCCACCACCACCATCACCACCTTCGCCTTCTGCCACTTCTACCATTGCCACCGCCACCTCTACTGTTGCCTTCCACCACCACCATCGTCACCGCCTTCTATCACCGTCGTCGCCTTCCACCACTACCATATATACCATTGTTGCTTTCCACCACTGCTACCACCGCCTTCCGCCACTTCCACCACCACCTACACCATTGTTGCCTTTCACCACCACCACCTACACCATTGTTGCCTTCTACCACCACCACTTACACCACTGTCGCTTTAACCAACACCACTATTTCTTTTAAAAAAATTATAAGAAAATGTTAGTTATTTTATTAATTTAATTTATTTGTCACAGATAGAGATATTTTGAATAATTCAATTTGACCTTCATTCTATTTCTAAATATTTTTATTTTTGTAACCAAACATTAGAATGTGAATGAACATTTTATTTTTATTTTCATTCCATTCTCACTTACGTTTCATTCAATTCTTGCTTACCAAACATACCCTTAAGACCTAAGATATTCTTCTCTTAAAAATTCCTTCTGTTGTAGTGTTTAGATTTCAAGTCTTAGGAGGGCCAGTATTCAGGGTGTGGGTTTGCTTGAATTTTTTTGGAGAAAAAAATATCACGAGTCATAATTCAAGATATAAGTTTCACGTGTGAGCACCTCGTAATAATATATTATGTATATTAGTGAATAAAAATATATACAGAGTGAAAGGTAAATCTTATATGTAGTGGAAAGAAAATATGTTTAGTAATATACTGAACCATTATTTCAACTCGTATAACTTCTCTTCACATAAAAGGAAGGTGAGAGATTTGAGCCTATATTTGTAGGTGTGTGTAAGTATTTACGAGTAGAGGAGGTCTATAATACATTTGGTGTATGAATCGTACGTGTATAATACACATGGTGAATTCCATTGTTGAGTAGATATTCGGTGAATCAGATATACCACGATATTGGTATGCTCAACCAATGAAATGTATCATTTAATAAAATTAGTCCCATCTATACATAAAAACTACTCTTAATCAATTGAAATGGTGTATTTTTATTGGTTGAATATACCAATCATGTGAAATACCTGAGCCAATATCTATTCAAGTATTCACCTTAAAAAAAGAAATTTTTTTTTTATATATATAGAATATTTTGATCAGATTAATCAGTGGGATTAAACTATCATCATAGTACTTTTGATATTGGAAATGTGATCCTAATATTTTTCAACAAATGTAACGTCACACAGAAAAGCACTTTTTTATGTGGAGGAAGAATCTTTTGGGCAATTGACAATAAAGATAAATACTCTATCCATGAAAAGGTTTCAAGCAATATAATAAACTTCCCATGTTTAAAGTCTTTAGACATTAAAATATATTTATGTAATGTTTTGTACATATAAGCATGGCATATGGATTATGGCATATGGCATATGGTACCCTCTTTTGTCTTTCATTGAAGTGTGTAATCATTCACATTACAACATATATATATATATATATATATATATATATATATTGTGTGCAGATATTTAACTCAATATTTATAAAGTGTGATTGGAATATGCCATCTTTATGTTTATGTTTTAGTATTGTTTATGACTAGCCACAAGACATGTGCATTTGCCGGATACCACCCCTACCAAACTACAAACTTCAATATTCCATTTCTTAATGAATTTACTCAATTAAGGGGAGCAATTTGTCTTGATTAGAGTGCTTAATTAGAAATATTTGAATCAATTAGCTTACTGCAGGTTCATGTATCCATTAACCTTGAACAACTAAATTTAATGAAATTACAGTGTCTTGAGCCGTGCAAAATAATGTGTGTGTATATATATATATATGTGTGCGCGCGCGCTCTTAACTTAATTACAGTTTTGAATCCTGGTGGTGGTTGATCAGATTTAAGAAAGGCTTACACATGGGTTTGAGCTGAGGCCCAGTTGGGATTAGTATGAAATGGATGTGAGATTCAAAGCCCATCATCTGAAATATTGGAAAAGGCCCAAGCAACCCATCAGATCAGTTTTTTTTTAAATTTAAAAAACTTTGGAAAGAAACTCACACACCCACTTTATCCGGTAACGGAACTTGAATCCTCAACGTTGAAGAAGTACTATCAGACTACAATCTTGATAATATCATGTCAAACTTAACAAACAATAATAAAGAAAATGACAAATCATCTTTGGACGTTTCTGAATGGATTGATGTGAGAGGAGTGATGACATCACTCCTCTCACATCAACCCATTCAAAATATCCGAATTGAGCGGCTTTGTTTCTAACAATAAATTATGTTCTATCTAAATAATTTGCATGTAATATAATATGGTTAGTGTGTTCCTAGAATTATAGATAGGAGTTACTAATAGAGACAGCTATGTTGATTTGGACTAAAATCTGAATCATATAATCGAAAAATACTTTAATATTTCTAGAATATCGATGACAAGTGTCATATTCTTGTGGCCACCCATTTGAATTTAATTTTAGCTTCATTTGTCAGGGTGGAGAAATGTAAAACTGAATAGTATTTAATAATTTTTTTTTTAGTATTGGAAAGTTGTACATTGTATTCCTTCAAGGAATGAGAGTGTGGATAGTTGATGGGTCACTGATGCAGATAGTTAGGGTATTGATAATTTTCATGCACTTCTAGAGGAGAGACCAACCACATGCCAAAAGGTGATTTCATTGCCAAGCAATATATATATATATATATATATATATATATATACACACACACTTTGTCATACAATAAAATAAAAGTTGTATATTTCTTGGACCACTTATTGGTGCTATAAGTGATACATTGGAGTTTGCAAATAATGAAACCAATTGACTGTTGAAATTAATTTTGTTATGGGTAACTTTAACTTCAGTATTAATCAACAGAATTTGGTGAATCTGTACTAGTCCATGTACTTGTGCAATGCCCATTTTACTGATTTGGGCTATGAGTTGGGCTAAAATCCATGGGCTGAGCTTAATTTGAGTATGGGATATGCTGCGTTTAGTTGAGCCAAGATTGGGTAAAAGTTCTGAGAAGTCAGCCCAAAGTATAGTAATACTACTATATACTTGGTACCTGTTTGGGCTTCAAGCCCAAAAAGGGATTAAAAAAAAAAAAAGAGGATAAAATACTCTAACACCCATTACACTCCCGGGTTTCCGTTTAATACCCACGGAGAATATTTGTGTTTTTTGACTGTGGTCAACGCCCCGCCCCCCCCAAGATTTAGTAAATCATGCCCTGACACTCCCTTTGACTATCAAAGACGTCAGAAGTCAATTAATTTGAAAAGTTAAAATGCCAAAACTACTATTTCTGTTTGAAAGTTCAATTTTAATTTCAATTAGTTGGACATTTATACCCTTGTTACTTCATTCTCTCTCTACTCCCTCTCAGTTTACTCTCTCTAGGTTTTATGGCTTCCAACTACTTTGATTACAAATTACTAATAATTAATACTAAATACATTAATTAATATTAAAATCAAATTATATAATCATACATAATAAAATTTATCAATTAAAAAAATAATTTAAAATTTAAAAATATATAACTTCATATATACTATATTCAGTAACTTTATATATATAATTTATTAATAAATCAGTATATTGGCAATTTTTTTTTATATAGATTTAGAGATTCTGTAATTTATATATATTATATATATTTTCTATTATATATATATAGAAAGGTAATACACACACACACACACTACCCACTGCCACAACCATGACCTTCCACCACCGCCACAACTCGCAACCTCTTCCACCGTTGCCAAAACCTGCAACCTCTCTCTTTCTACTTCCCATAACTATCTTTTTTTTTTCTCTTTCTCACACACACACGCTCACGCACATAGATTCTTCTTTTAACCCTCTCTACTCTTCAAACCCTAACCCTAATTTCAGTTCATCATCGACACACATTGAGCTCACCAATTATGAATTAGGGTTGGGCTTTTTTCAAGCGGTGGTCCATCACTAAAATCAAACTGAAAGGCGACGATTGGAGTTCTTACCACTGTCATTCCATCAACGCCGATCTACCACCGCTAATTCATCAATGTCGATCTATCACTGCTAATCCATCAACATTTTCCTTTCTGCCAAAAGTAGAAGCTTCGTTTCTTACTGCCAAGATTTTTCTTTTTTGACCAATAGTTTTGGAAGTTGCAGATATGGTGGGTGACATGAAGTGCTTTCTTGATAATGGTGGTGATTAGGTTGGGAGTTGTAGAAATTTGGCCGTGACTGTGACAATGGTCGTGGCATGAGTTTGAGGGAAGAAGAAGATGGGCAGTGTTGTTGTTGGTGGAGGTGGAGTCATCTTCTTGGTAGTGGTTGGGGGTGGTATATATATATATATATATATATATATATATATATATATATATATATATCATTTTAGAGATACATGTATAGTGAGAGTATTCAGGACATTTTGTAAATACTCTCATTATATCAAGGGTATTTAGGACATTTCATATAGGAGGGGTCTATGTCATCAATGAAACCAACAAGTTTAATTACAAAATGATTAAATATAAGAGGGTAAAATGGTAAAAGCATTTGAACCGTTAGTTTTTAATGAGTGTTAACTCTGAGACAAGTATTCTCCATGAGTATTAAACGGAAACCTAAAGAGGTGTTAGAGCATTTTACTCAAAAAATAATTAGTATATACTTGGTATCTGTTTGGCGTGGCTTCCTAGAGCTCTAAAACCGACTTCCAAGTCTAAAAAAGCATTCCAAAAAAATAATAATTGCTTGGTGAATGATATGTAAGAGGCTTATGCGGGAAGTGGAAGTCTTTGAAAGCCTGTAAAGCAAAAGCTGGAAAAAGAAGCTTTTAAGATCGCGTTCTCTGAAAGGAAGGATGAAATATCCCTAGAGAATAAATTGTGTTCTTCCCTCATTTTGTTTGGTTGGATGGAAGAGAAGAGAAGGAGATAATATCTTATTTTGTTTGTTAGGAGAAAAGAGAAAAGAAATATGAAAAGTTTTGTAATTTAAAACATTTATAAGTTTCCGTCCCGTCTTCCCTCCAAATTTAGAGGAATAAAAATTTATGAAAGAGGAAGGAAGAGGAAGAATGACTCATCCATCCTGTTTTCTCTTTCCTCTTTGCATCCTCTCTACCAAACGAAAGAAATTTACTTCTTCTCTCTTATCTTCCATTCACCTCTCTTCCTTCCTTCCTACCAAACGAAGCATTAATCTGCAATTTAACTCTCTCAAAATTGCTGTTCACTACATTCTCTCTCTCTCTTATTTTTATATTTTTTCTGGTTTGATTTAAGACGGAGAATGTGATAAAGTCAGTTTGCTTATATGGTGTGATTGGTACATACATTCCACTCAGATGCAGAAAGCTGAATGGTAGATTAGACAAAAACATGCTGATTTTTCTATTTTTTTTCCCCTGAATAAAAAGAATGTTGGCAACCACAAGAGATCCAAAAAAGAAAATACTATCCTATGGGCTTATATATATAATCTAGAACCACACCTTTTTATCCTAATTTTATATAGTCCAAAAGCACTAATGTTGGCTCTTGAGAATCTATATATATTTAATTTCACCAGCTGGGAAAACTGGCCCAGATAAGCCCCATCATAGACAAATCTTCCTGCACTCATTCAAACAAGTAAAAAGCTGGAGTCCCAAGTTTGCTGATGGTTTTTTTTTTAATTATTATTGTGGTCACATGACACCCATTACAAACTATTCCAAATCGGCTAACTATTAATTTATCAGCTGTCATTTTGTTCCCTGCTTCCAACAAATAGAGTCCTGATACAACATCATTATAATAGTTGACGTCATCCCCAATCACATAAAACAGTTGAATTAGTCCGACTGTCGGACTACATATCATTTTCCAATCCACAACTACAATGACACGCTTATGGCAAACAATGCAATCCCAAACAACCATGGATATTGAATTCGTCTGCCATCCGAATCAACAGACCTGGACTTGGGTCTTATAGCTCCAGCAGGAGTGCCAGCAGGGGCATCAGCAGCCTCAGGTTTGTCACACTTTCCATAAATTGTATTTTCCTGCACATAATAATTAAATAGACAAAGATTAGTTCACACATTAGTCCTCTTGATTCTTTTTAATTCATGTTTTCATGCCGAGAAATTACAGAAACAGTGTTCATCTCATGACCCCTGTATAGAGTTTTACAATGTATCTTTTCTAGTTCTCTCATCTGTTCTTTTGTTGGATTATCATTGTTTATTTGTTCAAAACCTCAATCTAAAAAAACATAGTGGCATTGAATATGTTAGTGATTATTGCAAACCTTGCAATAGACAATGTTGTCACAACCACAAACTAGATGACCATTTGCGACGTCCACAGCTTCAGGGGCTCCCCCTCCATCACTTCTCTGCAAGCAATTTCATTTGCAAATAAATCATTTCTACTCGATGTTCAGCCCTTCGGAATCTAAAATGCTCTAGCTTGTAAATGATGTTTATAAACCATCAATACCTTGTAAAAATCAACACTAATGAAGTTAGGCCATCGTTTACCAGCCGCTTGATAACAAGTGTTCAGCATGCTAACTAGTGGAGCTGAATTATACTTGCAAACCTGGGCTAAATTTGGGTTATCTGGAAAATAGTTCATTAGGACTAGTGACCGTGTTTTTGCGTTCATGGGTGATGATTCTCCACGGTTTGGACATGAACCGTCTACCATCCCCCTATCACCATCTGCAGTTAAGAATCCCATCAAAATTGTGCCTGGTTCTTCCGATTTTTTTTTTCTCAGTATGTTACTCCATTTTAGGAAAAATGAAAAGAAAAACTCACATTGGTTTTCTACCAAGTGATTCCACTCGTATGCAATCCCTTCAGAAGCCTCCTTGGCAGATTTTGAAGTAAAAACTATTAAACGCTGATTCTGCCGGACCATATCATCAACTGTTGGCCAATCTCCACCATTCTTTGGCATTCGAGAAACCGGAAACCAGAATTTCCTCAGGCCAGCAGCGTCAAACACCTTTGTTAGGCCCTTTGGAGATGTAACATAGTCTTCAATGAAAATGGTGACGATTTCAGAAGGGTTTGCTTGGAGAAACACTTGAATCTCTTTTAAAACATTAATGGCAGGTTGCTGGTAAATTAGATATCAGACTGATCAGCTATTTAGAGAATACAAGCAGTGAACTACTAATACAGTTACCGAGCATCTGGGAAACAGAACATATGAAATTCAATTTCAATTTCCAAAACACACTTGTTTCCAAAAGATAAAAATCTAAGTTTCTAAAATGTTGAAATGACCTTAGTAAACTTGCATCTGGTTTAGAAAAGACAACACGTCCACATGGTTAAGTGCAATAAAACACAAGAAAAGATTATGTCAATTTCATGAGATTTCTAATAACTCCCAACATACTTACAAAGGATGTGTAGTTGAAGCAGTTGCCACCAAACGAGTGACATAACCAGATATCATTGTTGAAGTCATACATATCAAGCATCAGCCCTCTGACGCCATTCTGCATGAGAACCATTTCAAATAGACGCTCAATGAAACATTGCATCTTAAAATAATGCTTGAGATTAACCAATCTAAAAATGTCTTATGTTATATAGAAGCCCATCTATTTACAATTGCACAATAGAATAACTGCAAATACAAAATGAGAGTTAGTGCAGCATTTTTGTATGCTCAGACCAAAATTGTGATAGAATGTACATTGTCCCAAAATGTACATCCACATGAGTTATTAAAAATTTCTAGTCATGTGGTCACTTACATTTTTGGTGGCCACGTCCAATATTTATAATAAATTACAGTAAAAAAGGAAAATCAAATGAAAATGGAAACTTTTTTAATTATGGCTCATGTAGAAGTTGTCCACCTAAGACCTAGGATGTCCTCCTCTTACATTTTATTTATTTATTTAAATTCCTCCTCAATGGTGGTTGCATTACTCTGTGAAGGATTATAGTATCCCTAGTTAGCTCATTTTAAAAGAGTGATCCAATGGGCTCCATCACTAGGTTCCTCCACTTCCCTTAGACAAAAGTGTTTCTTATATTATGAATTAAGCATGTTGGACATAAATTATAAGCCAAGAGAAGTCATTTAGCTTCCCCATAAATTAATAATCATATGTCAAGCAAAGAAACCTAATATTTAAATGTATCCTTCCTGAGGCCAATTCTTCTTTTGCACAAAGGGACAAGAGGTTGACATCAGCATTCCACCAATTCAACTGCAATTTGTGGGAACTTCCCATTTTACTATATTAAACATTGATTATCCTTGTTTCCAATGAAAATTTGAGCTAGAAAGATTATCTAAGTAGTCAAAAATATGAAAACAAATTTCCCGAATGTTGGTAAAGAAAAAAATCAGATAAGTTCATCCACATTCAGCTAATCATGAAAAAATGCTTTCAGGTTGCATTTTCTGGGTATTATTTGCCTTTTACCAGGGAAAAATAATGCTTTTAGGTTCTATGTTTTGTCAGTCAAATTTTCCATTTGCCAAGTTGAATTTCTATTATTTCAAACCATTAAAATTGGAGTAATTTACACTAATTTAGAAACCAAATAAGAAGGGGGAGGGGGGAATCTGTGAGAAAGGTAACATAGTGTATGTCACATTGATGTATGAATTCAAGTAGTAACATAAGATTCAACACCAAAAAGATTTGCTCTGTGCAAAACACCAGTGACGGAGCCAGAAACCTATGTAAGAGAGGTGTTTGTGAAAGCAAACTTATATACTAGATATTTTAAAATTTTAGTGGGGGCATTTGCATAATTTTATAAAATTATTGATAAAAAAAAAAAATCAGTGGAGGTGTGACGAAGAAAGACTTTAATTCCACTTCCTTGTGGTCATTCCCATTCATCTAATGGCATTTTAGTCTTTTTCCAAACCAGACTAAATCTAAAACTTCTTGGTGACATTTATTTACTCGACAGAAAAAAGGATCCAAACATTTATTCCTCATCAATGAGAAAACAAACAAAAGGACAAAAGTGACAAACACGCCTCACCCGCTAACCACCTCGAAACCCTAACTCTCGATGATGGGAGAGAGACTTACATTGAGCTGTTCTGTAATAGTGTCCTGCTGGTTCGACGGAGCTAAAATCACAGAGCCGGTCGCCGATCTATCTCCGAATCGAGCGAACGCATTGTGCGCCGTTAGCCAAGAATACCTATTGAAAGGCAGCCCCTTCACCTAATCACAATCGCAACCAAAATCACACACACACAGAGCAAACATTTTCAATACACAAAATGGAGAAAACAATCGATTCAAGTTATATATATATATGGTGATGGTATGTGAAAATGGTGAACAATTTTGGGACCTTTGAAGTTGGAGTGAGAGGTTGAATTCGAGTACATCGTGGCCGTACGTTGCCATCAGCGAGGCATGTTTCGCAATGTAACCCTGCGTCGCAGTTATCATCTGCGACGCATGTTTGTCCCTCCTGTTACACCATTCACAATTAATATCAAACAGAAATAGTACTAATATGATATAGATCTAAATTTTTTTTGGTATGTATATATATATATGATGATGATGATGAAATATATACCTTGAGAGCTGAAGAGTAACCGAAGAGAAGAGTTGCAACGAACAGAGTTGAAATACAGAAAAGGTTCATAATGAGAGTGATTAATCTGCAAATTAGCAGTAAATGCTGCGCTCGAAGAAAATCACATGCAGGATTTTGTTCTCTCTCTCTAGAAGTGAATTTGCGAGTTTGTTTTATTTTCTCTCTCTAAAACTTAATTTGGTGGATGTCTGTCTGTCTGTGCGTGTAGTGTGTTGGATTTGCTCTGTGATCTTACTTGTTAGAGGTGGAAATGGAGACGGGTAAGCAAAGGAGTCGGGTCTATAATCATAGATATAGTGTGTGTATATGTATATATATAGTATATACACTTGTTTTATCCCGCGCTAAACCTCTTTTAATCATTTGTCATTTTTGGTTAAAAAAGAGAGATAAGAGAATGGAAAAGGGGTATAATGTATATGTTTCATTATACCCCTTTTCCCAACCTGCCAGAATACCTTAAAAGCTAAGTCTTTTTATGTATGATATTACTTTTTTTTAATTCTTTTTTAATTTTCGAATCTCTAAATTTTCAACCCATGTATAACTTAAGTCACAGCGAGCGAAAGTAAAAACGATAAATTTTATATTATATAAAAAGAGTGATTGAACAAAAATGCACGTAAAATACGACAACGATCCCTATTTTAAAAAAAAAATATGCGACTTAAAGTATAACCAGATGATAATCTTAATATTGTGAGTTTTTGTAATAACTGTGATATTACATTGAATGATGAGATGTTGTCACCTATTTAAATTACTACAATTGGAAAAAATAAATAAAGAAAAATACTATATGGTTGATAAAAATATGGTTATATGTTTTATTCAAAGTGGATGAGCCATAATTTTTTCAAGACTGAACAACATAAAGTGAAATAAATCCTGTGAAGGGTTACCTACCAAATTTGTTTTTTATTTTTAAAATGCCATAATAATCCTTAACAGAGATAAGATAAAATCTCATTTAAGTTAGAGAGAGTATCCATAATATTTATTAATTAGAAGAAAAAAAAAGTTAGAGAGGTTTATGCCTACCCGGTGATGTTTTTTAATTTATTTAAACAAATAATATTTACCAAATTTTAGTTATTTATTTAAACAGGAGTTTTAAAGGTTCTCTACTACCATCTCTGGTTATGTTATCTTCGTATTCAAGCAAAGTTGTATTTTTCAGCACAATAAGACGACTTCTCAACTGAATAAATTATTACTCAAAATATATATATTTTTTAAAGTAAGAATTATTACCCATTTAAGTGAGGTTTATTCATTTTATGCCTACATTGGCAGTTTTAAGGAGTGAAAAATAAAGAAAATGATACTTCTTTCGAATTCAGTTATTTTTAAATGAGTTTATGTGAGTGATGTGTGACATCATTATGATGTCTTATATTGATGAAAAAATTAATTCAAAATTGTTAATTTGGCATCGATATCATTACTCGAAAAATAAAGAGAAGATTAAATTTACTTGTTATAAAAAAAAAGTAGGGTAAAATATTATTAAAAATAAAACCACCATTTTAGGGGTTTCCATCCATCTTTTTTTTTTTTCAATTTTCTTTCATTTCCTTCTCATTTTTGGAAAAACACGATATAAACTTTCTTTCATTTTTTCCCCCTTTCAACTCCTAGTCTTAGACGCTTAAAAGAACATTATCCTCTTTTAAGTTATGTTTCACGAACTCGAATCCTCTGCTGTGCACTATTATGTTTTGGTACTCGAATTTCCCAGATCTCAATTCTGAGGTTCAGATTCAGCTATATTACTATCTCGTTCAATTTTAACACTTACCAATTCAGTTGTAATAGAAATTTCAAAATTAAATTTAACAAAATGATGATATGGCTAAATTTAAACCACATGATTGAAATTTACGGAATTCATGTAAAAGATTTGACTGGAAAGAATCATTTTCCTTAAAATTAATCCGGCCAGCCACTGCCGGGTAATCCCGTGGTGTGTTGTTTACCTTTTCTCAATCCGTGCTTGCAGTGTCCTCTGGTCTGTGTTTCTCTACCTAGCACCAGATGGAGAAACTCTTTCCAAGCAATTTCTCGACTCCACAAAGAAAAAAAAAAAGAAAGATAAAATAGTGTTAATGGTTTCTTTTCTTCCACTCACAAGCAGTCCCATTCGTACAAGTATTGACAATAACAAATTAGATACAAGCATAGCATTCTCATGCTTCAAATCAAAGCTTTCAAACTAAACAATGGTGAGAGAATTAAACAGTTTTAATAACATTTTTACCATTGCTTGAGTGATCACTCTGCAAATTCAGAGTTTGTTAGATTTCTTAAATTATTTAATCAAACTTCTCAAATTTTAGATTTTCTGTCCAAATTTCTCGGCAAACTCAATTAATGTAACAACTTGTCAAAATTACACAATTGTTGTTATTTTTACTCGAGTAAAAGCCAAACTGTTTCCTTTATTATTCAATCACAGTTCAAATCTAGCCAAGTAGTTAATTTGTAACAAAGAAATGAGATTCAAATCTTACTACAATATGTGTTGGACTTTGTTCGTGAACTCAACTCAAACTTGACTTGAACTCATTACGAGATCAGAAAGCTCAACTTGAGCTTGATTTGAATTGTTCAAGCTAACTTGACTTAGATTGTACACGAACCAACTTGACACATAAGCTCGTGTAACATGTTTTTAAATTTTTATATTTTATTACAATTTCATCAAGAAAGGGATGTGAAAATTTCAAAACGAGCCTACACGAACAGAGTCTACAATATCAACTCCACACAATACATAGTGGCTAAATTCCTAGCACTGCACCATCTTTTTTCTCCCTAGAAATTGACACATTACGAATCAGAAAAAAACTGTTTCAATGTACCGTTACGAATTTGAAATAAATGCTCAGAATTGCTTAGTCACAAGCTAACCTGCAGCAGAGTGGGTTTGTGACTAAAAACAAATAACAAATAACAAAACTACAAAAGTGAGATGTCATCATAAAATTCAAAATGGGCTACATACTTTTTGGTCATAAAATTCAGAGATAATTGTGATCAATCAAGACTCAGTTCCAAACCTATATTACACATCAAGTTTTAGGCACATAAAGCTTCCAAACTTCAGAATTTTGTCCAAACATTTCATACTATTCAACATTTCTGATGGCAATAGAGGCATTAACCAACTAAACAAAGCCTAGTATTTTGTTTCCTCCCACACATCCTTCCAACATGTTTTCACCCTAAAATATCATCTTTCATGTATTTACCCGGCATATGAATCCATAACAGTAATGTAACACATCAATTACAAGCCTTTGGTTATCCAACTTTTCATTTTAGAGTTCTCTTATTAAGTCTTTGAATATTAACCATTGAATAGATGTCAACATCATAAACATGATTTAAGCCTAAAACATAACACGATGGTTACATCGTTTGCAGGAAAGAAAGGTTGCTTTCTTCCTGCCATTTTGTGAATTCTACCTGCTTTTTTGGTTAAGACAGTATGCAGCAAGAATTATATTTTATGAAACTTAGCTCTAGTCAAATTAATCAGTCTCCAACCCATGGAACTCACATTTCAGATTCAAATCCAATATTCCAAAATCCTTCAGGAGTCGAAGGAGGCGCATACCTATACCGGTGCCTTGAAACACCATCATGATGCTCACAGCGTAAATTCTGCTTACTACCATCAGTTTCCTTTCCTCCATCGTTGTGAAGAACAGCATCATAGAATTTCTTACAATCCCTGCATTCAATTCCTTTCAAACTTTGTCTCTCAGCTTTCTTTCTTACTGGTTCCACATACTTAAAAGCTCTTGTTCCAGCCCTTGGAACTGACAGCTGCTTTTGTGGGCCAGGATCTACATTTATATCCTGTGTTTCATCGTCAGAGCTATTAGAATTCATGTCTTTTGGAATTGGGCCTGGAAGATCATGAGCTTCCTCCTTCACAGCCTTCTTTAAGTTCCCTCTAATGTTCTCTATGGGAGTATCGAGAAAATCATCATGAGGGTCAGGCCCACCTCGATTCTGGTGAGATCTGGTATCTCTCCAATAAGAAACGGGACGCTTTGAGCCAGCTAAGGGGCCAGATCTTCCACTAGTGGGGCATTTTGGTGAAATGGGGAAACTTGTACTGGCAGGTGGGTCGGAGCTTGGTCCTTGGATTAATTCGACTCCTTTGTGATCCTCCATCTTATTTTGGTCAATCTTCTGTTTGGTCATCTCACAAAGCATGGAATCATCAAGAATTTTCTTCTCAGTATCTGGGACACCAGACAAGAAGGTCGGTCAGCATTGAGAATAATTACAACTGTAACAACTTTGATGTAATGTATCTTGGGTGGTCTTGTTTGAGACAGTACATGTGCATGCGTAGAAGTATTTGAGTTAAATCCCATCATTAATGGTTATAAGTTTAATCCAACAATTAAGAATAGCATTCCACAATTTCCAACATAAAACTAAACATTGCATTTAACAAAATGAGGATATTGCAAAAAGCAGTAAAGCTTACCAGGTGAAGTAAATGGATTCTGATAGTGCCTTGATGAATCACTTTCATCTTCCATTCTGTTTTTCGGGAGCATATTCTCTGTAGTAAGACCAATTTTTTTGCACACAAAGTTGTATTGAGATTTCAGATTTTTATAAGCAGCAATTACATCCCTTTTTTTCTTCTTCTCAGTCATCAACTCAGAGTCCTTCATTTCAATCTGTTGGAGTAATTTTCCATGCAATACCATCCCATCAGATGACTCCTTGCTCTTCTCTCTGAGCTCCACTTGAAGGTTATCAATTTTCTCCTCTAAACCTTTTAGTTTGGCCAGCAGCAATATTTTCTCCTTTCCAAGATTTTCCAACTGCTGTCCAGTCCTCAACATTTCTGAATCATTTAAATCTATCTGTCGGAGTAACTCTTCTTGCAATTTTCTTCCCTCCTCCACCTCATCAATTTTCTTCAGGAGTGCCTTTTGGAGCCCATCAATGTCCGCTGAGCTTTCCAGTTTGGCTGTAAGTAATTTTTTCTTATTTTCACAATCACTCAAGAACTGTTCATTATTCACCTTCTTTGAGGATAGTGATTCAATTCTTTTTAGCAAATTATCTTTCAACTCCTTTACCTTGTCTAATTCTTCAATCTTTTCTAAGAGCTTCACTTGGAGCACATCAATTCTTTCCTCTAGACTTCTAAGTTTGGCAAGAAGCTCAGTTGTCTGTTCTTCATGATGTTTTAATTGTTTTTCTTTATGCACTATCAAAGAGGCCTTTGACTGAACCAACTGGAGTAAGTTATTCTGCAATTCCATTCCCTCATCAACTTCCTTAGACTTCTTCATGAGCTCACACCGCAGTTCCTCAGCTTCAAGCTGTAGACTTCTTTCTTTCTTCATAAGCATGTCATATTTCTGTTCATGCTCTTTCAGCATCTTTTCCTTATCATGTATCACAGAGTCTTTTGATTCAAGAAGTCTGAGTATACTATGTTGTAATTCCCTTCCCTCACCTACTTCTTTGGTCATCTGTTTTAGCTCCTCTTGGAATTTATCAACACTATTAGGTGACTGGCCTTCAAAATTCACAAACTTTGCCTTCTCCTTCTTGAGAGAGCGATTTTCTTCAAGAGTTTGCTGCTTTTCAAGCTGAAGCTTTTCTATTTGGAGTAAGAGTTCTTTTTCCTTCTCTTTCCATACATCTTCTGCAGCTTTCTTGGCCTCAGAGTAAATTTTCCGCAGGCTTCCAGAGTTTGATTGGAAATTTGGGAAAAGTTGGCTGCAGAAAATATATTCTATCTGAGAAATCCTGTCCTTTGCTTCTTGAATTGTGGCAACAAGTATAGTACTAAGCCCAGAAACATACTTCGCATTCCCACTGTCAATGGGATACCCTAGTTGCGGAGACCTCTGCAGATTCCCTTCCATCTCTGGAATTTATTAGAAGACAGCACACATGTGAGAGTTACTAATGCATCACCATAGTTGCATCAAACAATCCTCTTCTTAGTATGCAGGATAATTTTCAATTAAGAATTCATTACATAACCTTCAAATAAATACATTATATAGAGACAAACAGGGGGACAAAATCAATAGATTCGTGGAAACTATATGTGAAGAAATTATGGGTAAATATGCCCCCTGACCTCATCCAAGTTTATTAAGTTTTTATGTATGTACATGTCTTCGCAATTTTGGAACAGAGATTTTTCTTGTTCTCAGAGAATCTTGGTAAAGTGACTTTTTGCAAAACCAAAGTTACTAAATTTCGGTTGGAAAAATTCAACTAAATTTATTTTTTGGTAAGTAAAACCTCTTATATTTAACCATCATAGAGTAATCTGAAGAATGCCAGATTTGAAAATCACCAAATTTAAGAATTCTGCTGAACTTTTATGTTTTAGTGACCTAAGAAAGTCAGAAGATAATAATTTTTTTAGCTCTTACGATTAAAGAATACTCGTATTAGAAGTCGCAACTTTGGCTCAACAGCCTCAACTGCAAAAAATCAGGCTTTTAGGCTTCACCTGAGAGTTGCTGTTTTATTATTTTGGAGTGTCAATTTTAAAACCCCAGCGTCGGCAAAAAGTGTGAGTACTTGCCTGATTAAAAAACAAAATGGGAAGTGTCTGCATCAAATAACATTCCTTTGAAGGGTTTGCTTATTAACGTGGGAGAGTGTTTGCTTGTGTTTTGGACCTTTTGGTAACCTTACAACAAAATAGAATTTTTAACTCTGAAGATTAAAAAAATACTCTCATTGATTAGAAATCACAAATTTTGCTCAATTGAAAAAGTAAGATTTTGTAGTTCACCTGAGAATTAACTTTTTACTCATATGGGATGTCAATTTTACAATATTTTTAATGAGTTCAAATGATAGAATTATTGTGTATATTTACAAGACATAACTTAAGTAAAAAGAGAATCAATGAAAATGAAGATAAATGAGGACAATATTCATGTAAGTATCATCTCTCGACCAAAGCATAATTACCTTAAATTGTGAGTCTGAAGGTCAAAGTAGCTAGGTTAATTTCCGGGGTTGGTTAGGAACTGACTTAGGGCACTACAAATAGGGGGCAAAGCTTACTTGCCTAAGATCATTTGGTTTGTTTAGGTCTTTTGAGTTTTGACATGGAGAAGGAGCGAGAGAGAAAGAGAAGTATGATTTGTTGGTTTGAATCTTTGACTAGAGTAACTAGTTAGCACTAGAGCAGATTGGGGCTTTAGACAGAAAAAAGAGATTTTAAGTAAGAGTGATATCTTTATTGAGTTTGTTGTAGGGAATTGAATACATGAAAGACTAGCTTAGAGTATCGGTGTATTGTTTGGAGGCATGATATTTTGTGTGTAATAGGTAAATGCCACATTTGGATTTGCTTGCAGAGTGGAGGAAAGATATATACAGAACGCAATACCTTAGTAGTTGCGGGAGAAACAAAGTACTGAGCATAATCAAAGGCTATTGGAAGGAAATGTTTACACTCAAAACATTTTTTAAGCCCTTTGTTTCAATTATATATGGCTTACAAGTAGAAGAATGGAATCAAAATGTAAATGATTATACCTTGGACATCTGCATGGTGGAATTATAATCATCAGGTGATTATAGATCATATATTACTCAAAGTCATTCTGGACAGTCGAAATTATCATGAGAAATTACAGTCATCACATTAGGGTACACAATCATCTAATCATGAATGTTTTAGGGAACTCGTAAGGAGAATCAATTTTATGATCTATCCTAAACTATTGAACTGGTGCCATGAGTCTGAATACGGTGCTTTAGAACTTATACCTCGAGTCTAAGGTTTCAAGGCATATCTGATGACCTCAATACCTCCTAGAGGTTGTGGATAATGTGTTAAAGCTAAGCATCACGAAATAGTCATATCAGCATTGTCAATATTAATGGTGAAAATGAATGCAAAAATTTCTCCCTATTACTCTCTGTTCTATTGGATAACTGTTCCCTAACAAATAATTTCTCTTCTAGCGAATAAGTGTTCCATACATGGAAGAGTAAGTGCATAACAAATTATTATTTGAGTCCCTAAATATTTAGTGTTAATAATTTTTTATTTTTGGATTACTAGTCAATCCATCTTTAGTTCTATCATATTAAGGAATATTTAACGAAGGATGAACATAAGAATTATCTGCATGAAAGTTAAGAATCAAGATAACTAAGCTCACCACTCCGCATAAATTGATGAACATTGAGTCTCAGTAGATTGCTGGCAAAATTTACATCCTATAAAAGATCGATAAAGCTTTTTGAGAGACTTTCTGAGGGGACAGTAACGAAGTATCTTATTTCATTAATAAACTTTTGGACAGTTTTCTTTTTTCACATTTATGAAAACAAAAACTGCAGCTGTTTGGACACTCAAATCTTAAAGGTGAACAATTGTCAATGAACTGCCCCCCCTAAAAGAGTATGCCAGCAGTCTGAACACAGGGAGTTGCTGATGAACTTGTATAACAAAAGGAGGCAAAATAGTTTAGATCATTTAAACACTCATCAACATCTGAACATTCAGATGACTTGTGTGATCAAAGAAAGCAATATAATTCCAATCATGTTTTGGACTGAGATCTTGTTTTATGATTTTGCTTTTTTATTCTTGGCCAAAATTATGCTCTTTGTTTTTTAAAGAAAAAAAAATCCTATCTTAACACTCACATTTTATTATAATTCTTATACTTTTCCTGTCACGTGTGTTACTCTGTTGGACATTTTCATTCTTCTCTCTTAAATTTTATAATGTCTTGATTAGCTTAAAGCACTTTGAGATTTAGAAGATGGTTGAATACATCTTGAATAAGAAGGGAGAAAATGGGGGTAGTTATAGAAAATAAGGGTACAGAAATAAGATTTTGCAGAGAGAGACAAAGGGAAGGAGTTCAAGAGCAAATGAGAGATGAGCATAGGCATGGGTGAAGAAGTAATGAAGGGACCTTCTCGGTCACTCCCATTTTGGAGGGGTGAGAAGCCACTGCTTCTAACCGCTGCCAACTGTCACACCACCACTAATGTTCACCATTGCACCACCACAATCATCAACCCCAAACTACAATACCTCCAGTCAGCACCACCACTGACCTCATCACTTCCACAGATACGGTCATTCTCCAGCTCCACCTTTTCCAACTACCTAAGGAAAACTCCGTCTTCATGGTCTCTAAAGCATAGATCATGATTGCCGCAAAACAAGTCCCACGTCTATCTCCTACAAGTTCACCCATCATTACTCCCTCTAAAAAGCTCAGACAACCACCACATAAAAATCATTGGAACCAATCAAACACCACAACTGTTTCCCACTCACCTCAGTAAATCAGAGAGCTATTTAAGGAAGAAATTTTAGAAAATCAAAATCCACATCAGGTTAAGGAATCCATGAGAAAAAGAACAAACTTGTTAAAAGACATCTAAAAAATTAAGATGCTTTAACCAATGATCCACATAGCCACTCACTACTGTTCAGCTCAAGAATCAAAGAAGGGAGAAACAAATTCACATGAGATAAGATAGATGAGATATTGTAAGATGAAAAAGGAAAAACAAACTGTGACAGTGGCAGCTTGTGCAGCAAAAGAAAAAGTATTAAGTTGAAAATTAATTTTAGGAGGTGCAAAATGGAGGGTTTTTTTTTCAAGAAAAAAAAGTTGACAAATGGTCAATAAACAAACTGAAGCTGTTGAGAGGAAATCATCAAATTAGTGCCTCCAGGTACAGGATTTAGAAAGAGAATTTTCCAGCAATTGTCAAAGAAACAAGTAAATTTCAGGAGTAATTAGATTTATGTTCCCAAAGTTAATCGAAGACACATGATAAATTTTCCTTAACCTTCATGATAAAAAATCAGTTTCAGATCATATAAATGGGTAGTCTATTTTCTATTTTCCCTCAAAACAAACAGTTCCAAGGTAAAAATAAACAACGAGCATTGATATTCAAATTCAAAACTCGATATAAAAAAAGAAAAAAAAAAAAAAAAACAGAACATCTAATGAACTATTTAACCAGCAAAAGCATATAAACCAATAAATCAATCATAATTTTGTTTATCTTTCACACGAAAAATGAGAGACCAGTAAATACCAACCTCAATCACAAAGCCAGTAGAACAGTTTTGGTATATTTTATCTAAATACAAAGACGACGAAGGAAGACCTTGACAACTGAAGCGTAACTGAGGAGGAACGTTGCAATTGAGAGACTGATTGTGAATTTGATTCTCTGCAAAGTAGTAAATGCATAGTTAGGGTTTAAGCAGAAGAAGACGAAGAGAGAGAAAATACTCAGTAGAGAGAGAAATCGACATGCCCGCCTACATTACTTGTTATCCGTTTGTTCGTAGAGAGAGAAAAATAATCTCTCTCTTTCTCTCTCTCTAAAATTTTGCTGGATCTCTGCGTTGGATTTGCTCTGAGGCTGGGAGGGAATGAACTTATAATGTTATACACCCTTGTTTTATCGCGCGCTTTGGCACTCTTTTTAGTGATTGTTTTGTTTAAATTTTCAGTAGCATTGCGTCTCTTAGAAGGAAAGAGTGGAGAAAAGAATGGAAAGGAATGACGACTAAAAATGACAAGTACTAATAGAAAAAAGAAAAAAAAAAGGAAAATATTTTCTAATGAAATCCTTTCTTTTAATCGAGGCAAAAAAAAAGCCTTTTCATTCATACAAATACTAGTAGTTTTCTCAAAAGGAAACTTGAGAAAACTTATTATATTTTCTAATGCGTCCTTTTTGGGCCTATTGGGCTTTGTTTTACTTCTTATATTTGAAGATGTATGTTTGGGCTATACCTCTGTTTTGGCCTGTCCTGACAGTACCAACTTCATTCTCCCTGTTTATGTGGACTAATAAGCAGGGAGAATGAAGTTGGTGCTGTCAGGCAGGATCCGAGCATTATCCTAGCTTAGCCTTTCGAAAAACAAGTAATAGGTGTTATCAACCGGAAGTCTGGAAGTAATGGTGTTGAACTTAATTTCGAAATGACGAATGTTGTATTCTTGTATTATCGAAGAAACAGGGGTTGCATCCACAAATAATGTGTCACATTTTCGAGATAATGACGTTGAATTCTCAAAGTAAAGCTATTACATTTGCACGACACGGTACAACAAAATTTATACTACTGATCCGAATCCTTCATTTATTTTCTTTCACTCAAAAAATATGAATGAGATACAACCTTCTATTCCATGGAAAGCCTCTTTTATTCCTCCTATATTTTCCATCCATTAAACGTTAAAGCAAACATGCCTTAAGCAGAGGGACCATTCCTACCTCTCCGCATCGCCAAATAAGTATATATTTGATGGTTTGATTAAATATGTGTGCTAATAAAGTCCTCGATCAAAGAATTCCAAAAACTTTACTTCCCATATATGTACTTCTTCCAATCGCTATATACTTCTTCCAATGCATTAGTTTTCTCTCACACAAACGATTTTGGATACCAGGATAGATATACCATACAAACTGCCCTAATATATATATATATATATATATATATAGGATAGATATACCATACAAACTGCCCTAATATATATATATATATATATATATATATCACTCTTCCAAACACACAACGTTTAACAAAATAATACCAAAAGTCAGATATGTCTAGTCTATGATCTCTACCTATGACCTATCTTTCCTTTTCAAATTATGGAAAAAAATTAGGGCATGACACACAAATCAGCTTCATCTTCCTATTTCAATTTACTGATCATTGCCATGTCCATTATATTGGAATGATCCAATACTTATTCATGACTAATATATATATATATGTGTGTGTGTGTGTGTGTGTGGCATCTTTCAATGTCAATGCTGTTGGAATGGTGCCATACTTGTACACTGATCTGATATATCATCTTATGATATTTGCACAAATTAGATATATGGCTGAAATCATCTAACAAGTATATTACTAAACCAAAGGAAAACCAAGCAGATAATTAATTTACAAAAAAAAATAAAAATCAAGTATATTCCATAATAATTCTAATATATACACAAATTCAAGCTCACATTAAAGAATATAAAATTGAAATTCAATGCTTTTATTAATAACCACTCAGTATATGTGCGACTTAATATATCCTCTTATGATCTACACTCACTTTTACTTCTTTTTTTTTCTTTTTAAATTGATCAAATTGCTCATTCCAAATCAACCTGTATTTGCAGCAAGAGAATTCCAAAGAATCCATCAAAGACAATATATAGCAATCGATTAAAAAAAAAAAACTAACAAAACTGGCTAGTCTCTCCGGCAACGAACGGATGATTTAGAAGCATATTAGCCTTCCACCTTTTGCCTGCAGGTTTTTCTACCAAACACCTTCTCAGAAAATCCTTCCCATCATCGGACATTCCTTCCGGTATCTCCGGCGCTTTGGGATCACAAAGGCTACTGCACTCCACCGGCTCTCCGGTCACCATCTCCCACACAAGACACCCAAGACCCCATATATCTATTGACTCATCAAACGTAACACATGCACAGGCATATATATCATCGCCTAATACATCATGATACTTTTCGCAACTAATACACAATCCAACTTCAACTCTTTTCACCAGTCCAAAGTCTGTAATTTTAACATGATGATCATTACCACCATTCTGAGAAGGAAAGACGAGGATGTTATTCGGCTTCAAGTCGTAGTGAAAGTACCCTTTCTGGTGCATGTTAATGAGACCTTTTAGAATCATACGAGTGTATTGCCGGACATTGTTCTCCGGCAACTTACCTCCGGTACTGTTCTTGATCAAGTTGTGGATAGTGCCTCCGGGTGCATATTCAAGTAGCAAGTGGTAGACAACCACTCCATCTTCTTCCATTACGAAATCATCTCCGTAACAGCTAACTATTTGAGGGCAGCCTTTGAGAGCTTCCAATACTTCTCTCTCGCTGAATGGTGAAGCACACACTGAAAAACTTACAGTCTTGATGGCAATAGGGTTAAGAGGATACTTGGGGTTTCTTGCTAAGTAAACTGTTCCTGACCTTCCTCTGCCAAGAACGTCACTTTTCACCCAATCTCTTGGGTCACCTATCAAGCAACTATCCATTGATGAAACACGAGTAGGATTGAATATGATCAAGTTTTTACAAGGTTTGTGCCTAATACAGGTTTGTAGGGTTGGTATTATATATATATATATATATATCCTTTTCCATCTCTAACACTACTTGTTGAGTATCTGAATCATACATGATATTAAGGGTTAGAGTTGGAGCTTTAAATTTCAATTTGAATTAGGATTTTCTAATTCTGTGAATTGTGTTTTGTTACGCAGCAAACACAAGAAGAAACCTAAAAGTACTGGGAAGGTCACGGTCGTGTTTGACGAGGGGGTTTGGAGAAAATCAGGGTGTCACCAAGAAACCCAACACATACTCGAGCATGAACGCAATCGGCAGATTGAATCAGGGATCAATACACTGAGGCTGCGATTGCAGAGATCGCCATCATGGCTGGAGAAAATAAATAATGTATATTGCACAGGCATATTCATATATATATATATATACGTGTGTGTGTGTATCTCTATCAAGCTTAATACATATAGTCTAATGTGTGTGAAGTATGGAAAAGTTGGAAAATTGGTAGTTTATGGCGTTTGTGAATCTAATTAAATGTTTTATTTGAACCGACTGGCTGCTTAGTTGTTCGACTTATTTCGATTGGTGGTTGTTTTTGAGAGCATAACTAAAACCAAGTTCTATTTCAACGAGCAATGGTGTTGAACTTCCGAAATAACGAATAAAATATTTGAACGATGTTGCATTTTCAAGGTAACAGTATTGAATTCTCAAATAAAGCTATTACATATACAGAACAGCACAACACAAAAATATATGCTGCTGATCGGAATCCTTCATTTATTTTCTTTCACTCGAAAAATATATGAATAAGATACAAATCATACAACCTTCTATTCCCTTGGAGAGCCTTTTTATTCCTCCTATATTTTCCATCCATTTATTTTTTTTACCTCTCTCACGCATATAAAATAATCATCATTCTTCCAAATACCCAATTATACAGTTATATAAAAGAAACATTTTCCAGTTCTAGTACTGCTACAATAGAGACCTAGAAAGCGAGGACTTATACAAACCCAACATTTGATATTTCACACTCTAAAAAAATTCACTCGCACTTTACTCTGTTAATCAAAATTTCATGACCACTGTAAGTTGAACTGCTTGCATTCATTATTGGATAATTTGATGAATGTTGATCAAAATTGTTGTTTAGTGAAAACAATTTTAATATCATTAATTTTTTTTCTTATTTTACCCATTGCAGTCTCTATTTCAAATTCAAATCCTTTAAACGTTAAAGCAAACATGCCTTAAACAGACGGATCATTTGAACTTTAGCATGAACTAAATTGGGTACTGCCATCAGATCGATGTGAATCCAACTATGTAATCATAAAATCTACATCTTTTATTATTTTTTAATCCTTTCATACTTTGCACACTTAAAGTATAAGAAACAACATTTTTGCATTAACATGTTGAGGCAAAGGTAATAATTAATTGTGCTTAATTATAAAATCTGGAGTAAATTTGCATTTGACTGCATACCTTTCAGTTCAATTACATTGGAATATGCAATATGCACACCAGCATATATATATATATATATATATATATATATATATATATATATATATATATATATATATAATTTTAGATTGTCATTAAATATGGCAAATAAACAAACTCACTAATCTGATAGATATTTGATGGCTTGATGAAAAATGTGTGGTAATAAAGTCCTCAAAGAATTCCAAAAACTATACTTCTCTTGGGAATTAACCATTTGTTTGCCTAACTATATATGTACTTCTTCCACTCTACCTATCATAGTGATATTGGCCTATATGACTATATAATACTTCCAATGCATTAGTTTTCTCTCATTACTAGTGTAGAAAAAGCAGCATATATTGTGTAGATTTAAATCCCTATCTAGCAGCTGGTTTGATAATTTGGCTTACAATTTTCTGTAACATGAACAAAGAGCCACCGAGAGTTTGCAAGGCAATAGAGGACAGATTGTCCATGTCACGATGGTCTGCTGATCAATCATTCACAGATATAAAGGATTTGGGTACCAGAATAAAGATGTACAAACTGCCCTAATAATAATCAAGTATATTCCATAATAATTCCTATATAAACACAAATTCAAGGTCACATTAAAGAATAGAAAATGGAAATTCAATGCTTTAAGCCACTCAGCATATGTGCAAATTAATATATCCTCTTATGATCTATACACTCACTTTTAGTTGTAAAAAAAAAAAAAAAGAAAAAAAGAAAAAAGAGAGAGAAAGTTAATCAAATTGCCACTTCAAATCAACCTGGATATACAGTGAGAGAATTTCAAAGAATCTATCAAAGGGCAATCAATATATAGCACAAAAAACACTTCTTGGAAAGCTAGAGATGCTATTAATTTCACCAATGGAGCCACATATTTCTGACTAGAGTAATGATAAGAAAAGTGAAAACTGAACCATGAACAAGACACAATACTCTTTGGGTGACGGGCTTCTAGAGGGCATTGTCTTTTTCAGTGATTCAATTTCGATGAGACAATTATTTTTCTTTTGCTTAATCAAACTAGCTACAGTCTTCGACAATGATTCAGGAGCATATTTGCCTTCCACCTTTTGCTTGCAGATTTTTCCACTAAACACCTCCTCAGAAAGTCCTTCCCATCATCAGATATTCCTTCCGGTATCTCCGGTGCTTTTGGATCAAAAAGGCTACTCCACTCCACCGGCTCTCCGGTCACCATCTCCCACACAACACACCCAAACTACAAGAAAATTAGGTTTTTACAACATCGTATTTACAACTTGCGCGATTTGTGAGTCTTAAAAAGTCTTCTTTTAGTCCGTTATTCGCGTGTTAGTGATCTAGAGGCAAGTTTTACGACTTTCTTTTATGCAAGTCGTAAATAATATTTATGACTTGCTTTGCTCGCCGTTAATAATGCAGGTATTCTAACGACTTCCTTTTGTGCTCGTTAATAATACAAGTGCTTTGACGACTTGCTAAACATGCCGTCAATAACGTAACCTTAAGACCTGTGAAACACACTGTGAATAAGTAAAATCGTATTAAGCCAAATATTTTTAAAAAAAATGAGCTCTCTATTTTTCATTAAAAAAAGGATCAGGGCAAAGACATCTGTGAAGCCTTGCCCCTCTCTCTTCCCTGAGGCCATTCTTCATCTCTCTTTAGTCACTCCATTTTCTCTCTCGCACTGGCCCCTTTCCCTCCATTTGTAGTCCCTCACCCTCAATCCAACTACGAACTTTGTTTCCTTTTCATTTCTCAAACCTAGTCTTTCACCACTTACTATTTCTATTTCTATATGTATCTATCTAATCGCTTTTGTACTTCTTCTAATTTCTGTCTCTGAAACCTTAATTTTCCTCTCTTGCAGAAGGTATTCATTATTTCGATTTTGAATTGCCAGAGAAGATGAAGATTAGGGCTCTTCAATTAATGGCCATGGACTATTAAATTTTAAAAGTGATGTCTGTTGCAGAGCTGAAAAAATGGCACATGGATTCTACGTAGATTGTGAATGCTCTTAGGGAATGCCTCAAGCAGAAACGTCAATTTATTCTCAACACCGATGGTGTTCAATTTTCATATATTTATACTTTTTCTTTTAGTGATTTCATTTTTTCTTTATTTGCGGAGGCTAAAATTTTATTTATGAAACAATAATCTCAAAGAATATATATACATATAACTATTTTTTAATAGTCTCTTGAGAGTTATTCTTTTGTAAAGGTGCACCGTTCTCTTCACTTAAGTGTTAGTTGTTGTGTATGCGCTTCTGAGCTTAATTGTCTTTCTGTGGTGAAATGCGGGATGATGATTGATGCCTATAGACTATTTGATGAAATGCCTCAGAGGAACTTGGTTTCGTGGAACACAATAATTGGGGACTAATAGGCACGAAAGATTATATAGAGGCATTGTGGTTGCTCCTGATAATGTGGGACGAGTTTTCTGATGCTAGGTCTCGCACATATGCTATGATGATTTGGGCATCTGCTGGGTTAGAACTTCTTTTCCTGGTAGACAATTGTACGTAAATGCACATGTTTATTATTATCCCTCTATCTTATAGATTTGTCATTATTTTAGATGTTGAATATAGTTATTGATAGAAATTAATAGGTTCTTATATTTTCATACTTGTATACGTTTGAGTGCACATACCTGTACTTATCTTTTTTGGTTGCTTTTGGTAGTGAAATTTGTCTTTGTTTAGAAATTGTGCTGTTGGAAAACTTCAACTCAAAAAAATAAAAAATAAAAAGGTCTAATGGAATTAAATTATGCTCCTGCATATTTGAGCTTGCCTTTATCATCATCACCATCACCATGAGCACCTCCACCAATTTACTTGACTGATTTACTCATCCTAATAGTGAAAGCTCAAATTAGAGGGTTGTTTTATGGTTCTTAAATTTGCTGCTTTTCCAACCAATTCTGGCCATTCCAAATCATTTTTCATATGCCCCTAAATGTCATGAAGAACTTTGGAGAAACATTCCAGAAGTCCTATAAACAGTTTAGGTGGATGGTATTTATTTTGTTGAATATTTTTGGAAGATATAGTTTATAAATGTTTCCTGTTTGTTTTGGGATTCAAAATTTGAACTTTTGTATCTATCTCTGCCTATTTAGAAAAAGAAAAATAAAATAAAGAAAACCTATTTTGCTTTTATTTTTTTTAATTTTTTTTATTAAATCATATAAGAATCAGAAGGTTTTTGCCAAGAATAGAATAGTGTGAATTAGAAGCCCTATTATGCATTTTATGGTGGTTTAAACTTCAATACGTTGGGTTGTTCTCATATTTTTGGTCCTAGCTACATTGATAAAGTGATGGAACTGTTTGTGTTTGAGTTAATTCTTGAAGTGCTTGATCTTATTTGCTTTTCTGATTTTGGTTTCAATGTTTTCTTTTTCTTTTTTGAGCATGCAGTTTCTATTTTATTTCCTTTGATTAATCATACTATCTAGGTTTGTGTGAAAAATGCAATAGACACATGTACTTTTCATTCATGCTATCAATGAGGTGCTTTTTTTTCTTTTCATTTGAGTGGCATGCTTATATTTTAATTTCCAGGTTTGAGGCAAAATGTAATTCTTAGCTGAGGCAGTTCATTTAATTTCTTTCAAGTTGCTTTCAAGACTAAGGTCTTCCATCCAAACATTAATAGCAACGGAAGCATTAAAGAATGGTGGAGCCCGATTCTTACTATCTTTAAGGTTTGAGTTTTGCTGCCACCAATTTACTGATCTGAAAATCCTTTTAAATTTATTGTCTAAAACATTGTTTATCTCATTTTCTAATTCTCGTAAGCCAACAAGGGTTTGTTCATGATCTTTGACTTTGAGTTAAACTTACACTTCATTTGGAATGTGGGAATCGAAATAGAATCTAAAAAACTGTGTGGAGAAAGGAAAAATTGTTTTGAGAGTGAAATACTCTTTGCTAAATTATTGAAACAAATTCTTTTATTACTTTTTACTCAGCATTGCCCATATCTTCTACAAACATTATATTTTAGTATTTCTTTTAATTGAGACATTTTCTAAATGTGTAAAGGATGATATGAAATTTGAAGTGTTGTAGATCTTAAATCTTAGTCGGGTTAGACTTGTCATTCTGAAAATAAAAAATGATTTGGATCAAATCTGTATTTTTAACTCCAAAAATGACTGTTATAGCTTTTGAACTATAAGTCTTTCATCCTATCTAACACAATTTAACTGACCACTCACTAAATTAATATGTTGTGTGACTAACAAAGTAGTATATAACATGTTTGGATACGACACTCTAACAATTTAGTTGGCTTAATAAATAAATAAAATTGCAGTTGAACCAAAAGAAAATTCTTGAAGTGTTTGATGCATCAATATTGTTTATTGTCTAGAAGTTGTCCTCTTTAATCTTCTTCTTCTTCTTCTTTAGTTCAATACAAGTTTGTTGCCTAGAAAATTCAAACACTCTTTTCCTGAAATTCTTGCTAACTATCACTTAAGGATTTCCAAGTTATTTTGAATTATTTTCATACTATTGTTGCCAATGCATCATTGTCTAAAACCGATGAAAAATTTCTACTATCTTTATAACATGATTTTGGATGTTAATGTGATTCTTAAATAAAAATTTTTAAATTTTTTGCAGAATGTCATTGAACAAGTGGTTATCAAGGATAGAGCATTCACTAAAAGGAGTGTTTTTTGTTTTTATTTATGGTAGACTAATTCGTTAATTATATCGAATGAATAAGATATATATTTTTTTGTTAATTTATTAATTTTTTTCATTGAGTAATAATGATATATATAAATATATGTATACATATGATATTTATATATATTCTTGCAAGTAGTGTATATGTCCTCGTCACATTGAAGACAGGTGCAACACAAAAAGCGGGATTATTATTAATTTTTTTTTAAAAAAAAGGAACTTTTAACGACTTTCAAGGTATGTTGTTACAAATAATATCTTTTGATGACTTGTCGACTAAGTCGTTAGTACAACTTTTCATGACTTGCCACGCGTGTTGTGAAAGATAATACCTTTTAACGACCTACTGTGCAAGTCATTTTAGGGACTTTAACGACTTGCATTGCATGTTGTCAAAAAATTAATCTTTTCACAACAACACATGTATGTCGTTAAAACATTTTAACAACCTACCTCACGTGTCGTTAAAACACTATATTTATTGACTCATCAATTGTAACACATGCACACGCATAAATATCATCACCTAATATATCATGATACTTTTCACAACTAATACATATCCAACTTCAACTCTTTTCACCAGTCCAAAGACCACGATTTTAACATGATGATCATTACCACCATTCTGAGATGGAAAGAAAAGGATATTATTCGGCTTCAAGTCCTAGTGAAAGTAACCTTTCTCGTGCATGTTAATGAGACCTTCGAGTATCATACGAGTGTATAGCCGGACATTGATCTCCGGTAACTTACCTCCTGATCAAGTTGTGGAGAGTACCTCCGGGTGCATATTCAAGGAGTAAGTGGTAGACAACCACTCCATCTTCTTCCATTACGAAATCATCTCCACAACAGCTAACTATTTGAGGACAGCCCTTGAGCGCACACAAAAACTTGCAGTCTTGATGGCAGTAGGGTTAAGAGGATACTTGGGGTTTGTTGCTAAGTAAACTGATCTTGACCTTCCTCTACCAAGAAGGTCACTTTTTACCCAACCTCTTGGGTCACCAATTAAGCTACTATCCATTGATGAAACGAGAGTTGGGTTTTCAGTTTTGATGGCTTATTGAAGGTTTGTACCTGTTTGTGGGGTTGGTGTTATATATATATATAGACGCACACATACATACATGGATGGATAGGAATAAAATCCTTTTCCATCTCTAACACTACTTGTTCTAATACTTTTAGAAACTCCCATTATGTCTCGGACACGTACAAAGACCATGGAATCCTAATTTGTATATACTAAAACCACCCTTCACACTTTTTTTTTTGGTAAATAAATAAATCGTATAAAGAAGAAATAAAAATACACAAGACATGGGGCATACCCCATGGGCCTACACAAAAATGGCCAGAAGCCCAACATGCAAAGAAAAAAAAGGCAACAAAGAAGAACCCAAAATATGAGGCCCATAGCCCATAATGGCCAATATTAAACAATCTCAAATTCATGTTTGGTTGGTTCATCGATAGAAAGCAAAGGGAGAGGATTCGTGATCAGTCGAAGGAGAAGAAATGATTCTTCTCCGGAGGGTGGCAAGTTCGAAGTGGTCACAATTTGTTCAACAAAGGGACAATTGGTTCATTTTATCTAGAATAATCGAAGCCTTATGAACTCAACAATGGAGTTTAAGGTTCTCAAAAGGAGGATTAGCAATGTCTTCATAGTTTCTGAGATTTCTCTCCTTCCAAATGTGATACACAAAGCTTGCCAAGGTAAATTTTCATACCAAGGTATGACTTATTTTGATTTTTGCTTCCAATTGGAAGAGGCCCAGATTAGGAAATCACATTTAGATTGTAGAACATTCCAGATAAGTTTAGAATATGAGCATTTTAGAAACAAATGGTCATGGCACTTGCATCTTTAAGACAAAGATTACAGACGATAGGTTGCATGAGGTAGTTTAAAGCTAGCTTGTCTTTAGCAAGGAGCTTTTCCTGAATAGCTAGCCATAAACAAAAGGATTGTTTGGGAATGGATTGGGGAAACCAGACGAGATTGTGCCAATGGACTTGGTTATTGTGTCAATTCCACCGTCCGTTAGAAATAAAGGAGGAAACTTTGTAAAACCTGTTGATGTTCCAACCAAAGCGGGAATAAGAAGGTAATACCTAGTGAAGAGGGCCGCATGAAAACCAATTATGAAATAGGAGCATTGTAGATTTTCTATTGTTGACTTTGTGCTGAATGAATTGTCTTCTGTTTGGATACTAGTGATTCTTCTCCCATTCAATATGTTTTAAATGGATCTGTGGAAGAACCAGTGTTCTGATCACCCAAAGCCAGCCAATTGATTCTAGCTTTTTGCTTGTAAAGGCTTTCCTCAATTTTTTGCTTAGGTTGGAGTAAGTCTTGATGTAGTTCGCTTCTTGTTGTTAGAGACTTGCATTGCTAGGATCCATATCCAAATGGATACCACTTTCCCGAGAACCAAACTAAGGGTTAGAGTTAGAGTTTTAAATTTCTTTTTGAATTAGTGTATTTTCTCATTCTGTGAATTGTGTTTGGTTATGCACTATGCAGCAATATGTACAACAAAATTGGATTACAGACCCCTAGGGTTTCGGGAACCAATGGCTACATACAGGGCAACAAGTTCTTGATGAAGCCAAAAAGTACTCGGAAGGTCATGCTTGTGGTTGACAAGGGGTTTGGGGAAAATCAGGGCGTCAACAAGAAACCTAACAAGGACACACTCGAGTATGACCGCAATCAGCAGATTGAGGTTAAGCTCGTGATCCTCAATGACACGCTCATCAATCAGGAATTGAGATACTGAGGCTGAGATTGCAAAGAAGCTCAAGGAGGCTGCAGCATCAGCGGAGGAGGTCACTGGTGGAGCCACCGCCACCATGGCTGTAGACAAGAAGTAGTGTACATTTCAACTCAAAATACCACAAGGGGCCAGTCTGGCATATGGCCGGCTAACAAGTCTTGAAGGATAAATGATTGTGTAATTACATAAGCTGCATAGGCAACAACAATAGGACTTCTCATCACATGAGTCCCATTATATCATTTCATATTAAATAACCACAAATGAGCACTTTGGGATATGGCTGATAGGTCTTGAACAATAAATGACTATGTGCCTCTTAAATAAGGTGCATAGCCAGAAACAATAAGACTTCTCATCACATGAATGCCCTTTAGCATCATTCCAGATTAAATACCCACAAATGATTATTCTAGCATATGGCTAATACGTCTTGAAGGAGAAATTAATGGTTATGAACCTCTTACATAAGGTGCATAGGCAGCAACAATAGGACTTCTCACCACATGAGTCCCATTAACATCATTCCAGCTTAAATACCCATAATTTACTATGGAATCACTCTGTGTACTAGCATCTCCAACAGTGATCTCTACTGTTATTTTGAACTCGGCCTTGCTATACTTTCTAGCGAAGGACACCACCGTGGGGTGCACAACAACTTTCATCCCTGATGGAGCCATCACCACAGCATGATAAACAGAGGGACTATCTACTACATTTGTTAACACCCTGTTAAAGGTGTAACTCGTAGTGTTAGTGTTGTTGAGAAGAACAATAAAAGATGGGTAATTAAGGTCAAGACTGGCTTTATCACAGCTGAACTTCGACCTTCTGGTGATGATCTTAATCTGTTTGTTTGTGTAGTTCATTCCACACAAGTAATTGATATAGTCCTGCACCTCTATATCATAAACAAGACCAGGATCCATGGCCTTTTCAGGGCTTATATGTCCTGCCCCAAAATCAAGAGGAGTCCCAGCAACTTTAGTGGTCATGTCAATTATTGGGCCATTGGCGTTATCAATCACATAAGCGGTGGTCATCATGGCCGATCGGATGGCAGCTGGACTCCAATCCTTGTGGACCGCTTTTAGAAGCGCAGCTACACCAACTGCATGGGGAGAAGCCATGGAAGTGCCAGAGAGGAGTGCAAAATCGCTAAGCAAATAGTTGTCTCCTATACGTGCAATTCCTCTTTTGGGTGCCCATGCAGCTAAAATATTAACCCCGGGAGCCAAGATATCAGGCTTTAGTATCCATGGAGACTTAAGATCTGGCCCTCGTGATGAGAACCATGCCACAATTGGGGCAGGCTTAGTATCCAACACAGTTATCTGAAACTTGATGCTGACATTTGGATTCTTTGTTTTGATTAGATAGTCTTTGATCAAATCTCCATCTTTTGGGGTTACTGCTACATATGGCAAATTGAAATCCCTTGGCCGAAGAAAATTTTGGAAGTCTGTACTAAAGATTGCTCCAGTAGCTCCTGACCTTTCTATTTCAAACATATTGACCCCTGCATCTTCACTGATGAAGTCACAAAATACAAACTTCCCTGCAACATCTTTTGGGTCAAGAGAATTGTAGTCACAAATTTCTTTGCTTCTATTCCCTTGGCCAAAGTATATTGGAACCCTGGACACTAACAAGTCTAATGGGTAGACAGATTTTCCTCTAACAGTGAGGACCTCATCACCAAGCATCACGTTAGCTGCATAATCGCGATCGATTGTCCCGGCACCAACTGTTGTGATCCAGGGAGCTCCATTGAGCATAGTGAAACCATGAGGGCCACTGTTGCCAGCTGCACAAGACACAAAAATCCCTTTCTCCATGGCTGCAAAAGCTCCCACTGCAATAGGGTTTCCATCAAAAGGCGTCTCGAAGAACGCCAATGACAATGACATGAGATCTACTCCGTCAGCTATGGCTTGGTCCATGCCGGCTAACGTGTCTGTGGCAGCAGACTCGTATGTGTCGTTGAGGAAAAGCACCTTGTACATGGCAAGCCGGGCTTTTGGTGCAACCCCAATTGCTGTTCCTTCTGCATAACCAAAGTAATTGGCACCTTGTACTGGGCTCCCAGCAGCAATGGACGATGTGTGTGTCCCGTGTCCAACGAAGTCCCTCGGAGAGTCGTAGTCATCCGTTCTTGATATGTTCAAGCCTCGTTGCTTCATCCCCTTACTAAAAGAACGAGCTCCGATGAGTTTTCTGTTACAATAAGAAGAGTTGAATTCTACCCCAGACTCACATGCCCCACGCCATCTCTCAGGCACTGGGGGCATGCCATCATCTCTGAAACTCTCACTTTCTGGCCAAATGCCAGTGTCAATTATACCGATAATCATGTCATCACCAAAATTGGCTCGAGGCCACAAGCCAACACTCTGTTTCAAGCCAAGAAACTCTGGAGTGTGCGAGGTATGAAGCTTTCCAAAGGTTTCAGGGTATGTGGCAATATGGCCAGGCATCTTCTCAAGCTGATCCAGATGAGACCGAGATAGCACTGCACTGAAGCCATCCAATACATGGTTGTAGGTGTAGAGATGGGTTGGGAAATCTTCATCAGATGATGAAAGGGATGAAAGCATCGACATGTACCAATTATCATGATTTGAGAAGGGAGTGGGAATAGCTGATTTGTCCATATGGATGATGTAGGTCCCACGATCATCCACCATGGAAGCTGACAAACCAGTTGAAAGGAGAATGAAGAGAAAGAGGAGCTTGAAAAGAAGGAAGCATTCCATTGTTGTAGTGCAATGAGTGCAGAACACAAGAGATCAGAACATTTTCAAGTGCTTATAATGGGACACCTACCTTAAAAAAATATAGTCATGAAGACATTTTCCAAGTTTAATAAACTTTTAAGAATAGTGATTGGCGTTTCCATAGTCATGTCCATTTCTGGATCTCCTGCTACTGTCTGAAGGCCGGCTGGCCGGCCCGCGATACACATAGCTATTGTCGCCTAGTTTCTTTTGATACCTCCTTAGTGTAATGTTCACCAGAATAGACTGATTTAGAGGCTATACACATAGTTATTGTCGCCCAGTTTCTTGTGATACCTCCTTAATGTTCACCGGATCGAATATGCTGATGTACTAAATTTAAGAAAGAAATATATTACAGATTATAGAGATAAATATAGTGGAGTCATTGTCAACCGAAAGAACCAATCTATTTTTAATTGCCAAAAAAAAAAATTATCATTCTTGACATCGAAGGGACGTTCAGTTCTTCTCCAAAAGCATGCACTGTCATGAATTAACTTTCATTTGCAAAATAATATAATTAAGGTGTGATTTCTGCAAATTCATAAAGCTCCATTTGTATATTTAACAGTTATGCTGAGAAACATCAGATTTAAGAATGATCGAACACACCAAGAAAATCACATAGAACAAAGTGGAAAGATGATAAGTTACAGTGATTCATGCATGAGTCTTATATGCAACTTTTGAGATTAGCCTTCAAACCTATTTCACACACAAAAGAATATACATGTTACTACATTCTGAGAAGGATACACATGCATGACGATGTATTACAAAATAAGCCCAAACTCATGAAAAGCCCATGCCAAGAGGTAATTAAAAAGAAGCCGTTAGCAACGGCAATCTCAACTCTGTTTCATTACTGTTTCCACTTACTACAACAGCCAAACTGCAACCCAATCATGGCACCAAGTCAGGGGCTTCCTATCTGGGAGGCCGACAACTCTGTTTCATTTCTGTGTTCAAGGATGTTCCATAGATTAAATTATATAATATCCAGTTTTCAAGCAGTTGGATTTTTATTTTTAATTGTATCATATCTATCGTATATAATAGGTAGGACAATACTTGAGTCCGACCCAACCTACGAGAACCAACTTGGTTCTCTTGTCTATATGGCCCAGTAAAATTATAACACTTGTCCAAAAGTAAAAAATTATTAAGAATGGACATTGTCCATGTATTTATGGGACAAACTGAAATATGGTGATGGGCTAAGTGAATCTTCTCTCTACCATAACCAAACTCTGTTCGAACTCTAGCGCCCACCTCCACTGCTTGTCGCCGGCTTCCTCCTCCACCGATGGTTGCCGACTTTCTCCTCTATTACAAATAGTATTCTATTATATAACAATCTTGTATTCATAGGGAAGAGATTTGAAGAAAAATGACTAAGTTCTTCTGATTCCTCATTTTCTTCTCCGTGATTCACTAAAATTTGACTAGAAACTGGATTTTAAGATGATCGTTGATTGCAACGGTAATATTTAACATTATGTGCAACATGGTCCCTTTTTCTTTTTTCAGTATATAAGCAAAAATAAATTAAACACATACACCAATCAAGGATTGTAATTTAAGTGTCTCCTCCTGTGCTCAGAATTTGTTGTCAAGGAAAAAGATATTAAACATAAAAGCAAAAACAGCAAATCTCCAAATCCACCTTAAGAGAATAATAGAAGAAAGGCTGTGATGTCGAAGGGTATAGTTAGAGCCGTTCTTTTTTGTCGTCGGCCTCCTCTTCCATCAATCGTGGCCAGCCTCCTCTTCGAATCGAGTTTGGGTATAGCAAAGAGAGAGAGGAAGAGAGAGAAAGAAGAGTCTGCCCACCTATCTTTTGTTTGATCTGTAAAAACATGGGTAATGTTTATTCTTAATTTTTTTTACTTTTGGACATCTGTTATAATTTTACAAGGCCACATTAGGCAGGAGAATCAAATTTGTTCTCATTTGGTTAGACTCAAGTATTGTCATTAGCAAAGGGCCTATTCAGATGTTCATGATTAAATTTAAGAACCGGTGAGTAGGGTATTCCCTCCTTATCGCTGATGTGGTCCAATTACAAATATACATATTTTTTTTAATTACAAAATCAGGAAAGTAAAAAATAAGAAAAATAAACTTGAGTGTTATAGAAGAGAATATTTTGGCAAGACCATATATCATATTTTCCTAATTTTGTAATTAAAAAAAATGTGTGTATCTATGATTGGACCACGTCAGTGGTCAGGATGAAGTACCCATTCACTGGTCCGTAGATAAGGATTGATCACCTTTTACGAATTATTAAATGATAATCATTTTTTCAGTTGATATGATCGATAGTGTTGGTTTCTTAACACATCTAATAATTTACTATCGGATACATATAATTTCTCCATTAGAAGAAATGTGGCTTATGCGGCTAACTTTTAGTGGCGATCAACATTTGGCCGCCGCTCGTTCCCCTCACTGTTTAGATCTAACACTTCATGTCCTCTCTTATCTCAAAACTTAGACCTCTCTCTCTCCGTGATCAATTCAATAGAAAAGCTTCATTCTCAAAATTTCATCTCTCTTTTTCTAAGGCCATGTTTGGTAGAATGGAAAAGAAAAGAAAGGATAACATTAGTAATGAGAGAAAAGAAAAGAAATGAAAGGAAATGATAGTGTTAAACTTTTATCGTGTTTGATTGATTAGTAAAGAAAAAGAAAGGAAATGATAGTTAACATGTTTGGAAAAAGAAAGGAAAGGAAACAATTTAAAATTTTTACCATTATACCCTTTTATATTTAAAAGAACAAATTTTAGCTTTTATCAAAATAAGGGCAAAGTTGGTATTAACAAAGTTTCACTAAAAAAGACAGCATTTTCTTCCATTTTCTTCCATTTCTTTCCATTTTTGAAAGGATAACAAAAGCTACTATTCACCCTTAATTTATCCCTTCAAATCTTTCTATTTTCTTTAAAAATTTCATACCAAACACACAAAACCATAATTCTCCAAATCCTTTCTTTTCTTTTCCTTCTAATTCTTTCCTTCCAAATTGACCCTAAGGTTTAGTTTGGTCGGAAAGAAATGGAAAGAAAAGAAAGATAATGGAGGGATAAAGTTTTTTGTATTTGGTACAAAATTTTGAAAGAAAAAAAAAGAAGAAAATCATGAAAAATGAGTTTTGTAATCGCGTTAAAAATGGAAGAAAATGAAAAAAATAAATAAAAAGCTAATATTTTTTTAATAAAAATTTGTTAATATTAATTATGTCCTTATTTAGATAAAAAAATCAAATTTTCCTCTCAAACAATTATTTGGATTAAGCTAGGAGGCTAGTCAATTGATTTTGAAAGAATTTTTTGAGTTTTGTAAACTTCATTGACGCTTTGCTTTCTCTACGTATCCTTTTTTTTGTTTTTTACATTCTACCAAACATAGCCCTAATCACGAATATGTATGTTCACACGAATTCTGGTTCAAAATTTCATCTCTATCAATGTGTTAGGGTTCCTCTCTATCACCTACTAACACCACTCTGTCCACACGAATTTCATTTCTCAGTGATTGATTAAGATAATCGAGTTCTGAATTAGGTGATTGATTAACGTGGCATCGATCGACTTCTTGATGAGGTGATCGATTGAGTTTCCGAAGCTGATCGAGTTTCCGAAGCTCTCTGTGTTCGATCAGGTGAGAATTTTCTAGTGCTTTCTCTGTTTGGTTGTATCAGAAAATGCACCTGCATGTGGTTCTCTGTTTCTATCTCTCTTCTAAATCGTTTTTTAATAGATTTGCAATTGAATGGTGTATTGATCACTAAAAGTCAGTTCATAAGTAGATCTCTCTCGACTTTGTGAGAGCAATGTCGGTGGTGGAGTCATTCGCAGCTATAACTCTTCTATCGGTCTGGTTTTTGTGCATTGAGGCCTCCATGCATTTTTACGCCGGAGAGAGATTCGTGAGCAAGTGCAATGCTTTCGTGGTCGGTGGTCCATGGAGGAAGTGAGGGAATCTACTCATCTCTCCCCAATCACGACCACTCTGCGATCTCTGCAAATGGAGATTCTTATATACCTTACACACTCTCTCTCTCTTTCTCTTATTCTTAATCTCTATTATATGATCGTTTGATTTTATGTTTCCAGTTATATTTCCTTCATTTAGTGGAGTGTTTGTTTGTTGATCGTAAAGATGGATGTAATTGAGATTCTGTTATGGTTAATTAGTTGTGATTTGTGGAGATATGAACATAAGTTAGATAAATATGGCAAATTAGTGGAAAATTTTAGGTACCAAGGAGAAAATGATTTTAATATTTCAAATAAAATCATTCTGTCTTAAATGTTTTATAACTTTTTTAGCTGATTCACAAATTTGTGTTTTAGATTGAGATCGAGCAGATAACTTTTTCTATGGTTCCGTAGTCCTACTTTAGCAGCATGTTGATTAAATACAAGGTAGTTGGTGAACTTGGATTTTTGCTTGATCTGTTTAGCTCTTCATTCTCTTTGCCATGTATAATTTTTTTTTAAAGCTTGACAGCAGTTTTGTGACAACTTTCTGATCGTATCTCCAATAAACAGTTTTGGAAGCTTTAAAAACAGAGGAGAGGAAGGTAACACTTGACAAGGATTTTGAGTCAATGCAGCTTGTTGAGAAAAAGCAAGAAGATGGCGTTTTCATCAAGTTGGTGGGTAAATTGGTCCTCCTTTTTACCTTAGATCTTTTTTTTTTTTGGTGATTTATAACATATATATGATTGCATATCATCTTCCTATCATTATTGCAGAAATCTGAAAAGGAGAAGTTCAAAACGAAAGATAGCTTTGACAAGGATGAGAAAGCTCGTAAGGTAGTTGCTCTATATTCATTTCTTTTTCCTTTGTTTTTTTGTGATTTTGATGACAAAAAATGTATTGAAGGCAGTTTTGTTTTATGATACATGTTTCTGGTGATGGATTTTTTTTTTGATGCAATGTGTATTGACATATTGACAATTCCTATTGATGCAACTTATCATATTTATTTTTTATCTAAAGTGAAGCAACTTGAAAGATTATTTGTTGTTATAAAGAAACTTTTAATCAGAATTGAACTTCTCTTTCCTCTACCACCTCTATGTTGCCTACAATGTTCTAATAATTTGTTCCTTACATTTTATTTTTTTGATAAGTAAATTTTTTTTGTGATGTATACATATTTATATGCAAGTGTTTTGGATTAATTAGGCTACACATGTTGTCTTGTTATATCATATATTTTATCAGCAATTCACATGAAATTATCATCTGCTATTTTCTTCTAATAATGTTAATAGGATGATTTTAAATTTGGAAAAAAAAGGGACAGCAGAAAGCATGCCGACATGAATTTATTGCTCTATCTACTATTTTGTAAAATTTCATGCTTTGCCTACCTTTGCAGCCTAACATTGTTAGTATTATAAGACTCTGGTTGGGAAGTTGGTAGATGTTGTTGGCTGGTTTTAGTGAGTTCTTTTTAGAGTCATCTTTAGCACTTCTTATTGCTACTGTATAGATATGTACCTCTTACATAAGGTGCATAGGCAACAACAATAGGACTTCTCGATCACCACATGAGTGCCCTTTAACATCATTACAGATTAAATACCCACAAATGATTATTCTAGCATATGGCTAATACTTCTTGAAGGAGAAATTAATGGTTATGAACCTCTGACATAAGGTGCATAGGCAGCAACAATAGGACTTCTCACCACATGAGTCCCATTAACATCATTCCAGCTAAAATACCCATAGTTTACTATGGAATCACTCTGTGTACTAGCATCTCCAACTGTGACCTCTACCGTTATTTTGAACTCGGCTTTGCTATACTTTCTAGCGAAGGACACCATCGGGGGCTGCACAACAACTTTCATCCCTGATGGAGCCTTCACCACAGCATGATAAACAGAGGGACTATCTACTACATTTGTTAACACCCTGTTAAAGGTGTAACTCATAGTGTTAGTGTTGTTGAGAAGAACAATAAAAGATGGGTAATTAAGGTCAAGACTGGCTTTATCACAGCTGAAATTCGACCTTCTGGTGAAGATCTTTATCTGTTTGTTTGTGTAGTTCATTCCACACAAGTAATTGATATAGTCCTGCACCTCTATATCATAAACAAGACCAGGATCCATGGCCTTTTCAGGGCTTATATGTCCTGCCCCAAAATCAAGTGGAGTCCCAGCAACTTTAGTGGTCATGTCAATTATTGGGCCATTGGCGTTATCAATCACATAAGCGGTGGTCATCATGGCCGATCGGATGGCAGCTGGACTCCAATCCTTGTGGACTGCTTTTAAAAGTGCTGCTACACCAACTGCATGGGGAGAAGCCATGGAAGTGCCAGAGAGGAGTGCAAAATCGCTAAGCAAATAGTTGTCTCCTATACGTGCAATTCCAAATTTGGGTGCCCATGCAGCTAAAATATTAACCCCAGGAGCCAAAATATCAGGCTTTAGTATCCATGGAGACTTAAGATCTGGCCCTCGTGATGAGAACCATGCAACAATAGGGGCAGGCTTAGTACCCAACACCGTTATCTGGAACTTGATGCTAACAGTTGCATCCTCTGTTTTCATTACGTAGTCTTTGATCAGATCTCCATCTTTTGGGGTTACTGCCACATATGGCAAATTGAAATCTCTTGGCCGAAGAAAATTTTGGAAATCTGTACTAAAGATTGCTCCAGTAGCTCCTGACCTTTCTATTTCAAACATATTGACCCCTGCATCTTCACTGATGAAGTCACAAAATACAAACTTCCCTGCAACATCTTTCGGGTCAAGAGAATTGTAGTTGCAAATTTCTTTGCTTCTATTCCCTTGGCCGAAGTATATTGGAACCCTAGACACTAACAAGTCTAATGGGTAGACAGATTTTCCTCTAACAGTGAGGACTTCATCACCAAGCATCACATTAGCTGCGTAATTGCGATCGATTGTCCCGGCACCAACTGTTGTGATCCAGGGAGCTCCATTGAACATAGTGGAACCATGAGGACCACTGTTGCCAGCTGAACAAGCCACAAAAATCCCTTTCTCCATGGCTGCAAAAGCTCCCAATGCGATAGGGTTTTCATCAAAAGACATCTTGAATCCCAATGACAATGACATGAGATCTACTCCATCAGCTATAGCTTGGTCCATGCCAGCTAACGTGTCTGTGGCAGCAGACTCGTTGTTGTTGTTGCTGAAAATCACCTTGTACATGGCAAGCCGGGCTTTTGGTGCAACCCCAATTGTTGTTCCTTCTGCATAACCAAAGTAATTGGCACCTTGTACTGGACTCCCAGCAGCAGTGGACGATGTGTGTGTCCCATGTCCTAAGTAGTCCCTGGGAGAGTCGTAGTCATCGGTCCTTGATATGTTTAACCCTAGTTGCTTCATCCCTTTACTGAAAGAGCGAGCTCCAATGAGTTTTCTGTTACAATAAGAAGAGTTGAATTCTACCCCCAACTCACATGCCCCACGCCATCTCTCTGGCACTGGGGGCATGCCATCATCTCTGAAACTCCCACTTTCTGGCCAAATGCCAGTGTCAATGATACCAATAATCATGTCATCACCAAAATTGGCTTGAGGCCACAAGCCAGCACTCTTTTTCAAACCAAGAAACTCTGGAGTATGTGTTGTGTGAAGCTTTCCAGTGGTTTCAGGGTATGTGGCAATATGGCCAGGCATCTTCTCTAGCTGATCCAGATGGGACCGAGATAGCACTGCACTGAAGCCATGCAACACATGGTTGTAAGTGTAGAGATGGGCTGGGGAAACACCATCAGATGATGACAGGGCTGAAAGCATCGACATGTACCAATTATCATGATCCGAGAAGGGAGTGGGTATAGCTGATTTGTCCATGTGGATGATGTATGTCCCACGATCATCCACCATGGAAGCGGAAAAAGGAGTTGAAAGGAGAAGGAAGAGAGATAAGAGCTTGAATGGAAGGTAGCATTCCATCGTTGCAGTGCAGTGACTACATATCACAAGAAATCAGAACAATTACAAGTGTTTATACAGGTCAGTTTGCTTAGATGTTAATGGGACACCTAACTAAAAAATATCGCCATGGGTTTTGACTTACAGATATTTATTGGTTTGGAAAAAACCAAACTAGATGAGACAGCACTGAAAAAACAAAACTGTAATAGATAAAACCAAACTCGATGAGACAGCACTAAAAAAACAAAACTGTAATGGATAAAACCAACTCGATGAGACAGAATAAGAAGCCTGCGGTGCTCATAGAAATGGTTTATAGTTTCTTGTAATACATCAGTGTGATGTTGTACTAGATTAGACTGATCTACTAAAATAAATAAAGAAATATAGTAGTCATTGTCAACTGCAAGAAAAATGGCTGGTTTATAGAATGAAATACAATAGTTGAAATGTAAGTTAATGTACAAATGGATCTTTATTGGCAGATAACAAGTTACAGTGACTCATGCATGAATATTACATGGAACTTTTGAGATTAGCCTTCAAACCTATGTCAGACACAAAAGAACATACATGTTACTACATTTTCCTATTATCTCTTTCTCAAACTTCAGAAAAAAATGGAAAAAGGGAAAGGTCAATGACAAGCATACCTCAGATATGAGATCCAAATGAAGTTAGACATTAAAAAATCTCAAAAGATAATTCTTCCAGCCACTAACGGCAGCCATGAACTTCCTCTCGTTAGGAATTGCGCTCATATTCCTAATATAATAAGATTTTTATATAGAGTTGTATTTTTAATTGGTAATTTTTAGAGGACATAAGTTGTCTTAGTCTTTAAGTAATTGTAATCCTTGTGCAACAAGGAAATGAATGGATTTGGAGACTCTATAAATAGAGATAAAATTGAGTGAGAAGAGAGAGAGAGGAGAAAGATATAAGAGGTTGGTGAGTACTGTGAGGAGAGACTGTGTTGTATATTCTCTTCTTAATTATAATGAAGTCTTTCTCTCCGTGGACGTAGCAGTCCTAAAGTTGGAGAAGATTTACGTTATGCTCGATGTCAGTACACCGAGTGAATTTGGCTCACACGTGTTATACACGCGTAGTGAATCTTACGGTACGTAGTCTTATAGTACATATTAAATATGTATTAAACATATACGGATGAAATTCACCTAATGTATTTATAGCAGATGTATTGTAAACGTTCTCCTAGAATTGGGTCAATCATGTAAAATATTATGTTGTGCGTGAATGTGTTTAATTATTATATCTCCATATGCTTGTGTGATTGTGAATGTGATAATATCCCTCCTGTGTGCCGAACGAAAAGGAATTAATCCTCAGCACCTTTTGCTAACCGGTTCCTTGTGCAAAACCATAACATCTCTCACCATGTCAAAACAACTCCTCCAGTTCCATTCACACCAAAGATCTGATAATCCGGTGGCTTCTTGCACCGTTGCTGATATATTGTTGCTTCAAAAGAACCAAAGAAAATTTGATAAGAATAGCTCACAAGCATACAAACAATCTAACGATGAAAAATGGGTGCTTGTATGTAATCTTGTTCATCAAAATATCAAGACTCAATAAAGTACCTGAACAATGTACAACTGGTTACCGTCACAGCCAGAGGTGGCTCAATTAAATTTGATGCATTAGCCAAAAAAATAAAAAAAAGTGATCTTATGTTTAAAATATTAATATCAAATAATAGTTAATAATTTTTATTTAAAAATTATTATTTTTACTTCTTGAGATGCAAAGTTACTAATTAAACGACTGAATTGTTTATTGCTAAATTTTTACTTAATATTTTTTTTTGTTACATTTTGATTATTAGTTATAATAAATTATCAGGAGCTCTTTTTTATATTGAATTATTTTATTTATTTCACTCCTTTTTTTTAAGTTTTTCATTACGTGATTCATATTTTCTATTAGACAAAATCAATAATATAAATAAAAATGGCCATAAACTAAATATAAAATTTCTATGATAAAAAATAATAATAAAAGTACAAAATAAATTAAGTTAAAAGAACAATAAAACTTGATGTTATAAAAATCTTGTCCAATGCTCCAACAAATTCATCATTTTTACTATTAATTTGTAACTTTCTATCAAGTTATTGAACCCAAACAGATATTCAATACTTTCTTGTTGGTAAAGAAACAAATATAGAAGAGTCTAAAAATTAATAACATAATATGTAAGAGAATAAAATATATAATATATATAGATGATGAAGTGAGACAGATAGGTTCATGAAAAGACTGTACTATTATTAAAAATAAGGATTTAATAGAGAAAATTTAAGAAAAGAAGGAAAGTTTTACTAATTTCCAATACCACTTATCTAATGAAAATAAAATGAATTAAATTATAGAAACTTATTTTAATTGGTTGAGGCCTAAATACAAAGAAATAAAATTTTTTAAGAGCCTAAGCTTTGGGCGACCACCTAAGTGGTCTAAGACTTCAGTCGGCCTGACCACAGCTTCAAAACACTATGTTTTTTTATTCCTTTTCCTACCTTTTATTCCTTCTCCTACCTTTTATGCAATGCAGTATGAATAAAAGTATACATAATAACATACCTTTTATGCAGTATTTGAAAAAGAGTGCGAGTGTGTACCAACAAAGATACACAGTTTTTTCTCGTATACCCAAAAAGGCAAAGAAGTAAGGATATAGAATTTCACGGCCCAAATAATCCCGTATACCAAAAAAGACAAAGAACCCAAGGATATAAAATTTCACCACCCAAATAAGAGCTTCAGTGTGGCATAGACTAAGGGGAATCATCAAAAGCCTACACTGGTTACACTGAGTGAAAGTGGGAGCATCTGAGCATTGATCTTGTGATGTGGTTACTAAACTATGAACAACCATGATGTTATTTGGATAATTGTGGCCGCGTTAACTAATTATCTTATTTGGAAATTGTTAGATTGCTTGGAATTCCAATGACCATTAATTATATCATGTAGGGATCCACGATTTAATTAAACAAAATGCTTGGGTGATAAACTTGAAAGGGAAATCGGTTGATTCCTTGCCCTTGATAGAATTTGCATGCAGTAACAGACTAACAGTTACTGATCCAGCAACTGAGTGGCACTGTATGAGGTATTAGATTGAAGGAAGTGTACATCATCCTTCAACTGGTATGAAGTTGGGGAGAGAAAGCTAATTGGGCCGTAATTAGTTCAATAAAGAATTAAGAAGATAAAATTTATTTGGGACTTCAAGTTGCACAGACCAAACAATAAAGCTTTACGATCAAGTTAAAGGCAGGTCTAGGCTCTAGGCGGAAACTGGCGCAGCGCGGAAATCGGGCACGCCGGACTGCTACTTTCTTTTTTTTCTTTTTTCTTGTTAGAAATAAGAGGGAATATAAAGAAATATATCTGAATTATATTAATGAATGGTACGAAAAATTTATGAGAAAAAGATAAAATATATATAATTTAATAGTCCCACAAACTCAAGGTGAGTTATATGAACTTAACTTGAGTTTGGAGACAAAATCTTGAATGCGGCTCGCAGAAGCAATCTGGTGATGTAACTAACTGTGGCTGCGAACACATATAAAGAAGTTGCAAAAGAGTCGAAAAGACTTGTTGGAGCGAAAACTGATTTGAAAATCAATAAAGGAGCTCATTGAAATCAGCGATTTTGACACACAAATGCTACGGATCGTGAAAGCAATTTGGTGATGTTACCAACAGTGGCTGAGAAACATATACAAAGAAGCTACAAAAAAGTGAACTCGTTAGAGCAACGATAAGACCGAAAGCTGCTCGATGGAGTGAAAACTGATTTAAAAATCAGAAAAATGGCTTATTGAAATCAGCAACTTTGACATACAGATGCTAGTGGGAGCCAATGAATTGAACTTGACCTAGGCTGTCATATTTTTTTTCTTTTACTATCTGCATAAAATATATATATATATATATATATATATATATATATAAGGCGGAAACTATTTTTTACGATTGATCAAGCAATCGACAATGAAAACTATCAAAAATTGATTTGCTCTGATATCATGTTAGAAATAAGAGGAAAAAAAAAAAAAATTCTGAATTATATTAATGAATGGTATGAAAAACCTATTAGGAAAAGATATATAATTTATAATATGAAATATATTATCTTACATTTCTAATTTAAAAATGAGACATTTGTCTCGTTCAAAAGAAAGAAAAAAAGAAAAAAAGAGAGAAGCCCATTACGATTGCAAGACGTGAACAACGTCAAAATCCCACATTACAATGGAAAAAGTCCTACATTGCGATGCTGACAGCCTTTGTCACAGATAGTTGTAGAGATGATTAGATACACATGCTCTTTTTCTTCTCTTTCTTGGTTTATTTCCTCTCTCTCTCTTTTTTCTTTCTTTCTCTGAATGTTGCCCTGCTATACTAAATTATTTTCTATTTTTTTTTTAACTTTTTTTTCTTTGTTGTTGTCCCCTCTCTCTCTTCGTATTCTTCTTCTCTCTCTTTTCTTTTTCTTCTCCTTTGTATCATGTTCTAAATTATTTTATGTTTTTTTTAATAAAAAAAAAAAACTGTTTGTTTTCCTGTCCTTCTCTCTGCCTTCCTTTTATTTCTTGCTATTTTTTTTCTTTGTTTAGTTTTATAGTTCTTGAATTCTTGAATGACATGGTTGATGGATTTATTTTTTCATGTTTTACATAAATTTTTAAAAATATTGAATATGAGATATGAATTCATTTATAGTAATTTAATTTTTCAATTGTGCGCCTCACTTCACTCATATTACAAATCAAAGTAAATCTGGTTTGATTCCTAAAATTCCCTTAATTAATTTCTTAATTTCTTTTATTTCTACAAGTTGATTGTTAAATTTAAACCTAACAATTGAAAACATGGCAATGATTAAGGCTAGGGCATTTTATTGTAAAAATCATAAAAGAAAAGTCCAACACAGAGTATATGATTGAATAATCCTGTGATGTGTTTGTCAATCCGAAAATTCTTTTTTCCCTGTCGATTTCGTCTAAACTGATTCCCTCTCGTGCATATACAGATGTAGTATATAGGTATATATTATATAAATTTGTGATTTCCCTGAAAAGCAAGTTACCATCGAATAGATAATTAATTTATTCGAAACTTGTCAAAATGACCTGGCGCTATTGGTCTTGTCATTTGCATGTATTAATACTCATGTGGCTAAACAAATACACTCACCAATCATAATAGAAATCTGGACTCACATAATTTGTCTTATAACAAAGAATGCATATAATAATATGAGTATATGATTTTTCTCCGGGCCGTTTGATAACCGTTTATGTTTAGCGTTTATTATTTATAAAAATAGATTTTTAGGATAAACATGTTTGATAATTTTTGTTTTGTTTATAAATTGTCAAAACGCTTTTAAAACAACACTGTAGCTAAGCCTTTAAATTCTAAACACCAAAATGATGTTTATTATTTATGTTTATTAAAAAAAAACTTTTTTTTTTCTTTTTTTTATCTAAAATGGTGATTATATTATTTTAATTAAAAATTTAAACTAAAAGTGAGAAAATGAAAAGAAAAAAAATATAAAAGACTATTGTTTGATACAACGATAAAAATATTAGAATTATCAAGTGTGGATAAAATTAAAGAGTATCAATTGCCTTGAGAAAAAAAAATTGGGTACATATAAATAATTATTAATATACTTAATAATAATAAATAGTTACTTAGAGGCACCCATGCTAAAAAAAAACCTTATTTGAGGAAAAAAAAAACAAAGAAGTCTCGACCATCTCCTTGTCAAAGAAACAAGAATGGTATTTTGTACTCATATCATTCATTCATTTTCAGTGTTGAAAGGAAAATAGAAATCAAAAAAATAAAAAGAAAGTAGTAGCATAAGAAGTTGAAGAGAAAGAGTATGCCCTCCAAATTCCTCTTCTCACTCCATACAAATTGGAAATCTTTCAACTTTTTCATAACTATATATATTTTGTTTTGTTGGTAGGGGTGCACAAAGAACCATTGGAACCATAAAGAACTTTAGCTGAACCGAACTGAACCATTCACTACGGTTCAAGTTCGGCTCTAAATTTTAGAAACCGTTCACCACGATTCGGGTTCCAAGCCTTAGAACCGGAACTAGAACCGTTGAATATATATATATATATAAATAATATATATATAACTGTTATAAAATTATTGTAATAGTTATAATAACCTTTTGTTATGTAAAAGATTTTAAACAATGAGGTTATTATAATTATTATAGGTTAAATACAACTATAATAACCGAATTGAACCGAACTCATTTATTCCGATTTCAAAATTAAGGACAGTTGGGAACGGTTCTAGTTTCGATTCTCCCAATAACCATAAGAAATCAAATCATGTGCATTCCCCTACTTGTTAGAGCCTTCTAGGTTGTGGGTCATTCTAGTTTTACAGTATAATATGTAGTGTGTAAATATATATGTAACCCAATATTATTTATTTCTTTTTTATGTATATTTGTATATTTCTTGCTATGTTATTGATTTGTTTTAGCATGAACTTGACTTTTTATACAATTTATTGTGTTGATTTTTTTTTTTTTATAAAACAAACAGTTTAAAATTAACAAACATATTTTTTTGTTTATGACTTTTAAAATAAGCTAAACGTTTTTTTGTTATCAAACAACACTCATGTTTATGGATAAACAAAATCGTAACATAAACACTGTTTATATAAACACTTAAAAAATAAACACAAAACATAAACGGTTACCAAACATGCCCTAAGTTTCATTAAATCTCAAGTCTCGATTCATAGGCAATATACATGCCCTTTTGAAGCAATATTTTTTCCGGCATGTACCTATATCACAATCTTGAAACCAAATAGTTTGTGTATCTCAATTTTCATGCCTGAGAATTTGCATGAAAGCTTTTAAAAGAAAGCTCTATTGCTGCGTATATATGTATATATATAGTTGTAACGCCCCACCCTATCCCGACACAATATTGTCCGCTTTTGGTTCCCCCGGACCAGAGACTTCCCAGGGGGTCACCCATCCTGGTACTACTCCCAGCTAAGCACGCTTAACTGTGGAGTTCTGGTGGGTTCACAACCATCACGGCTTTAAAACGCGTTGTGTCATAGAAGGGTGATAAACATACATATAATACTTCCCCATTCCACACCCAGGCGATGTGGGATTGAGCACCCTGTAGCCTGCCAGTGTGGTAGCTCGCCCAGTGTCTCGCACCCGCCCACATCACACCCGCCCACAAGGGTCACCACAATCCACCCCCCTAGGAGGCCCAACGTCCCCGAAATCAAGTCATACCTGAAGAGAATAAGTTTGGATACTTAGAACGAACTTCCTGTTCTCGCTCCCAAGTAGCCTCCTCTACATTGTGGTGATGCCACAAAATCTTGACCAACGGAATGGTCTTACCCCTCAGAACTTGCTCTCTAGCATCAAGAATCTGAACTGGTCTCTCCTCATAGGTGATATCCTCATCAACCTCAACATCTACCCAACTCAGAACATGTGATGGATCAGGTTCATATTTCCTCAACATCGAAACATGAAATACGTTGTGAACCTTTTCCAACTATGGTGGCAAAGCCAATCTGTAGGCCACCTCACCGACACACTCAAGAATCTCGAATGGTCCAATTTTATCGGATGTCCCCGAACCCACCAGAACTCCACAGTTAAGCGTGCTTAGCTGGGAGTAGTACCAGGATGGGTGACCCCCTGGGAAGTCTCTGGTCCGGGGGAACCAAAAGCGAACAATATTGTGTCGGGATAGGGTGGGGCGTTACAAATGGTATCAGAGCCTGACCCAGCCGGAAGTGTGCCGACGGGGACGTCGGGCCTCCTAGGGGGGTGGATTGTGGTGACCCTTGTGGGCGGGTGTGATGTGGGCGGGTGCGAGACACTGGGCGAGCTACCACACTGGCAGGCTACAGGGTGCTCAATCCCACATCGCCTGGGTGTGGAATGGGGAAGTATTATATGTATGTTAATCACCCTTCTATGACACAACGCGTTCTGGTGCCAAGTTGGTAGCCAGGAACAAAGCCTTGAGGGTAGGCGCCAGGAGATCGTGGTTTCGAGTCCTGGCAGGCGCCCAAAGAGGACAATATTGTGGGGGTGTGGTCTGCTACGCTGCGGTGTGCACTCTGATACCCAAACAACGCGTTTTAAAGCCGTGATGGTTGTGAACCCACCAAAACTCCACAGTTAAGCGTGCTTAGCTTGGAGTAGTACCAGGATGGGTGACCCCCTGGGAAGTCTCTGATCCGGGGGAACCAAAAGCGGACAATATTGTGTCGGGACAGGGTGGGGCGTTACAAATGGTATCAGAGCCTGACCCAGCCGGAAGTGTGCCGACGGGGACGTCGGGCCTCCTAGGGGGGTGGATTGTGGTGACCCTTGTGGGCGGGTGTGATGTGGGCGGGTGCGAGACACTGGGCGAGCTACCACACTGGCAGGCTACAGGGTGCTCAATCCCACATCGCCTGGGTGTGGAATGGGGAAGTATTATATGTATGTTTATCACCCTTCTATGACACAACGCGTTTTAAAGCCGTGATGGTTGTGAACCCACCAGAACTCCACAGTTAAGCGTGCTTAGCTGGGAGTAGTACCAGGATGGGTGACCCCCTGGGACAATATTGTGTCGGGATAGGGTGGGGCGTTACAATAGTTGCTTCACATATACAAATATACATGTATATATAACTATAAAGAGGGATAGGTCAGAAGCCAAGAAAGCGTGTCGGCAAAGGTAACCAAAACATCTGCTGAAGGCTATCTATATACAGAAAGGAAGGTCTCGAGCCACGAAGGGAGAAAACCATATGCGGGGAAGACCTACCCGCGTAGGAAACCATACGCAGGAAGGTATCTCCCGCGTACAGGTTATCCACGCGAGAAATACCAACCCGCGTGAATAACCCGTACACGGATGGACTCTGCCTGTGTAGGGTCATTTGTAATGACCCAAATTTTTTAATTAAGAAAATTAATTTCTTATATATTATATAGGGGTAGTATGGTAAAAAAACCCTTTTTAAGAATAAATGTATGTGATTTTAATTAGGGGATAACTTATTCCAGGACAGGATGAGTTATTCTAATGTGGGTTACCAAACAGCAGTGTGAGAGATATATTATATAAAAATAATATAAGTGAGTAATTAGGGTTTTTACGTTGACAGTCTGAGATTAAGGAGGAAGAAGAAGCAAAGGAGATTAATCATCCCTCAGTGGTAAGTCTTTTTCTATCTTCCCCACAATGATTAGTATGCTACAGTAAAATTTATCATGTATTAATGTTGATCTAATTAATAGTAATTATAGTTCTAAATGGCTATATGATATAACTGTGTTTTAAATGGTTATATGATAGAACTGGGTGTTGGAAGGTGAACAGTATGGTAGAGAATGGGAACGATGGTGAGTTATGGTTGGAATTAATAACCTCCTGTAATGGAGTAGATTGACACATATGTAGGTTGGTGTGGATTTTATATGAAACTAATTTAGGGAAGGTGCAGTATATGTAGATAGATATATAGATCTATGTATATGAGGCTGATATATGTATATATATATATATATATATATAAATGGCAAGTCACCTGAGTTAAACCATGGACATGATTTAATTTATGATGAGAATTTGAATGTGGGTCAACCTTGAGATTTTGTTTTTAAAGACTGTTATATTCAAGCTATGGTTCTTGTATATAGATTTTCATATATATGTTGTAGTCAAATGTATATGTAATCCAAGGTAGAGGATGAGAATCTGTGGTATTATTTTTCGGTAATTGATTGGGATAGTTGTAACATGAACCAATGTCTGAATTTGATGCCGGTGGAATTAGAAGTGCAGGGATATGGGTTTAATGGTGAACAAATGAAAAAAATTAGGAATTGGGGAAAATCTTCTTTGGCATCGGTTCTTGATGATTTTGGTGTCAAATGGTAGATTAAAAAGTGGCGAGTTGGTTTATGGTTATTTTTGAGTTGATTGGTGGCTGAAAATGACCGGAAACCACGCCGGAAATGGCTGTCGGCGAACTGGGTTTATGACAGGCCCTTTGCGCGTGAGAAACAGGGGGGAAGATGATGAATAGGGGCAACGCAAGCCCACGCGCGCTGCCGGCGCGTGAGGCGCGTGGGCCATGTTCCGGCGACTGTCCGGGACCGGAAAAAGGCTGGGCCGGTCCCACTCGCCAAGCCCAACCTCTGGGTCCAGTCTCGGACCCACCCGGAATATAAAAATAATTTTTTTATATTTTTAAATGATTTAAAATGTGGAAAATTAGAAAAAAAATGCTTAAAAAATATCGATAAATGCCGAAAAATTCTCGAAAAATCAAATTAGTCTTTTGAGGGCAGAACATGATTGGATTATATGTTTGGGCTAGATTTAGTCACATTAGTTAGTTCATCTAGTTAGAAAAGTAGATATTTAAGCACGAAAACCGAGAGTATGAATTATCTATAAATAGTTAGGTTCTGAAATTTTACCGGTAGCTAATATAGATAGGTTGGCACATTTTTAGGTATAATACTCTCTCTATATTAGATTCATAGATTAAAAATAGAATTTAAGTAATATAGGACACGCGTGCATAGGAGAGTGTGTGTGTGTGTGTGTGTGTGTGTGGGTGTGGGTGTGGGGGTGAGTGTGAGTGTGTGGTTGATGGTGATGGTTGGAATTATTGGAGTGTGTATATGTCCCTCCAGCGTGGAGTTGCGGGTCCCTCTGGTACAGAGTGTGTGTCCCTCCACATGACTCATATTTTCATGGAGTGTGTGTATGTTCCTCCAATGTGGAGTTGCGGGTCCCTCTGGCACGGAGTGTGTGTCCCTCCACAATTAATTATTATTACTATGGAGTGCGGGTCCCTCCGATGTGGAGTGTGTGTCACTCCATACTGCTTGTGTGGTGTGGTGTGTGTTCTTTCAGTTTGGAGTGGGTGTGTGTCCCTCCAAGTCACTTATCTTACAATTTGAACAGTTTCTTCTTTGTTATCTCTTTAGTAGAACTTGTGTTGTAATGTTGTTTCTCCACACTGCAGGATATATTGTATATGGGAGTCTTTTGTGAAGGGTATGTTAAGAATATAGATGGATTAACAGAACTTGGTTTAATTAAATAGATTGAGTTGGGCAGGAGGTGGAACTTGAATAATCAATTAGTTTTGCTAAATAATAGAGGACGTTAACAATACTCTTTATCTTTTTCATAAGCTAATGCACCGAACGATTAATTATATTAATTAACTCACTGTACTAGCTGCTGAAGTATAGTGGTTATTGTCGGTTAGTTAGAACATTACTTACTGGGCTTTAAAGCTCACCCCTTATTTTTCCCCCACATTTCAGGTGTGTGAAACCAGCATCTATAGCATAAAGGAGGATGATTTCACTTGAGGATTGTGCTGGTGGAACCTCGTTACAATATTCTTTTATTTCAGTTTGAGACAACATTTGTTATAGGGATTGTTTAGATGATAACTTTGATTTTGGGTTGTATTTAATTTTTCTGGATAGCTGTTGGTTACATACTATGAATTAATGGTTATGGTTTGATCTCTTTTATATGAGAATAATTTGAGAACAGGTTGTGCTAGGATATTTGTAATCATTGGGTGAATTGTGGAATTAAGTCAACCACGGGTTGAGTGAAAGGGCAGGAATACCCTAACCTCAACTTGGGGGGTGTGACAGTTTGGTATCAGAGCCTAGGTTTGAGGAAAACCTGTTGCTTATCACCACTGTTATCCAGAATTAAGAGTATAAATGATCTTGATGTGACATTATAGTTACATGTTAGGTTACCTATTCTTTATACTACATCGGTAAGCGTTGCAGGTGAAATTAATCAATTTGATTTCTTATTGAAGGAAATGGCTAGAGGACGAAGGGGAGGGGCTAGAGGTAGAGGCCGTGGCACTGCAGGTCGTGGCTCAACGACAGGTGCTTCTTCTTCATCTGTTGGAGTCCTTGGTAACATTGATGCTACTGAGATTAGAGATATGTTTAGGGTATTGACAGACCGATTGGGTGCGTTAGAGCAAGCTGCTCGGCAGACAGAGGCTAGGGGTGGCACCCCAGCACAGACAGAGCCAGAGAGGGCAGAGCCTCCAATTCATCAGGAGGGGGTCGAGGAGGAGATCCCACTTCCACTAGGGACTGTAAATGGGAGAGCACAAGAACAGGCTACAGAGCACACCTCCTTATCGACTACGGTGAGGGATTTGATGAGACTTGGAGTGGTAGCCTTTCAGGGTGCAGTGGAGCCATTTGTAGCTGAGGGATGGATTCGTGATGTGGAAAAGGCTTTTGAGTTGGTTGTATGCACAGAAGTTCAAAAGCGAAAGGTGACAACTTATTTCTTATCCGGGAATGCACGTTTTTGGTGGGATTCAGTGGCACGTAGGGAGGATGTTAATGTGATGACATGGGGGACTTTTAAGGAGAGGTTCTTAGAGAAATACATTCCGATTACTGTTAGAGATCAGAAGGAGTTAGAGTTTTTCGCCTTACGACACATACCACCCATGACTGTTAGCCAGTATGAGGCTAGGTTTGCAGAGCTGTCTCGCTATGCACCTGAGGCAGTCGCTGATGAGTATAAGAGAGCTCGGAGGTTTGAGCACGGATTGTATCATCCCCTTTGGAGAGCTGTTATAGGGCACCGGGCCATGACATACGCGGAGGTGGTAGAGAGAGCTTTGGCATTGGAGAGGGATCATATGGAGACCAGACATGAGCAGAGAGGTAGTGGTTATACGCAGACCGCTAGAGGCCATGGGGGACAGCAGCAGGGCCCACAGGGTCAGCGAGGTCAGTGGGGTCAACAGCATGGCCCACAGGGTCAGCGAGGTCAGTTGGGACAGCAGCAGGGCCCACAGGGTCAGTGGGGACAGTTAGGGTCACAAGGTTCTAGGTGGAGACCGGGCCAGAACTAGCAAAACAAACGACAGAGAGTAACTCCAGGAGATCAGCCTTTGGCTATGGTGACCACAGGAGCGGTACAGAGGGCTGAGCCATATCAGTTCAGGGGACTTTGTCACAATTGCAACAAGAGGGGACACAAGATTAGGGATTGCCCTAAGCCGTGGAGTGGTAATCAGCAGAGGTTCCAGGGAGCGACTCAGCAGCAGGGCAGACCAAGAGTATTTGCAGTGGCACCAGCTAGACCTGAAGGTCCGGATCCAGTAGTGAGAGGTACACTTAATGTTTATGGTTGTATTGCTAAAGTGTTATTTGATTCTGGGTCTACGTATTCTTTTATTTCTGATGCATTTGTGGACACCCTTGGAGTTGAGTCAGAGACACTTAGTGAGAGCATCTCAATAGTGACACCATTAGGAGGAGCCTCTACGTTAGGCCGTATATGTCGGGCATGTCCGATTACTATTGGAGAGCTTGAGCTGAGAGCAGACTTGATAGTGTTGAGGATGAGGGAGTTGGATGTTATTCTGGGCATGGACTGGTTAGTACAGCATCATGCTAGATTAGATTGTTTTGAGAGGGTGATCACATTTTTATTTCCTGGTCAGACACCATCTCGGTTTCGTTGTGGAGAGTGGGAGGGAACCCTAACCATGGGGTTTCTGGCACACATAGAGTCAGTTGAACCACAAGCTATTGTGGAGCAGTTACCGGTGGTTTCAAAATTTGTTGATGTCTTTCAGGAGATTCCTGGTTTGCCTCCAAGGAGGGTAGTAGATTTTTGTATTGATTTGATGTCTGGCACCTCGCCTATATCTAGATCACCTTACAGGATGGCACCTGTGGAGCTCAGAGAGCTCAAGAGTCAGATACAGGAGTTGCAGGATCGAGGCTTTATTCGTCCTAGCACTTCTCCTTGGGGTGCACCTGTTTTATTTGTGAAGAAGAAGGATGGTTCACTTCGATTGTGCATTGATTATCGTGAGTTGAACAAGGTGACTATCAAAAACAAATACCCCCTCCCTCGTATTGAAGTTTTGTTTGACCAGATTCGTGGTGCACAGGTGTTTTCTAAGATTGATTTGAGGACAGGTTATCATCAGTTGAGGGTTAGAGAGGAGGACATACCCAAGACTGCATTTAGGACTCGATATGGATTGTATGAGTTTGCAGTCATGCCTTTTGGGCTGACTAATGCACCAGCTGCCTTTATGGATTTGATGAACAGGGTTTATAGACCATATTTGGATTCATTTGTGGTAGTGTTTGTGGATGATATTCTAATCTACTCCAAGTCTAAGGAGGAGCATGAGGATCATTTGAGGATTGCACTTCAAACTTTGTGTGACCATCAATTGTACGCTAAGTTTACTAAGTGTGAATTCTGGCAAACATTTAGAGTTGTATATGCATATATTCAGTGAACCCAAATATGCATAAATATTTGTTATTGCAACTTGATATATGAAGGTGAAGTGTCACTATCTTTCAAATAAGATGAAAATTGTTCACTTTGAAGTTGCCCAAAATCAACTATTAGGTCAGAAAGAGCTTGAGCCATATGTTTTCCCTTCAGAGGAAGTACCAAAGAAGGAATCAGAACCAACAAAAACAAATATCTACTTCATCAATGTTGAAATGTCAATGGAAAATCTCAGTTATCAGACATACCACATCTCCATCAAAGTGAATTCTTTGGAAACATAAATAGTAAGGCCCATAGGAACTATAGAACAAGAAGCTCAAGACCCTTGATGGTTTTGCCACAAGTGGTTCAGTACATGGAACCTATGTATGATATTTTCGTCTGTCAATTGACAAAGAAGATTATGGATGATCCAGTCACCATAGAAAATGGAGTAACCTACGAGAGGAAGGCAATTATCTCCTCTTTGTCTTACAGGAACTGGAGTCGAACTAGGTCGTGAAGAAAATTGCATTAACATATATATTGACCGTTTGAAACTATAATATTAGTATTTCCTACCTCTAATTAAGCCTTTAATCCAACTTAAATCCACATCAAACCACGGAGTTTTCATTTTAATTTTCACACTCAATCAAAATCCTCACAATATGTTATAAAAAAAATTCATGAATTGACCATGTGATGTTAGGTTCCGCCATGGAAATTTGAGAATGAAACATACGAAGAAGAAAATGAGGTCACGATCTTCAAAATATGTCGGTGGCAATAGTGGTTCATATGAGGAGCAAAACGAAGAGCGGTCGTCACCATCATTAGCATCATCACCCAACACCATCATTAATACCAAAACCCTAACTTTTAGCTCAATCATGCTTACACACACATACATCTATATATATGTGTATATATATATACATACATACATATATATACATACATACATACATATATATACATATATACATACATACATATATATACATATATATATACATATATATATATATATATATACTTGATAGAATGAGAGTTTGTTTTACAACTGGCTTGACACAAGTTATATTTAAATGAATGGCTTAAACGATTTTTTCTGTTCAACATATATTTGCACTATAATATATTATTATAATTTAAGGGCATTATTGACTTTTCACACTCAATTTCAATGTTTTTTTTAGCTCCCTAAGGGATTTAGGGGAGGTCAAACTAATAACCATTAAATGTTTTACCTGTGTAATTTGACAAAACTTTAGGGGAGGTCAGTGTAATTTATTCAAAAAAAGAAAAAATAGTCATTTTCAAAATTTTGGTTAATGGTTCTAACGGAAAGAAAATGCCAGGGGTGTCGTTGAGCACACACGCCAAACTTAAGGAGAGGTGAAAGTAATAAACTTTAAAGGATCTATCCATGTGTAATTTGCCCAAATTTTAGAGGAGGTTAGTGTAATTTATCCTTAAATTTTTAATAGCATTGCATTTCTTAGAAGGAAAAAGCTGAGAAAGGAAAGGAATGAGGACTAAAAATGTGGAGTATTAATAGAAAAAAAAATAGAAATTCCACTAATTGGAGGATTATGAGTAAGAAGAAGGAAAATCGAAATCCTCTTTTGATTGAAAGAAGTAAAAACTTTTTCTCACACATACTTCTTTCGCATAACTTTTGCTTGTGCTTCTAGACAATAAAAAAAAAAAAGAGAAGCAGAAGTTTTTGCTTCTATTTAGCTTGAGAACTGACTAATCTGCTACGAAGATAAAAGGGTAACTAGGTATAATAATTATACGTGCTATAAAGATAAAAGGGTAACTAGGTATAATATAATTATACGCACTAATAAGTTAATTTAAAAGGCTATTATAATTTATACCAATTTAATTAAAATAGAGTTAAAATAAAAAGATAAGAGAAAATATGCTACTTTATAATTTAGTTTTGTTACGGTAAGCAAATTCCATCATTTGACTCACATTGCTCATTAATGTTAGGAGAAATTAATTTACAAATTATTAAGATCAAAAGTAGTTCTTCTAATTTTTGAATCAACATGAGGAGAGATGAGTATAACATATTTAGTTACAGAATTGATTTCTTGCTCACTGGTGAGCAAGAAATTCTACCACACCATGTATGGTAACCATTGAATATAATTGCAATAATTTTTGAAAGTTACATTTTTTACACTTAGATCATATTCAATGGTTACTATACTTGGTGTGCAGAAAATTTTTTGCTTACCGATGAGAAAGAGATCATTACTGTATTTAATTATATATTTATTTTTTTGGATAAAAAAGGTGAGTGTAATTTATGGAAAGATATATATAAGTCAAAAATATACTTCTTTTTCGTAATCCTCTTTCCTTCCTTAACCAAATAAAAATAAAAAGACAACTTCTAAATATATTTTAAAGGATGGCACATCCTCCAAGGAATTTATTTTAGGGTGACATAATCTACATAATAAAATATATAATTTTCAACTAATACGACAGATAACAATACAACAAGATAACAAGTCAAAAGATAAATGTATAGTTTTTTTTTTGCTGACACATTTCCTTATGCTATTAGATTTATTATTATAAATACATGTCAATTTGTTCTTTAACTTGGTTGATTCAAAGTTCTTCTTTGTTCAACCTTAACATTGCTTTCAGTGAGGTCACAGGTGTAATAAATGGGAATATAATGTAATATAACTCAAAGACAAGAATTTGTTTCTAAGTTGGATAATAATAATATAAAAGAAAATTGTTTAAACTGAAAGTACTCTCAATTGTCCCTTAAAGGCATTCTAACACACGGTAACAAAGAGTTAGTGGAAGGGCATTATAATTAGTAAAGAGGTAGGTTATTATACTGGGTGGGGCGCTTGTTGTGAGACTCAAAAGTTTAAACTATTGGACAGTGCTCTATACTCATTGTTATATGTTCAAGATTAGTTTTGTGACCCTAGAATTGTCCCTAGAGGGGAAGTGAATAGGGACATTAAGGAAATAATGAAACTTTTTTCGGTTTAGCTTGTTTTGACAAAAAATAGCTTGAACGGAATTTTGTCAAGGGAAATGCTAAATGTCATGAAATTTTATCATGAATTGCCTTCATGAATGATGTGGCAAGTGATAATACCATTGACATTCCGTGTATGGGGGGAATCCCACCAATACTAACTAACCATTTAATTGCCATATCATTCAAGATAAAAATTCATGATATATTTTCATGACGTGTAGCATTGCTCTTTTGTCAAATACTTGGTTAACTTATGTATTCAACAAGTGAGAATGAGAATACTCTATCTTAGGAGGCTATTATACACTTAATGGATATAATGACAAGTGTAAATGCTCGTATAAGTACAACATATCATGCTTGTAGTGTGTGAAAATGTTAATAGCGTATTTTATCAAACACGTGATATGCAAATTGATTGACAGTTAGATAATCAAATAAAAACTCGATCAATCAACAATTAATTAATTCCACAACTTAACCAACATACTCCAAGTATTCATCCCATCCTCCTTATGTGAATTAAAATATATAAACTTGTAGTATTTATATATAAATCATATGGAATTTAAATAAATGAAATGCTATCAAAGAAAGAAGTTTAAAGATAGATAAATGCAAATCAAATGACACCATGATTTTTACATGGTTTGGCCTCTCTTGCCTATGTCCATGTCTCAAGAGCACCTCTTGAGATTTTTACTATCGAGCTTCTTTTAAGGATGAAAAGTAAACCTTTACAATTGACAAGTACAACACTTGGGCTTCTTTGCTCCGTAAACACCTCACCGAGACTTTCTTGTCAAGCTCATGATTTGAACTTCCTTACTCAATAAAAACCTCACCAAGACTTTTTTGCCAAGCTCATAACTTGGGCTTATTTGCCAACTGCACCATTTGGTCTTCCTCCTAGATAGGTTAAATAAGAGTTTAGGTACAATCAAGAATGTCCCTCAATGGATAGATTCACGAATGATAGCTCAATAAAGAATATCCCTTAATGGATAGATATACAAATTATAACTCACATACCTAGAATTGTGAATGAAATACTCAATTGAAAGCTCTTCACTAGGATTTTTCCACTATGAATGATATGCAAGTTTTTGGTTTAATAGTGGTGGCTACCAATGAATGAATGATATGAAGATTTAAGCTCTAAGGTATCATATACCAATAATATATGATCATGGAGGATTATGGTAGTTTCTCTCATTTGTATAATATATATAGAAAGTGTATTTATAGTCCAAGAACGAATTATGGTCGTTAGAAAGTTGTTGGAAAACATTAAATACATAACGGCTGGCTGATGACAAAGCTTCAGTTTGCTGAACCTATGCTTCGGTCTGCTAAAACGATGCTTCAGCATCCCCTGTTTTGCACATCCTATTAGAATGAATTCTAATTCTACCAGTTGGCTGATGGGTTCCATCAAGCGACCGAAAGTTTTACTAGCCGGCTGATGGGTTCCATCAAGCGACCGAAAGTTCCCAGGTCAAAACTATTTTCAGACTCAGCCAATTTCTCCTGCACAATGCATTAATATACTGCACACTTACATACTTATTTACATTGAAAATATTTAAGTAAACTTCTTTAATTTAAGTCATTCAATGTAAATAAGTAAAGCATCCCCCATTTGGATTCAATAAAAATAGTTTAAAAATCAAATTTCAAATGAATCCAAATTTGACTTTTCAGTTTTAGTACAAAATGAATTTTCACAGCTTTGACATAAAAATTCATTGTGTAATATGAATGACCAAATCAAGTCATTAGGGGTTAAGAAAATTTAAATGATTATGATAAATCATGGGGTACAATTACCAGGACTTTTCATGTCAAGATTTATTAAAAAACTCATATTTAAGTTTTGATCCTTAGAATTCAACACTTAGCTAAATTTTTGTGCTAAGTACCTGAAAAAGTAACTATGTATGATACGACTTTATAAAGTGAGTCAATTGAGTTGAAAGTCTAAATCAATGTATCTATAAGAACCATAAATGAGATATCATAATTCAAATGAAGGTTCTAGAATTTATTTACTTAAAAATTGAGTTTCTTCAAAGCTAAACATAAGCTTGAATTAACTCAATCTCAACGAAGGCCTTCAAGATAATTAAATGAAGTTCATGATCTAATTCTAAGTGTCCAAGGAATCATGATATGATATGAATAATATGCATTAATTGGTCCTAAGGTCTATTAGGTCAATAGATAAGCTTTTAAAAGAAGTTACTTCAAAAATAACTTTACATTAACTTTAGTACTCACCCAAGACTAGCTTACTCAAGTCTTTTGCTTTTCAAATTTGTAAGCTCTTGAGTTCATTCATCATGTGACTTGGATTTAATTTAACTTCGCCATTGATCTTAATTATTGGTCTTTGATTTCCATTATCTTCTTGCAATTCATTTTGAAGTCCAACGACTCTAAGATACTTGAGATAATATGATATTTTGTAAACTGTACACTTAAGATAACTTATAAAATCTACACTACAATAAGTTGTTATCATTAAGAACACCAAAATAACCTAGGATTGAAACCTTGAGGTTAACAAGTTTCATCCAGATTCAATGTTCGATGAGAACTCTTTAACATTCTCTTCTACTTGATCGAACTCGTAACGTCCTTGTTATGGTTGACCATCCTACCTACCTGTTCTTGTTCTAGAAACAAGACCACTGAAATATTAATGTCTCTTACTAACGGTTAGTTTAGAAAGAGGTATACACACAACAAAAGTGTAGAGAGAAATTATAGGACTCTAAAAATCACACTCTTTACTACTCACCGAATCCTATAACAAAAGTGTCATTTTATATATATAAATATTTTAATTTTTATATCAATATAATATTAAGGGTAGAATAGACATTTCACCCAAAAGTTAACGTCAATTAATTCATTTATGTTTTAGGGGAGGTCATTGTAACAAAATTAATTAGTTTGATTCCGGGTGTAATTAGGTCAAACCTCAGGAGAGGTTAGTGTAATTTATCCTAATTTTTTTTGACAAAACTAATAGAATTTTGGACGGATGGGAGTCTTTGTCTAACGAAACAAATCTCAAGAGAGGTCATTGTAACAAAATCCATTAATTTGATGTTGGGTGTAATTAGGCCAAACCTCAAAAAAGATCAGTGTATTTTACCCTATAATTTATTAAGAGATTAGGTTATAATAGGTAGGTGGGACCAAGTTAATTGATAACTAAAGCGAAAGAGACGAGTCTAAAGTTAACAGATAATTAAGTAGTTGAGCTATATTGTAAAGCATTTCCATCACACATTTATTGTGATGGGAAAACAAACAATTATCATGTCCAGTTTTATATATATATATATATATATATATATTATGTTAGAAGAAGAAAAATGCTACATGTCTCGAATAAATATCTCGAATTTATGTGACAGATGATATAGTGCTTATTTAAAAATAGACATAACATACATACCATCGGCATTCGTGTATGGGGGGAATTCTTCCAAAATTAACTTAGCATTTAATTTTATCTTCTAAGATAATAAAAAACATAAATCCGAGATATATTTTAAAATATTTATTCCAAACGTGTAGTATTGCTCTAAGAAGAATTATTTGATACAAGCCTATAGATTCCTTTAGATATCTTGTACAGATAAAATGAATCCAAATCAAACGCCCACTAGCTATAATTTATCAAGGGATTAGATTACAATAGGTAGGTAGGACCAACTTAACCTGTAGTGATGCACTTGTCTCTTATAACGTTTATTGCGATAGAAAAGCATAGTGACCAGTTATGGTAAGTTAATTAAATATGATGTTGATGAATTATTTTAAATAAAATACTAGGTTCCTTTAGTAATATGATCGAAAATCAAACCCACCCATTGGACATGATTCATCATGGTATTAGGTTACAATAACAGAAGCAGCTCATCTTGTAGTCATGCAGTTGTCTTCATTTACTTTCACATGCAATTACGACGGAGCCAACAGGTAACCCTGAGCCCGAGCTATATTCATACAATTTGTAAAATGTTACATAATGACTCATCTAAAGTTTTTTTTTTTTTTTTTTAAAAAGGATATTGAAAAAAATTATAGATCAATTATAATATAACTAGTTGTTGATACAAAAAATTGCTTAGCTAATTTCTAATAATTAATTCAATGCACACATCCAATGAAACTAAGAACACAATACTTTTTAGAGATAAATTGAGGTGACGATTTGGGAATCCCTTTTATTTATTTTTCTTTGGATATTTATACAAGTTTGAAATTTGAATTTTTTTCAAGATTCAAGTTATTTTATTTGTAACTATCTTTACTCTCAAGGATTCAAATTCCTATTTGAGTTTGGACTTATGTATAAGTTGGGCCACTTCGGCCTTATAAGGGGGGCGACTAGGCTCATTCTTTCTCTTGAAATAATTCTCTGGACTTCTGTTGATACTTGGACTCAAAATCTCTTAGGCTTGGTCCGTTTATATATCAGTTGACCCATTTGAACAAGTGATGTTTTTTCCGCCTACACTAGAACAATGTAATTAAAACTTGAAAAAATTATAGATCAATTGTAATATAACTTTATATATCATATTAGTCTTAGTGTGTGTGTGTCTATATCTATATATATATTGAGAAAAATACAATTAAAAAAAAACGAGAAAGATGCAACCTAAATTAATAGAGATGAAAAAATTGATATAAGAGAAATGGTACCTGAAGCATTGTTAGATAGTCAATTTTTATTCACGAATTGTTTTAATTTATTCAAATTCTGATTTTATTTTTTTTAAATACTTTGACTTCATTTATTCGTGAACTTTAACAATAAAGATTTATCAATAAGAAAATAGAGACTACATTCGATGTAAATATTGCTTTTGCTATTAAAGCAGTCACACTTATTTAATTTAAAGGATTTTCTTTTATATTAGGCAAAAGTGCAAAAATCCCGCCTGAGGTTTCTCCAAGTAAGCATAATATGCAAATAAGTTTTCAAACTTTCAAAAAATAGCAAGATATCCCATTGAAACCATTATTAGCCAACTTTTGAAATACAATTTCAAAACTACCTGTTATATATGATATTTAAAAAAAAAAAACCAAAATGCCAAAAACACAAACTAATAAAATTAATGCCAGGATGATGAAGGTGGTAATAATATTTTACATTATACAAGGAATATTAGTTCAGCTAGCATTATTTTAAAATTTGATATTTTTCTTAAAAAAAATCACTTTATTAAATTAAAATAATAATAATAATAAGTGTATTTATAAAAAAATTGAAAAAAAAAAGTATTTATTTGCAAAGACTCAGATGGCATGAGTCTACCTACATCAAATTAATTTAAATTTAATAAAGTAAGTAAATTTTTTATTTCAATTTTTCTATAAATACACTTATTATTATTATTTTAAATTTATTAAAGTAAGTAATTTTTTTTTAAAAAAAAGATGAAATTTTAAAATAATGCTAGCTCAACTAATATTCCTTGTATAATGTAAAATGTTAAGATAAATTACTCTGACCTTCCTTAAAATTTGTCCTAATTACCATCATATTAAATTTTTGCAAAAACAACTCTAATACCTCTTGAACTCACTGATGGCCTGGAAACTGATTGTAATATTGATAGTAAAATTTTTAGATACCGGTGTTTTTCATTGCCAAGATTGTGGAGCAGTGATATATCTATATATGTGTGTGTCACATATGTAAACTGTTAAAATACACAAATTGAACACCACATTCAATGGTGATGGTAGTGTCGGCTATCGCTATGGCTTAGCAGAAGGATCGACAGAGTCACATAGTTAAGTTATGTTAGTGGAATTGTTATTGTGTTAGTAGAAGACATGGGAGTTAAGTTGTGTTAGTAGAGTTGTTATTGTGTTAGTGAAAGACATGAGAGTTAAGTTGTGTTAGTAGAGTTTTAAATGTTATGTTAGTGGGTGTAATAACATTTACATATAGCTCTTAAATATTTGTTTTGAAGCCTATATAATGTTATATTTTCTACAAAAAAAAAAAAAAAGTAATGTGTGAAATAAAAGTATCTTCTTAGGTCCTGTTTGGCAGAACTTTTGCTTCGATTTTTACGCAGAAGAAAAAGAGAAGCAGAAGCTAAATCAGGAAGCTGGTACCCCAGCTTCCTTTAAACGCTCTTTTTGGACTCCGAAACTCTTCCGCCTTACCAATCCAAACACTCTCCAAAACGACTTTTGAGCTCGAAAAACCGAAAGCCGCTTTTCAAAAGCCAATCCAAACAGAGTCTTAGTGTTCCTCCCTTTATTTGTCATCTTTCAATTTTATTGTTGTGTGTGTAATCAGGCATTATTTTCTAGCAGAAGCACGGCCAATCTGTTCATTTGTTGATTTAGATAAAAGGGTACAACATCATACTTGTCATGGAGAGCTAGTGGATTTTATTTAACACGTACAGTTGGATTAATAGCTCTCTATTTAGAAGTAAGAGTTAAAGTTAAAATTAAAAATGTTCAACTGACACGTGGAAACCATTTAGGTTCTTTCTTTGAACAATTTGGTCATCATATCATAATATTGGAAGAAAATGAAATTCTCGAAGACATCATAAAAAATATGGTGACAAGATGAATTAGTACTGTTTTATTTTCTTATATATTGGTTTTCATCTCCCATAGCCGATAAATGTTGTGGCAATTTTGAAACAAATTGAGCAAGTTTAAAAAAAATTGACCTTAATTACAGTAGGTGTGCTGATTGGGTAATTAAAGAGAGCACGATATTCTATTAGATTTACATTATTTATGCAACAACTTTACTAAAGAGAGAAATGATATGGTCATTTAATAAAATTTAAATGAAATTACGAAGGCTATTATATATGAAAAATGCTAAACGTCATGAAATTTTATGATGAATTGCTTTCATGAATGATGTGACAAGTGATAATACCATTGATATTCCGTATATGGGGAATCCCACCAATACTAACTCGCCATTTAATTACCACATCATTTCAAATAAAAATTCATAAAATATTTTCACAAGGTATAGCATTGCTGATTATATATAGGATCAGAGTGAGTACATGCACAGCAAATTCAGACAACATTCCGGATTACTTACTGCTGATCCAGGCCAATGAGACAAGACTGGTAATTAAGAACTTGTATAGGTATAGATATAGGCATAGTAATCCACATATTATTGGACGTACAGTTGAACAGATCGAGATACAGGTAATCAGTGATAATGAGAAAGCAGGGTGTAGACGGTCTGCAGTGTTGTGAGCGCAAAGAGGATGAAAGCAGCAATTATTGATATGATTGTCCATGGACTACTGAGGTATTCACGTCTCAGTTTTACAAGAAATTTTGGCCACCATTGCTTGCAGTACTCGTTTACCCGTATGCATGGCTCTTCGAAGTAGAAATTGTCTATGGATATATTCTTGCAAATATTGTTGAAGAGAATAGACACTTCTTCTCTTGAACCCAAATGGTTGCGTATTATCCCTTTTTCCTCAAGCAATTTAACATCATCTGCAGAGTTGATGAGTTTATCCATGAGGAGAGCATGTGATGTGAAGTAAAAATGGTTTTTACCAACGCAAGTTTGCTCGAAAGCAATGGCGTTTCTCAAGAATATCTCTGTGTCGTCAGAAATGCAGAAAGGTGGGATTTCAAAACGAGCTCTCCTACACAGCCGAAAGCAAGAACTATCAGTACTAAACTTGACGTCAAATAGTTTTTTCCGATTACCTGCTTCCAACTTCACTCCTGACATGTCAAGTTCTGTGGCGGAATATTTGAAGTCCTCCCATGTCTCCTTGGCACCAGATTTATTCTTTTGTGAAATTTGGATTATACAGTTACATGTTCCAGTATCATTCTTTTGGATATACGTGGTAGGCTGCTTGTGCAGTTCAGGATACAGATATCTTTTGTATAGAAGATGGAGTATATGACAAACAGTAGTTGTATCCTCCTCCTCAATCTCCCACGTCTGATCTAAGCCAATCATATCAGGAAAGAATGAAAATATACATTCAGTAAGGGAGTGATATACCTTGTATTTGTTGCTGCGGTCCAATATTATGAGCTTGTACAGTTCTTCAAGAACAATGAATGGAATCTGGTTCTCCAACAGGAGCAAATCACGGAGGATGGAAACGTACCTCATATTGTTGAGCAAAATGGGGTCATTTACATCTTCATTTTCATTTTCATTTTCATGAGACCTGAGTAGGAGTTCGATAATGAAACAACCATCAATCAGCATCATTACCAAAAACGTTGCGTCTTTTTTACGGGCTTCAGCATTAATGATTTCTGTTGCATAGTATTTCCGAGCTGAATCTTCCAAACCTGACAGAGCAGGCAAACAAAGTTTCGTTAGTGTTTCCCACTGATCAGATTGAGCTCGCTTAAACAGGCGAGTCATGTAGCTCAATTTGACAACCTCCATTGTTTTCAGATGCTCCTCACCACTGTGCAGAAGCCCAATGGATACCATGCTGGGGTTGTAGGCGGTTTTATTCAGTTTACAAATCCCAGGAGGGATTCTGTGAATACAGGGAAGGAAATATTGAAGATTTTGGTGGGACTTATACTCCATAGAACTCAGGGCATCCAATTCACAAAAGCTACCAATCAGCTTTTTCTGCAATTCGGAAACTGCATTTTTCACCTGCTTCAAATCGGCGTTTTGCGTAGAAGTTGTGGTTTTCTTCCTAAAGCCAACACTCTTCCCAACCTTGACGCGATTGCGAAAACATGTACATATCTTAGCCATAGATGGCGCACTTCTGAACTCTTGATGTGCCTCTCTCTCTTTCTAACTGTTTTAGGTGTAGTCTTGGTTACTTTTTGCTTGTATTATTGCTAGTTGCCTTCATGGCTATTGTATGTCTCTAAATAAGATTTGTACATTTTCGTTCTTCTTTTATACTACTTACCAGTTACCAAAAAAAAAAAAAAAAATTTACTTAAAAATGTGACTTAATTATAAGTTGTCTACTTATTGCCATTTGCCACCACTAACTAATCCCTAACATTCTTTTTTTTATTTTTATTTTTAAATGTGACTCTGCAGTGCCATTGATACAAATGGATGGAATGTAAAATATTTTACTTCACGTTCGTGATTTACCAACATTAGCATTCAAAGCTTACCTTTTCATACTATGTCAAAAAAAAATTGGGCCAAACAACCAAATATTTGTCGTGTAGCGGTACAGGTCCAATATTGGCTGTACCAACATTAGCATCCAAAGTCTACCTTTTTATACTATGTCAAAAAATTGGCCAAACAACCAAATATTTGTGGTGCAGCGGTACAGGTTCAATATTGGTTGAGAAATTATTAGACACCACGTAATAATCTCTCTTTTGAGATGCATCTGCATGATGCCACAACAAACAACCAGACTGACATCAGAACTCCATATCTGCAATTTTGAAAGAAAAAATGATATATTAATTCAATATATATATATATTTATATATATGCGGGTAAATTGCAATAACACTCTGAAGTTTGGACTTATTATACGAGGATACAAATTTTGTTTATAATTATCATATAAATTCAAGTGATATTTTCGTTCCCAACGGTGTTAAAAAATGTGTGAAATATCATATATGCCCCCACTTATTTAATGCAATTTAATAAAAAAAATTCAAAAATGTCTCATCCACTAATTTTCTCTCTCCTCACTCTCTCGGGGACATCATCTTTCCCCAAGTTCCTATCAAACCCTACCCTCGTCAAAACACACCTTGTATACACAAAATCAACCACCCCTCACATTCTATATCTCAACCCCTAATAACAAAATAGAGAGCGGGTGTTTCGGCAATGGTGATTGTTAGGTGGTTTTGGCAGTGGTAGTGTTGACAGTTGGCGTTGTTAGGTTCACTATGATGATGGTTGTTGTTTGATTTGGGCTTCACGAAAATGGCGGCTCACAGTGGTTTCATTTAGCGTTGACGGCAAAGGGTGGATCCTCACTGGCGAACGAAGACGGTAGAAGATGGCCATGGGTCTCATCGAAAGTGAGCTTCGTTACCATAGCCTAAACCCCATTTTCTTCCTCCCTCTTGTCACGTTACAGTAAACCTATATTCTTCCTCCCATCTACATCAATTCCCTTCTACAGTTATAGTTCACAATTAATCAATAAATTTTTGAAAACAATCAACTTGGTTTTATCAACAATTGCATTGCTAAATAATTAATAGATTTGGTGAAAAAAAAATTACAATATAATATAATTAACGCTCTCATAGATCAGGAATATAGATGGCATAAAAGGGGTACTTTGGTAATTTCTTACCTCATGAAAAGAGTTAAAGAGTATCAACGTCTTTTTGTATAGTTTAAGATGGAGGCAGACTTGCCTATGCATAGTTTGAGATTTATTTGATAGACGGTGCAAAACATTTGGATTTATACTAACAATATAAGCAAACTTTCTTTCCGTGTGAAATAAGTTCAAACCACAGGGAGTGTCAGTGATATATATATATATATACACACACATATTATATAAGCATTGTGCTTGAATCTCTCTAAAAAAAAATCATAATCTAACGATCAAAAATGCTTTAACAACCAATCTTACGGTTCAAAATATCTATGCCTATCTAGGGTTTAAAGTAACTCTCACTATCGTTGATCTAACGGTCACGAATTACTCACTACATTCACACCTAAATTCACATCCACACTTACATCCACCTACCCTCGTATTCTTAAAATGATTGAGTCTAACAATTTGTTTTATAGTGTCATAGGCACGAGCGATACGATAGTATATGTATGTTTATATATATATACGGTGAACTATAACCTTGAAAACATGAACACTTCTCTTAAGAGTGTCGTGGTGGTGTCGGACATGACAGAATGATTTTATAATTATTATTTTTAAAAATAAAATTTAATGCAATTTAAAATATATTATGAGTTAACTAAAAAAATAATATAAAATTTAATAAAACAAATTTACTGAACATTTAAATCTAAGCTCTAAATTAGTGATTTTATTCATAATATATGGATAAAATGATCAAAAATTATTATTTATATATATAATAGGGAGGCGATATTCGCACTCCTATTTTTTACACTTGCACTCCACTTATCTGTTTTTTTTTTAAAAAATGACAAGAATGTCCCTAAATTAATTAATATATCATCCCTTATTTTATAATACCACAACTACCATTTATATCATAAATTTAAACTCTTTTTACATTCTTTACTTTTCTTATTACTTTTTTTTTTTTGATCATGTCAAAAAGAGATAACTTAGTTCTTAGATTTTTTTTATCTTGTCAAAGGGTATAATTTATTCAACAAAGATAATTTTTTTTTTCTTTTTTTGGCTTCTTCCAAAAGAGAAAATTTATTCAACAGAGATAATTTATTTCTTTTTTTCAATCCTGTCAAAAGAAATAATTTATTCAATAAAGATAACATTTTTTTGGGTCTTCTCAATGAAGATAACTTATTCAACAAGAATAAAAATAATTTAGGTACTTTTTTTTGGGGTCCTGTCAAGAGAATTTATTTAACAATGATAACTATTTTTTTGATACTTTTTAATTTTTAATTCTTGCAAAAAAAGATAATTTATTCAACAGAGTTATTTTTTTCTAGGTCTTGTTAAAAGAGATAATTTATTTACATACATAATTTTTTTTGGGTTATTTTTTAATGAGTATTTTCGTTTAGGTATTTTTTTGTTGGAACCTGTCAAAAGAAACCGAAAACATTAAAGATTAAGAGACAGAGAGAATATCTGAAATGGTAGTTTAGTATTTTAAAAAAAGTTAATCATTCACATGTGAAGTTAAGGTTAGAAGGGACATTTCTTTTCAGACGGGAGTGAAAATATAAAAAAAGGGAGTGCGAATATCGTCTCCTTATATAATAATATATTATTATTTTTTGACATATCCATGTTCCATTCGTGTCCTATTTTTTTTAGATTTGTATTCGTATTCCGTGTTTTTATTCGTGTTTTTTTTTTTTACTATAATTCAAATGACATGGTAGATCATGCTACAAAAATTAGGTTGAGTATTTCTTTTTAGAGTAAATTACAGTGATACCCCTGATGTATGACGCCAACATATAACTTGAAGAAAATCTTGCCCAACGACTTCGGCTTTTCCATTTAAAAAAGTTGTGAAATGTTTATGTTGTTTCTTATTATTTAATTAATTTTTGATATAAAAATTTCATAGTTATAAAATGATCAAAAAGTTCATGATCATTGTTACGTCCTTGAAAATGAGAAGATTTACAGTACACTCAATGTAAATACACCGGGTGAATTTAAATTGTGAATGTTATACACACGCGTGTTATACACGCATAGTCCAGACTTATTTGGTGTATTTATACAAGTATATTATAAATGTACTCCTTAAAAACAAACACAGCCCATAATCACTCGTCTGATTCTCTCTCTACCCTCTCACCTTCTACACTCCACGAGAAACCTTGGCATTATGTTTATAGAATTTGCCACACTTAACATCAGAGTATATCACTATGAAATCTCCTTCATGAAGTCCTTTTGCTCTTATAAAATCTGCTGAAACAAACGGAAACAAAGACATATATCTATTTATCTATATATGATAATATTCTTTTAAAAATCTAAAAATGGACAATTTTAAAGTCATGTTTGGATTAGTTTTTGAAAAGCGGCTTTTGGCTTTTCAAGTTCAAAAGTCGTTTTGGAAAGTGTTTGAATTGGTAAGGTGGAAGAATTTCGGAGTCCAAAAAGAGTATTTAAAGAAAGTTGGGGTACAACTTTCTCATTTAACTTCTGATTCTCTTTATTTTCTGCGTTAAAGTCAAAATAAAAGCTCTACCAAACAGAATCTAAGTGTCACAAAAACTTAAGTAATACCTCTTTAATGGCATGATTTTAATATTTTTGGTTGTTGAGCCCCCATTATGTGGCCTTTATTATGATACAACGTGGGAGGTAAGTATTAAGTACTGGACGTACTGTTCTGGATTATAGGGAGCATATCATATATTATAAATTTGGTAATTAAAGCGAAAGAGACCAATGCTATGTCTCATAATTAGGTAGTTGAGCTTTATTGTAAAGCATTCCCATCACACATTTATTGTGATAGGAAAGCAAGCAATTATTGTGACCATATATGCAGATATATGTATATATGTATATGTATATAGTATATATATATATATGATGTTAGATATCTTGTATTGATAAAAAAATTCAAATCAAACTCGTCCGTTGGTTATAATTTATTAAGAGACTAGGTTACAACAGCGAGGTAGGACCAACTTAAGTACTTAACTTGTAGTAATGCAATTGCCCCCACTTATTTAATGCAATTTAATAAAAAAAATTCAAAAATGTCTCATCCACTAATTTTCTCTCTCCTCACTCTCTCGGGGACATCATCTTTCCCCAAGTTCCTATCAAACCCTACCCTCGTCAAAACACACCTTGTATACACAAAATCAACCACCCCTCACATTCTATATCTCAACCCCTAATAACAAAATAGAGAGCGGGTGTTCCGTTTGATGGTGATTGTTAGGTGGTTTTGGCAATGGCAGTGTTGACAGTTGGCGTTGTTAGGTTCGCTATGATGATGGTTGTTGTTTGATTTGGGCTTCATGAAAATGGCGGCTCACAGTGGTTTCATTTAGCGTTGACGGCAAAGGGTGGATCCTCAGTGGCGAACGAAGACGGTAGAAGATGGCCATGGGTCTCGTCGAAAGTGGGCTTCATTACCATAGCCTAAACCCCATTTTCTTCCTCCCTCTTGTCACGTTACAGTAAACCCATCTTCTTCCTCCCATCTACATCAATTCCCTTCTACAGTTATAGTTCACAATTAATCAATAAATTTTTGAAAAAAATCAACTTGGTTTTATCAACAATTGCATTGCTAAATAATTAATAGATTTGGTGAAAAAAAAATACAATATAATATAATTAACGCTCTCATAGATCAGGAATATAGATGGCATAAAAGGGGTACTTCGGTAATTTCTTACCTCATGAAAAGAGTTAAAGAGTATCAGCGTCTTTTTTGTATAATGTAAGATGGAGGCAGACCTGCCTATGCATAGTTTGGGATTTATTTGATAGACGGTGCAAAACATTTGAATTTATACTGACAATATAAGCAAACTTTCTTTTCGTGTGAAATAAGTTCAAACCATAGGGAATGTCAGTAATATTTTATATATATATGTATATATATATATATATGTATATATACATATGTATATATATACACATATTATATAAGCATTGTGCTTGAATCTCTCTAAAAAAAATCATAATTTAACGGTAAAAAATGCTTTAACAACCAATCTTACGGTTCAAAATATCTATGCCTATCTACGGTCTAAAGTAACTCTCATTATCGTTGATCTAACGGTCACGATTCACTCACTACATTCACACCTAAATTCACATCCACACTTACATCCACCTACCCTCGTATTCTTAAAATGATTGAGTCCAACAATTTGTTTTATAGTGTCATAGGCACGAGCGATACGATAATATGTGTGTGTGTATATATATATATGGTGAACTATAACCTTGAAAACATGAACACTTCTCTTAAGAGTGTCGTGGTTGTGTCAGCAATGATTTTATAATTATTATTTTTAAAAATAAAATTTAATGCAATTTAAAATATATTATGAGTTAACTAAAAAAATAATATAAAATTTAATAAAACAAATTTACTGAACATTTAAATCTAAGCTCTAAATTAGTGATTTTATTCATAATATATGGATAAAATGATCAAAAATTATTATTTATATATATAATAATATATTATTATTTTTTGACATATCCATGTTGTATTCGTGTTCTATTTTTTTTAGATTTGTATTCGTATTCCGTGTTTTTATTCATTTTTTTTTTACTATAATACAAATGACATGGCAGGTCATGCTACAAAAATTAGGTTGAGTATTTCTTTTTAGAGTAAATTACAGTGACACCCCTGATGTATGACGCCAACATATAACTTGAAGAAAATCTTGCCCAACGACTTCGCTTTTCCATTTAAAAAAGTTGTGAAATGTTTATATTGTCTCTTATTATTTAATTAATTTTTGATATAAAAATTTCATAGTTATAAAATGATCAAAAAGTCCATGATCATTGTTATACATGCATAGTCCAGACTTATTTGGTGTATTTACACCGAGTATATTATAAATGTACTCCTTAAAAACAAACACAGCCCATAATCACTCGCCTGATTCTCTCTCTACCCTCTCACCTTCTACACTCCACGAGAAACCCTGGCATTATGTTTATAGAATTTGCCACACTTAACATTAGAGTATATCACTATGAAATCTCCTTCATGAAGTCCATTTGCTCTTATAAAATCTGCTGAAACAAACGGAAACAAAGACATATATCTATCTATCTATATATGATAATATTTTTTTCTAAAATCTAAAAATGGACAATTTTAAAGTCATGTTTGGATTAGTTTTTGAAAAGCGGTTTTTGGCTTTTCAAGTTCAAAAGTCGTTTTGGAGAGTGTTTGAATTGGTAAAGCGGAAGAATTTTGGAGTCCAAAAAGAGTGTTTAAAGGAAGTTGGGGGTACCAACTTCCTTATTTAGTTTCTGCTTCTCTTTTTCTTTTACGTAAAAATCGAAACAAAAATTCTGTCAAACAGAATTTAAGTGTGACAAAAACCTAAGTAGTGCCACTTTAATAGCATGATTTTAATATTTTTGGTTGTTGAGTCCCATTATGTGGCCTTTATTATGATACAATGTGGGAAGTAAGTATTAAGTACTGGACGTACTATTCTGGATTATAGGGAGCATATCATATATTATAAATTTGGTAATTAAAGCGAAAGAGACAATGCTATGTCTCATAATTAGGTAGTTGAGCTATATTGTAAGGCATTCCCATCACACATTTATTGTGATAGGAAAGCAAGCAATTATTGTGACCATATATACATATATATGTATATATATATGATGTTAGATATCTTGTATTGGTAAAAAAATTCAAATCAAACTCGTCCGTTGGTTATAATTTATTAAGAGATTAGGTTACAACAGCGAGGTAGGACCAACTTAACTTGTAGTAATGCAATTGTCTACCTTTATGACATTTATTGTGATAGAAAAGCATAGTGAGCAGTTATGGTAAGTTAATTAAGAGGAGTGCTAGCGGCAGTCGCTTAAGCGAGTGTCGTTGCACAGTCGCTCCATTGATTGGTGGAAATCAATCTCCAAAATTAAATGCTTTCCTGCAATAAATGTCCTACTTTTTCATCAATCAATATACCCTTTCAGTTCTAAAGTATTTACAGTGGTGCCATCAACAAACAAATAAAATTATAAACATACAGAATTAAAATATTAATAAAAATAAAATTATAAACATAAAGTATATAGATTAATTGAATAAGTATATAGATTATTAAAAATATTAATAAAAATAAAATTATAAACATAAAGTATATAGATTAATTGAATAAGTATATAGATTATTAAAAATATTAATAAAAATAAAATTATAAACATAAAGTATATAGATTAATTGAATAAGTATATAGATTATTAAAAATATTAATAAAAATAAAATTATAAACATAAAGTATATAGATGAATTGAATAAGTATATAGATTATTTTAATTAATTGAATAAGTATATAAAAAAAATATTCATAAAAATATTTTAATACTTTAAAAATATGTTCTTTAATTTAATTAACCATAATTACAAAATTTTAATAAAAGAACATATTTTTAAAGTATTAAAATATTTTTATGAATATATTTTTTTATATTTTCTTGCTTTTAAATATTTTTAATAATCTATATACTTATTCAATTAACCATAATTACAAATTTTTAAAAATTATATAGGAAATGATTATAATAAATATATAAATTATTAAAAATATTTAAAAGTAGGGCAATATAAAAAAAAATATTAATAAAAGTTTTTTAATATTTTATGTTTATAATTTTATTTATTTGTTGATGGCACCACTGTAAATACTTTAGAACTAGAAGGGTATATTGATTGATGAAAAAGTAGGACATTTATTGCAGGAAAGCATTTAATTTTGGAATTGATTTTCACCAATCAATGGAGCGACTGTGCAAAGACACTCGCTTAAGCGATTGCCACTAGCACTCCTCGTTAATTAAATATGATGTTGATAAATTATTTTAGATATAATACAAGATTCCTATAGTAATATGATCGATCATACAGTTGCAAGGATAACAAATTAAAATCAAACCCACCCATTGGACATGATTGATCATGGTATGAGGTTACAATGACAGGAGCAGCTTCATCTTGTAGTCATGCGCTCATTTACTTACAGGTGCAATTAGGATGGAGCCGACAGGTACCCCGAGTCTAGGCTAGGCCACTAATATATATATATATATATATATATATATATATATATATATATATCATTTGTAAAATTGATATAAGAGAAATGGTACCTGAAGCATTGTTAGATAGTCAATTTTTTTTCACAAATTGTTTTAATTTTTTTTATCAAAATTCAAATTCTGATTTTTTTTTAATACTTTGACTTCACTTTTTCATGAACTTTAACAATAAACATTTATCAATAAGAAAATAAAGACTACTTTCGGTGTAAATATCACTTTTGCTAAGTGCAAATAAATTCAAACTTATGAAATTAATGCAAGAATGATGATGGTGGTAATAATATTTTACATTATACAAGAAATATTACTTGAACTAGCATTATTTTAAAATTTGATCTTTTTTCTTAAAAAAAATTACATTATTAAATTTAAAATAATAATAATAAGTATATTTATAAAAAATTGAACTAAAAAAGTATTTATTAGCAATGACTCGGATGGCATGAGTCTACCATTATCAATTTATTATAAATGTAATAAAGTAAGTAAATCTTTTATTTCAATGTTTCTATAAATACACTTATTATTTAAAATTTGTCCTAATTACCATCATATTAAAGTTTTGCAAAAATAACTCTAACATCTCTTCTCAGTGTTAGACAATTTACGTTTGTGATTTACCAACATTAGCATCCAAAGTCTACCTTTTTACACCATGTTAAAAAATTGGCCAAACAACCAAATATTTGTTGTGCAGCGTTTCAGGTCCCAATATTGGCTGAGATATTATTACATGAGCAATGTAATAATTTCTCTTTTGAGATGCATCTGCATGATATCACAACAAACACGTCACAACTCCATATCTGCAATTTTAAAGAAAAAGAAATTATGCTATATTAATTCAAAAAAAAAAATTATATATATATATATTAATATATATACGAATTGTATTTGAATCTCTCTAAAAACAAATCACAATCTAACGGTTAAAAATGCTTAAACAACCAATTTTATAGTTCAAAATATTTATGTTTATCTATAGTATAAAATAACTCTTTGTATTGTCGATATAATGGTCAAAATTCACACATTACATTCACACCTAAATTCACATACACATCCACCTACCATCACATTTCTAAAATGATTCAATCAAACAATTTTTTTATAATGTCGTAGGCACGAACAATACGCTAGTGTGTGTGTGTGTATATATATATATATATATATATATATATATATATACACACTTCTGTTAAGAGTGTCTTGGTGGTATCAGACACGATAGAATGATTTTATAATTATTATTTTTAAAAATAGAATTTAATACAATTTAAAATATATTATGAGTTAACTAAAAAAATAATATAAACTTTAATGAAACAAAATTACTAAACATCTAAATCTAAGCTCTAAATTAGTTATTTTATTCATGATCACATGATATTTCCTTCATGAAGTCCATTTGCTCTTATAAAATCTGTTCAAACAAACGGAAAGAAAGACATATATCTATCTATCTATATATGATAATAATTTTTTCTAGAAATCTAAAAATGGACAATTTTGTTCTGTACATGCTTCTTTTATTGTTGGGCAAAAACCTGAAACTCCAATAAGATTGAACAGACTCTGGGCAAAAATAAATAAATAAATAAAGATTGAAAAAACCAGTCCTGATTTTAATTGCAGGTGAAGGGAAAATGGGTTAAATCAGTTAAATAGATTGAATTTGGATCAAATTATAATTATTAGTAAACCTTAATTGGTCGAAAATTCATTTTCACCACAACACAATTAGAGAAAAATTGAGAGAGTACTTTTGGCAACACAATCCATTCTTTGTTTGACTCAATTGAGTAACAGAAGTAGCACCATTAGATGAATAAGGATCACCAATGTACCCCAACCATCGGAAAAGCCTGTGGAGCCATCATGACGGTGTCCGGATTAGCCACGTAAGCCGACATGGTACCAAGTAGCCGTTGCATGATATATCAATAAAGTGAAGGTTATGGCAAAAGGCCCAAAATCGCATATGATTTTAAAAAAGTGTAAGAAACTCTCTTATAGTATTATTTTAGATCATATCACATATTCACTTTTGTAGAAATGAACAAGTTACACCATTTGTACATATTATTTTTTTCTATGATCATTTTACTCTTTTTATTATTATTAAAAATTAAAAAAAAATAGAGAGTAGATGAGTTTTTTTATATTAAGTTTTTTTTTTACTTTAATAAAAAAAAAAGAGTTTTTCTCAAGGAAAAATTTTTTTGAAAAAAAAAACTAAAAATGCACAATTACATAATAAAAAACTTCAAAAATTTTTTTGTTTTTCAAAAATTGTTTCCGGAGATTTTTCCAAGAGGGGTTTTTTATATTAAGTTTTTCTTTACCTTAATAAAAAAAAAGAGGAGTTTTTTTTCAAAAAACAAAATTCCGAAAATAATTTTCGGGGAAAAAACTAAATATGCACAATAATAATAATTTTCATATATATATTTTTTTTTCAAAAATTGTTTTATTTTCATAAATTCTCTCTCTTTCTAATGGAAAAAGTGTGACATATATTTTGGTAATTGGCAATCTTTGATGTCAAAACTAAACATGATCGAATTGTAATATTTGATTTATATTCTTGTCATTCATCATGTAACTGAAGTTTTAGAGTGAGTATGAAGTTCTACACCAACCATACAAATGTTCTTCAAATGAATGAATCTTGAATCTTTGAAAGAAAGCATCAATGATCTATATAGGGATTTGATTGATTGAAGTTTTTGGATGCTCTCGATTGCATGAGGACACTATTGATCATGTGTGAGAATACATGTATTTCAAATTATAAATAAGTAGAAAATGTTCTTGCTAAAAGGAATGAATATCACAGGACTAGACTGTAAGTGTTGAGAAGGATTAAGCTGATGAAGTAACTGAGAATCAACAATGGGAATGTAAGCTGGGTGCTAGGTGGGAGAGAGAGAAAGCAGGAGTGATTCAGAAAGGGAGAGGGCACCAGAATGATCCACATGTTACCACGCCATGGGGTATTTATAGACCTCAGGTGTGGGACTTATGACAACTGTCATCCTACGTGGCACTTGGCCGCGTATCCCTTCCTTCACCACCCTTGATTGTAACCATGAGCCCAAACCCTTCGCGGGATTATTCATACCCACGAAAGGTGTTATGATGATGCCCACGTGGAGTCATGCTAGCATAGCCCTTAGATGCTCATGGCCCAACGAGCCTTCCTCTCAATCTTCCATACCACACTCAACCCACCTTCCTGCCTGGGACCATGACACCATATGCTTCATTATGACACCATGATAGCCCAAACCATATCACAGCCTGTACCTGTGACTAAAATAGTCTATGGGACACCTTAGCCTCATATCAATTCTTACTCCTCAATGCTGGAAGTAACGTCGCGACAAGTTACTTTCTATATTGAAGAGAGGAATTAATAGTCTTCTACATAGCCCCTACTACAAGGACAACCACTCGGGATTGTGAGCTGGCAAGCCACACAATGGCCATTCTACCATGGTTCCTTGTAACCTTTGAGGGTATACCATGATTGTTAGTTTAAAAGTGTCTTATGGAATCATACTATTTTTAGAGTTGGTCCTAGAAAACACTATCCAATTACCAATCATAACATGCCCGTCAGAGAGGATTGCCCCCAATCCTATCGCTCTCTGTACTCTTGTATGCTTTGTTAACCCTCTTATGGGTATAAAAGATCATTTTTACAGAAATGTCTCTTCGAGGGGAGACATGTCCCTACGCGGGGAGGAGCTAACCTTGCGCGGGGGAAGGTCGCCGGCGCATGGGTTAACCACGCGGGTGCATCTCCCCCGCGGGCTTAACCCACAAGCGGGAAGAGTGGCCCCACGTAGGGCATCCTTGTGAGTATTCCCTGGTGTTGAGCCTTGTTCCCTCTGCTTCCTTTTCCTCTTCCCGTATGTTTTGTCCTTCTTTGTTCTCCTGTATTACCCCTATTTACACAAATCGAGAGGTTCCGACCTTGAAAATAGGAATTTTTAACTAAAATTTGAAACTTTTCAGGGTTAGACCGGTCCAGCTCAAACCCTGGACCAGTCTAAGAGGTCTCAACATCTCATTTTGAGATTTCAACAGGTTGGACTGATCCAAGTTTGAGCTAGACTAGTCCGAACCGGCCCATGTTTGAGCTGGACTCGTCCAAAGCTTTTGCCTTGCGGATTTTGCTTTCTAGTGTCCTGTTTTGACCCAAATTTGACTCTGAAATTTTCTTAAACTTTATAACTTGTTTCATATTGATTTTTAACTTAAGATTTTTAACATCTATAAAAATCTTATATCATAATCTCTTAGTGTACTTTCACAGAACTTTCAATACACATCAAACTGGAAATTTTTAGAGAGAGAAGGTATTGAGATATTTTTCTAGAAGTGAATTTTTTTTCTTAATTCTTTGTATATATTTTTGAGAACACACTTATTCACTGAGTGATTTAGGGTTTCTCTATTTGCTTGAACAACTATTTGAAGACTACTTCAAAGATTTCTTCTTGATTAAATTACTAGATTGGTTTCTTCTATAACGGTTCGTTAGTGAGGAAGGAGAAGAAGATCGCACTATGAGGGGGACAAAATACTTGCTGAGTGTTCGTGTTTTACAAGTTACCATTCTGCAAGAATTGTAACGTTAGCCTGTAGTCTGCAGCAATTGAAAAAGGGAGTCGCAAGAGTAAGCCTGAGGTGTTTTGCATCAAAGTTCTTGTTAGAGTGGAGTGGGTGTGAGTCTAGGACATAATCTATTGTACTTTGCTTTGGTGATAGTGGATTTGGTTATCTGGGGTTACAAAACCTCACCCGTGATTTTTTCCCAATCTGAATTTTTCATATATATTTGGTGCATTTGTTTACTTTACTGCACTTATTGGTTTGTGTGATTGCTTAAATTTTAATTGGACTTAAAATTAAATAATCTGCAAGATTAAGAAAAAACGAGTAAACCTAATCATCCCCCTCTAAGTTTTAAATTTAACTTTTGCAGTCGCTTCCGCACCACCCAACTCACAAAAAGTTCCGGAAACAATTTTCGAAAAACAAAAAAAAATTGAAAATTTTGTTTTATTTTCATAAATTCTCTCTTTCTAATGGAAAAAGTTTAGGAAACAATTTTCAAAAAACAAAAAAAAAATCTAAATTTTTTATCAAGTAATTGTGCATATTTAGTTTTTTTTTCCCTAGAAACAATTTTCGGAAATTTTTTTTCGGAAAAAAACTCATCTTTTTTTTTTTTTTAACTAAGGTAAAAAAAAAAAAACTTGATGTAAAAAAAACCCTCTTTCTAATGGAACATTTTTCGGAAAACAAAAAAGAAATCCTAAATTTTTTATTATGTAATTGTGCATTTTTAGTTTTTTTTTTCAAAAAAGTTTTTCTCGGAAGAAAACTTCTCTTTTTTTTTTATTAAGGTGTAAAAAACTTAATACAAAAAAATCTCTCTTTTCTATATTGTTATTTATTTTTTATAATAATAAAAATGAAAAAAATGATCATAGAAAATGAAAATATGTACAAAATGAGGTAATTTGCTCACTTTTGAAATTGTGACTGTGTGATATAGTATAAAAATATAGCATATAAGGTTTCTTAAACCTTTTCAAAATCATTGGAGGTTTTGGATTCTTTTGCATTAAAATTATGTATAAAAGGTTAAATTGGTAATTTTATGATTCAAAAGGATGAGATCAAAAGTCTAGTAATTTATCAGTTTACACGACAGAGAGTGACACTTTTTTTTCCCCAAGAGTGTCACTTTAATAGCATGATTTTAATTTTTTTTTGGTTGTTGAGCCACATTATGTGGCCTTTATTCTAATACAATGTGGGAGGTAAGTATTAAATACTACTGTGGATTATAGGGACCATATCATATAGTATAAAATTAGTAATTAAAGCGAAAGAGACCATTAGAGGTCTAAAGTTAGCATATAATTAAGTAGTTCGCTATATTGTAAAGTATTTTCATCACACATTTGTTGTGATGGGAAATCAGACAGTTCTCATAACCAAATATATATATATGTTAGAAGAATTTTTTAAATAAGACACTAGATTCCTTTAAATATCTTGTAAAAATAAAATAAAAATCAAACTCGCTCATTGGTTCCAAGTCAAGATGATCACCCGGATCAGTATCACCAACGGTTGCTCTTGTCCTTCCTATAATTTATCAAGCGATTAGGTTACAATAAGTAGGTAGGATCAAGTTAATTGGTAATTAAAGCGAAAGAGACCGATACTATGTCTAAAGTTAGCAGATAATAAAGTAAGAATAATACTTGGGTCCTCCCTTGGCAGCACCAACATCATTCTCCCTGCTTATGTGGATCAATAGAATTAAAACAGTTGTTCAAAATTTTATTTTTTAAAAAATGAACATTATCAATCTTTTGTGGGTTAAACGAAAAATTCATCGTTTATTGATTTTGTTTTGTCTCTTCAACTTCTATCTGCACACTCATTAGTCCACATAAGCAGGGAGAATGACGTTGGTACTTCTAGGAGAGGACCCAAGTATTATCCATAAAGTAGTTAAGGTATAGGAAAGCCAACAATTAGAAGAATTATTTTATACAAGATACTAGATTTCTTTAGATATCTTGTAAAGATAAAAAAAAAATTTAAATCAAACTCACCGATTGGTTATAATTTTTCAAGAGATTAGATTACAACAGGTAAGTAAGACCAAGTTAATTGGTAATCAAAGCGAAAGAGACCGATACTATGTCTATAGTTACCATTAAGTAGTTGAGAAATATTGTAAAGCATTTCCATCACACATTTATTGTGATATGAAAGCAAACAATTATAGTGACCAGTTCTATATATATATATATATATATATATATATGATGTTAGAAGAATTATTTTATAGAAGACACTAATTTCTTTAGATATCTTGTAAAGATAAAAAATCCAAATCAAACTCGCCCATTGGTTATAAGTTATCAAAAGATTAGGTTACAACAAATAGGTAAGACCAACTTGTAGTCATGCACCTGCGCGGGGAAGTGCCATTCCCCATTTTCATTTCCGTTTAAAAAAGTTGTGTACATTCTCACAAATAGGTAAGACCAACTTGTAGTCATGCACTTGCGAGGGGAAGTGCCATTCCCCATTTCCATTTCTGTTTAAAAAAGTTGTGTCCATTCTCACTCCATTTATTGAATGGGGGCAGGAGAGACGTAAACAGAGTAGGGCGAGTTTGTTTTTTTGTTTTTTTTTAAAAAATTTTTTTAGGGAATTATTTTTGTAATTGTACTCTTTTTAATCTTTACATTTTTATGTAATAAGGTCATTCGTAATTTACATGTGCATTGCCAATACGATTTGAATTAGTAAATCTTACATATATTACTATATAAGAGTAATTTTGTATATGTATTATATATATAAATGTAATATAGTAAATATAAAATATAGACACGGGTGGAGGGGACTGTCTATCTCCATTTTCGCTCCACAATTTCACGGGTTTTTTCCTCTCACTTTCATAATCGTTCCAAAATTATTTAATCCCCTTCATAATCGACTTAAACAGGGTGAGGCGGGATAGTTCTTCACCGAAGCAGGTTAAATTGTCATTCCTATGCACTTGTCTCTATTTATAACATTTATTGGGGATGAAAAGCATAGTGACCAGTTATGCTAAGTTAATTAAATATGATGTTGATGAATTATTTAAAATATAATATTAGATTCCTTCATTAATATGATCGATCTTCCCAGGATAACAAATTAAAATCAAACCCACCCATTGGACATGATTGATCATGGTATTAGGTTACAATAACAAAGTAGCTCAATTACGACCGAGCGAACAGGTACCCCTGGGCCCAGGCTAGCCCACTAAATTATATATATATATGTATATATATTCATACAATTTGTAAAATGTTACATAATGTCTCATTGAAAGTTATTTTTTTTATAAAAAAAAATGTTGAAAAAAAATTATAGATCAATTGTAATATAACTAGTACAATGTAATTAAAACTTGAAAAAATTATAGATTAATTGTAATATAACTTTCTATATCATATTAGTCTTAGTGTGTGTGTGTCTATATATATATATATATATATTGAGAAAAAAACAATTAAAAAAAACGAGAAAGATGCAACCTAAATTAATAGAGATGCAAAAATTGATTTGAGAGAAATGGTACCTAAAGCATTGCTAGATAGTCAATTTTTATTCACAAATTGTTTTAATTTTTTCAAAATTCAAATTCTGATTTTTTTTAATACTTTGACTTCATTTTTTCGTGAACTTTAACAATAAAGATTTATCAATAAGAAAATAGAGACTACTTTCGGTGTAAATATCACTTTTGCTATTAAAGTTGTCACACATATTTAGTTTAAAGAATTTTTTTTTATATTAGGCAAAAGTGCAAAAACCCCACTCAAGGTTTCTCCAAGTGAACATAATATTGATGTACTTACAAAAAGTGAGCAAGATGTCCCTTTGAGACCATTATCAGTTAACTTTTGAAATACAATTCCTAAATTACCCCGTACATATAGCATTTAAAAAATAAATAAATAAACCAAAAAATGCCAAAAACTCAAACTAATGAAATTAATGTAGGGATGATGGTAGTGGTAATAATATTTTACACTATACAAGGACTATTACTTGAGCTAACATTATTTAAAATTTGATATTTTTTTCTTTAAAAAAAATTACTTACTTTATTAAATTTAAAATAATAATAATAAGTGTATTTATAAAAAAAATTGAAATAAAAAAGTATTTATTAACAAAGACTCGGATGACATGAGTCTACCTACATCAAATTATTTAAAATTTAATAAAGCAAGTAAATTTTTTATTTCAATTTTTCTATAAATAAACTTATTATTATTATTATTTTAAATTTCTTAAAGTAAGTAAATTTTTTTTTTTAAAAAAAAAGATCAAATTTTAAAATAATGCTAGCTCAACTAATATTTCTTGTATAATGTAAATTGCTCTAACTTCCCTTGAGGTTTGTCCTAATTACCATCAAATTAAAGTTTTACAAAAATAACTCTAACAGCTCTGAAATCCACTGGTTACCTGGAAACTGATTATGATATTGATCGTAAAATTTTTAGATACTAGTGTTTTTCATTGCCAAGATTGTGGAGTTGTGATATATCCTCACATATGTAAAATGTTAGAAATACACAAATTGAACACCACATTCCATGGTGACGGTAGTGTCGGCTATGGCTTTGGCGTAGCGGAACGATCGACAGAGTCATAGAGTTAAGTTGTGTTAGTGGAGTTGTTATTGAGTTAGTGGAAGACATGAAAGTTGTTATTGTGTTAGTGAAAGACATGAAAGTTACGTTCTGTTAATGAAGTTTTAAATGTTATGTTAGTGAGTGTAATGACATTTACACATAGGAGTTACATATAATGTTACGTTTTTTACAAAAAAACAAAGTGTGAAATAGAAGTATATTCTCAGTGTTCCTCCTTCTATTTTTCTTTCAATTTTATTGTTGTGTGTGTAATCAGCCATTATTTTCCAAGAGAAACACAACCATATGTTCATTTGTTGATTTAGATAAAGAAGGGAACAACATCAGACTTATCATGGAGACCTATTGGATTTTATTTAACACGTACAGTTGGATTAATAGCTGTCTATTTAGAACTAAGAGTTAGGTTCTTTCTTTGAACAATTTGGTCATCATATCATAATATTGGAAGAAAATGAAAATCTAGAAGATATCATAAAAAAATATGCGGACAAGATGAATTAGTACTGTTTTATTTTCTTACATATAGGTTATCATCTCCCCAACATTCCGGATTACTTACTGCTGATTCAGGCCAATGAGACAAGACTGGTAATTAAGAACATGTGTAGGTATAGTTATAGACATATATAGTAATTAACATAGATATTATTGGACATACAGTTGAACAGATCGAACAGAGATACATAGTTAATTATAATTGATAATAAGAAAGCAGGGTGTAGACGGTCTGCAGTGATTTGAGCACAAATAGGATGAAAGCAGCAATTATTTATTTTCTCGATCACTTCTCAGTTTTACAAGAAATTTTTGGCCTCCTTCGCTTGCAGTACTTGTTTACCAGTATGCATGGCTCTTCGAAGTAGAAATTGTCTTTAGATATATTCTTGCAAATATTGTTGAAGAGAGTAGACACTTGTTCTCTTGAACCACCCCAATTGTTGCGTATTATCCCTTTTTCCTCAAGCAATTTGACATCCGCGGCAGAGTTGATGAGTTTATCCATGAGGAGAGCATGTGATGTGAAGTAATAATGGGTTTTAGGAACGAAACTTTGCTCAAAAGCAATGGTGTTTCTCAAGAATATCTCTGTGTTGTCATAAATGCAGAAAGGTGGGATTTCAAACCGAGCTCTCCTACACAGCCGAAAGCAAGAAGGATTACTAAACTTGACGTCAAATAGATTTTTCCCATTACCTGGTTTCAAATTCACTCCTGACATGTCAAGTTCTGTGGCGGAATATTTGAAGTCCTCCCATGTCTCCTTGGCACCAGAATTATTCTTGCGTGAAATTTGGAGTGTACAATTCCTAATTTGGAGTATACAGTTACATGATGGCGTTCCGGTATGCTTGTTTTGGGTATACGTTGTAGGCTGCTGCATCTGCACTTGCACTTGATCAGAAGGGAGGTACCTTTTGTGTAGAAGATGGAGTATATGACGAACAGTAGTTCCATTCTCCTCCTCCCGCGTCTGATCCTCCTTTCCAGTTTCTCCTTCCTCTAAGGTGATCAGATCTCGAAAGAATGAAAATATACATTTAGTAAGGGGGGGATATACCTTGTCTTCGTTGCTGCATTCCAATATTGTGAGCTTGTACAATTCTTCAAGAAGGAAGAATGGAATCTGGTTCTCCAATAGGAGCAAATCACGGCTGACGGCAACGGACCATATTTTGTTGCGCAAAATGGGGTCATCATCCTTTAGGTGGAACCTGATTAGGAGTTCTATAATGAAACAACCATCAATCAGCATCATTTCCAAAAACGTTGTGTCTTTGTCACAGGCTTCACCATGAATGATTTCTGTTGCTCCATAGTATTCCAGAGCAAAATGTTCCAAACGTGACAGAGCATTCAAACAATGTTTCTGTAGCTTTTTCCACTGATCAGATTGAGCTCGCTGAAGCAGGCGAGTCATGTACCTCAATTTCACATCCTCCATTGTTTCCAGATGCTTCTCACCTCTGTGCAGAAGCCCAATTGATACCATGCTGGGGCTGTATGGATTCAGATCACGAATCCCACTAGGGATTCTGTGTATACAGGGAAGGAAATATTTAAGATTTTGGTACTCGATAGGAGTTGGGTGGTCATCCAATTTCCTACACTTACTGATCTTCTCCTCTAAATGGGAAGATGCAAGTTCAACCTTCCCAGCGGCCATAATTTATTGGTTTTTGTGTCTGCGTGCTTTTAAGCATACAAGATGTGGGTTTGGTTTGATCAAGCCAACACTCCTCGCCTGTATTTATAATTAAAACAGGGGACCTCATCCATCACTTGTTCGGTTCACGATTTACCCACAGTACGTAGCATCCGAAGTCTATCCGCGGTCGCGGGTAGCTCAATTGGTCAGGTCTTGAGTTTGCTCTTCAATGGTTATAAATTTGAATCTTCTCAGAGTTACTGAAGACTTGTCCGGTCGTTAACTTCAGAGACTCTTGAAATTAGTCGAGGTAAAAATAAAAAATAATTCACCAAACAACCAAATATTTGTCCATGTAGTGCTCCATGTCCAAATGTTAGACCACATAATAATTTCTCTTTTTGAGATGAATTGCGATTGCAATGATATCACAACAGACATGTCAAAACTCCACATACATCTGCAATGTTAAAAGAACAAAAAAATATTATATTAATTTACAATATATATATGATAAATTATAATTTGAAAAGCAATGACACTTCTCAAATTATGACATTTATTGCGGTAGAAAAGCATAGTGAGCAGTTAAAGTAAGTTAATTAAATATGATGTTAATAAATTATTTTAAATATAATACAAGATTCCTTTAGTAATATGATCGATCTTCCAGTTGCAAGGACAACAAATTAAAATCAAACCCACCCATTGGAAATCAAGCCCACCCATTGGACATGATTGATCATGGTATTAGGTTACAATGACAGAAGCAGCTTCATCTTGTAGTCATGCGCTCATTTACTTTAAGATGCAATTATGACGGAGCCGACAGCTACCCGAGTCTAGGCTAGCACATTATAATATATATATATATATATATATATATATATATATGTATATGTGTATATATATATATATATGTATATGTGATTTGTAAAATTGATATAAGAGAAATGGTACCTGAAGCATTGTTAGATAGTCAATTTTTCTTCACAAATTGTTTTAATTTTTTATCAAAATTCAAATTCTGATTTTTTTTTTAATACTTTGACTTCATTTTTTCATGAACTTTAACAATAAACATTTATCAATAAGAAAATAAAGACTACTTTAGGTGTATATATCACTTTTGCTAAGTGCAAATAAATTCAAACTTATGAAATTAAGACAAGGATGATGGTAGTGGTAATAATATTTTACATTATACAAGAAATATTACTTGAACTAGCATTATTTTAAAATTTGATCTTTTTTTAAAAAAAATTACATTATTAAATTTAAAATAAAAATAATAAGTGTATTTATAGAAAATTAAAATAAAAAAGTATTTATTAGCAAGGACTCGGATGGCATGAGCCTACCCATATCAAATTATTATAAATGTAATAAAGTAAGTAAATATTTTATTTCAATTTTTTTATAGATACACTTATTATTTGAAGTTTGTCCTAATTACCATCGTATTAAAGTGTTACAAAAATAACTCTAACATTGTAATACTCCGCTTCAACACATGGTATGATATTGTCCGCTTTGGGTCATAGCCCGCACGGTTTTGCTCTTGGGTTTACCCCAAAAGGCCTCATACCATTTGAAGAGAACATACTACATATAAGCACATCCCCTTTTCCACACCCAGGCGATATGGGATTGAGCACCCTGCACCCTATCAGTGTGGTAGCTCAGCCCAGTGTCTGTCTATGCACCCGCCCACTCACACCCGTCCACAAGGGTTACTACAATCCACCCCCCTACGAGGCCCGACTTCCTCGTCGGCACACTTCTTCCGGCTGGGTTCTGGTTCTGATACCAACTGTAATACCCCGCTTCAACACATGGTATGATATTGTCCGCTTTGGGCCATAGCCCGCACGGTTTTGCTCTTGGGTTTACCCCAAAAGGCCTCATACCATTTGAAAAGAACATACTACATATAAGCACATCCCCTTTTCCACACCCAGGCGATGTGGGATTGAGCACCCTGCACCCTGTCAGTGTGGTAGCTCAGCCCAGTGTCTGTCTATGCACCCGCCCACTCACACCCGTCCACAAAGGGTTACTACAAACATCTCTTCTCAAAGTTAGAATGTGCCATCAAATCAAACATTTCTTGTGAAATTATTAAAATACCCTTGATTTTATTAAGACAATTTACGTTCGCGACTCCAAAGTCTACCTTTTTATACAATGTCAAAAAATTGGCCAAACGACCAAATATTTGTCGTGCAGCATTTGAGGTCCCAATATTGGCTGTGAGATATTATTACATGAGCAATTTAATAATTTCTCTTTTGAGATGCATCTGCATGATATCACAACAAACACGTCACAACTCCATATCTGCAATTTTAAAGAAAAAGAAATTATGCTATATTAATTCTATATATATATATATATATATATATATATATTACCTTTAGGAATTGTATTTGAATCCCTCTAAAAAAAATTACAATCTAACAGTTAAAAATACTTAAACAACCAATTCAAAATATTTATGTTTATCTATGATCTAAAATAACTCTTTCTATTGTCGATATAATGATCATAATTCACGCACTACATTCACACCTAAACTCACATACACATCCACCTACCATCACATTTCTAAAATGATTCAGTCAAACAATTTTTTTATAGTGCCGTAGGCACGAGAAATACGCTAGTGTGTGTGTATATATATACGGTGAATTATAACCTAAAAAGTAGGGACACTTCTGTTAAGAGTGTCTTGGTGGTATCAGACACGATAGAATGATTTTATAATTATTATTTTTAAAAATAGAATTAATACAATTTAAAATATATTATGAGTTAACTAAAAAAATAATATAAAATTTAATAAAACAAAATTACTAAACATCTAAATCTAAGCTCTAAATTAGTAATTTTATTCATGATCACATGAAATCTCCTTCATGAAGTCCATTTGCTCTTATGAAATCTGTTGAAACAAACGGAAACAAAGACATATATCTATGTATCTATATATGATAATAATTTTTTCTAGAAATCTAAAAATGGACAATTTTGTTCTGTACATGCTTCTTTTATTGTTGGGCAAAAACCTGAAACTCCAATAAGATTGAACAAACTCAGGGAAAAAAGAAAAGAAAGATTGAACAGGCCAGTACTGATTTTAATTGCAGGTGAAGGGAAAATGGGTTAAATCAGTTAAATAGATTGAATTTGGATCAAATTATAATTATTAGTAAACCTTAATTGGACTAAAATTCATTTTTACCACGACACAATTAGAGAAAAATTGAGAGAGTTATTTTGGCAACACAATCCATTCTTTGTTTCACTCAATTGAGTAACAGAAGTAGCACCATTGGATGAATAAGGATCACCAATGTACCCAACCATCGGAAAAGCCTGTGGAGCCATCATGACTGTGTCCGGATCTGCCACATAAGCCGACATGGTACCAAGTAGCCGTTGCATGATATAGCAATAAAGTGAAGGTTATGGCAAAAGGTCCAAAATTGCATGTGGTTTTAAAAACGTCTAAGAAACTTCTTATGAGACCAAATCATATATTCACTTTTGCAAAATTACACCATTTGCATGTATTCTTCTTTTGTAGGATTATTTTACTCTTTTTATTATTATTAAAAATAAAAAAAAAATAGAGAGTAGATGAGTTTTTTTATATTAAGTTTTTTTTTTAACTTAATAAAAAAAAAGAGTTTTTCTCTAGGAAAAAATTTTTCGAAAAAAAAAACTAAAAATGCACAATTACATAGTAGTAATAAAAAACTTCGATTTTTTTTTTGTGTTTCAAAAATTGTTTCCGAAATTCTTTCCAAGAGAGGGGTTTTTTTATATTAAGTTTTCTTTACCTTAATAACAAAAAGAGGAATTTTTTTCAGGGAAAAAAATTCCGGAAATAATTTTTGGAGAAAAAATTAAATATGCACAATAATAATAATTTTTCAGATTTTATTTTTTGTTTTGCAAAAATTATTTTATTTTCATAAATTCTCTCTCTCTCTAATGGAAAACGTGTGACATATATTTTGATAATTGGCAATCTTCGATATCAAAACTAAACATCATCGAGTTGTAATCTTTGATTTATATTTTTGTCATTGATCATGTAATTCAAGTCTCATAATGAGTATGAAGTTCTACACCAACCATACAAATGCTCTTCAAATGAATGAATCTTGAATCTTTGAAAGAAAGTATCAATGATCTGAATTGGGATTTGATCAATTGAAGTTTCTGGATGGTCCCGATTGCATGAGGACACTATTGATCATGTGTGAGAACACATGTATTTCAAACTGAGAGATTCCGACCTTGAAAATAGGATTTTTAAGCAAAATTTGAAACTTTTCAAGGTTGGACCGGTCCAGTTCAAACCCTGGACCAGTCTAAGAGGTCTCAACATCTCATTTTGAGATTTCAACAGGGCTGGACTGAAACAAGTTTGAGCTGGACTAGTCCGGACTGGTCCATGCATGTTTGAGCTGGACTCGTCCAAAGCTTCTGCTCTGCGAATTTTTTCTTCTAGTGTCCTGTTTTGACCCGAATTTGACTCTGAAATTTTCTTAAATTTTAGGACTTGTTTTCTATTGATTTTTAACTTAGGGTTTTTAACATCTATAAAAATCTCATATCATAATCTCTTAGTGTGCTTTTACAGAGCTTTTAATACACATCAAACTGAAAATTTTTAGAGAGAGAAGACATTGAGATATTTTTCTAGCAGAGAATATTTTTTCTCAATTTTTTGTATATATTTTTGAGAACACACACTTATTCACTAAGTGATTTAGGGTTTTTTTATTTGCTTGAACAACTATTCAAAGACTGCTTCAAAGATTTCTTCTCGATTAAATTACTGGATTGGTTTCTTCTACAATGGTTCGTTGGTGAGGAAGGAGAAGAAGATCACACTATGAAGGGGACAAAATACTTGACGAGTGTTCGTGTTTTTCAAGTTACCCTTCTGCAAGGATTGTGACGTTAGCGAGAGTCTGCAACAATTGAAAAAGGGAGTTACAAGAGTAAGCCTAAGGTGTTTTGCATCAAAGTTCTTATTAGAGTGGAGTGGGTGTGAGTCTAGGACATAATCTATTGTACTTTGCTTCGACGATAGTAGATTTGGTTCTTTCTGGGGTTACAAAACCTCACCCGTGATTTTTTTTTATCTGAATTTTTCACGTATATCTGGTGCATTCGTTTACTTTACTGTACTTTATTTATTTATTTGCTTTGTGGGATTGCTTAAATTTTAATTGGACTTAAAATTAAATAATCTAAAAGATTAAACAAAAAGCGAGTAAACCTAATCATCCCGCTCTAGGTTTTAAATTTAACTTTTGCAGTCGCTTCTGCACCGCCTAACTCACAAAAAGTTCAGTAAATAATTTTCGAAAAACAAAAAAAAAATTGAAAATTTGAAAATTTGTCATAAATTCTCTATTTCTAATGGAAAAAGTTTTGGAAACAATTTTCCAAAAAACAAAAAAAAATCTAAATTTTTTATCAAGTAATTGTGCATATTTAGTTTTTTCCCTTAGAAACAATTTTTGGAATTTTTTTTCCAGAAAAAAATTCCTTTTTTTTATCGAGGTAAAAAAAAAACTTGATATAAAAAATCCCCTCTTTCTAATAGAACATTTTCCGGAAAACAAAAAAAATAATCCTAAATTTTTATTATGTAATTGTGCATTTTTAGTTTTTTTTTCCTGAAAAAGTTTTTCTCAGAAGAAAACTTCTCTTTTTATTTTTTATTTTTTTTTATTAAGGTGTAAAAAACATAATATAAAAAAATCTCTCTTTTCTCTATTGTTCTTTATTTTTTATTATAATGAAAATAGTAAAATGGTCATAGAAAATAAGAATATGTGCAAAATGAGGTAATTTGCTTGCTTTTGAAAATGTGAGTGTGTGATATGGTATAAAATATAACATATGAGGTTTCTTATACCTTTTCAAAATCATTGAAGGTTTTGGATCCTTTTGAATTAAAATTATATATAAAAGGTTAAATTGGTAATTTTATGATTCAAAAAGATGAGCTCAAAAGTTTAGTAATTTACGACAGAGAGTGTCACTTTTTTTCTCCCTAAGAGTGTCACTTTAATAGCATGATTTTAATTTTTTTTTGGTTGTTGAGCCACATTATTTGGCCTTTATTCTAATACAATGTGGGAGGTAAGTATTAAATACTATTGTGGATTATAGGGACCATATCATATAGTATAAAATTAGTAATTAAAGCGAAAGAGACCATACCATGTCTAAAGTTAGCATATAATTAAGTAGTTCGCTATATTGTAAAGTATTTTCATCACACATTTGTTGTAATAGGAAATCAAACAACTCGTAACCAAATATATATATATATATATATATATATTAGAAGAATTATTTTATACAAGACACTAGATTCCTTTAAATATCTTGTAAAGATAAAAAATAAAAATTAAACTCATTCATTTGTTATAATTTATCAAGAGATTAGGTTACAATAGGTAGATAGGATCAAGTTAATTGGTAATTAAAGCGAAAGAGACCAATACCAGATAATTAAGTAGTTAAGTTATATTGTAAATCATTTTCTATCACACATGTATTGTGATAGGAAAGCAAACAATTATCGTGACCAATTATATATATATATATATAGAGAGAGAGAGAGAGAGAGTAATTATCTCTTACTCATCGGTGAACAAGAAATTTATTCACACCAAACACATTAACCTTTGGATGTGATTAATATAAAAAAAGCAATTACCAAAAAAATCTAGCAATCACATCCAACGATTACTATGCTTGGTGTGGATGAATTTCTTGTTCACCAGTGAGCAAGAGATTATTACTCATATATATATAGGGAGACGATATTCACACTCCCATTTTCTTCAGTTGCACTCCCATTTTAAAAGAAATGTCACTTCTAACCTTAACTTTACATGTGAATGATTATTTTTTTTTCAAAATACTAAGCTACCCTTTTAAATATCCCCTCTCTATTTTCAATCTTTAATGTTTTCGGATTCTTTTGACAAAATAAAAAAAATACCAATATATATATATATATATTCGAAAAAAAATAACTCAAAAAAAAAGAAGTTTCCTTTTTACAAGACCCAAAAAAAAAGTTATCTATTTTGAATAAATTATCTCTTTTGACAAAATGAAAAAAAAAATATCTCTATTAAATAAATTATCTCTTTTGGCCGGAACCAAAAATTGAAAAGTACCCCCAAAAAAGTTATTTATGTTTAATAAATTATTTCTTTTGACAAGACCAAAATATATATATATCTCTGTTAAATAACTTATCTCTTTTGGCAGGAACCAAGAATTAAAAAGTATTAAAAAAAAAAAGGTTATCTTGTTAAATAAATTATATCTTTTGACAGGGCTCAAAAACAAAGTATCTAAAAAAAATTTATTCTTGTTAAATAAATTATTTCTATTGAGAGGACCCAAAAATAAGTTATCTTTATTGAATAAATTATTTCTTGTGATAGGATTAAAAAAATAAATTATCTCCGAAGGACTGAAAAACAAAGTAATATTTGTTGAATAAATTATCTCTTTTGATAGGATAAAAAAAAAACTTAAGAAAAATTTATCTATTTTGACAGGAGCAAAAAAAAAAAGTACTAAACAAAGTAAAGAATGTAAAAATAAATTATTTCTTTTGATAGGAACTAAAAAAAAAAATGTAATATAGAAGTAAAGAAGCTAAAAAAAAAGTTTAAGTTTATAGTATAAAGGGTAGTTGTGGTATTATAAAATAAGAGATGATGTATTAATTAGTTTATGAACTTTCATGTCATTTTCTTTAAAAGAAAAAGATAAGTGGAGTGCAATAGTAGAAAATGGGAGTGCGAATATCGTTTCCCTATATATATATATATATGATGTTAGAAGATTTATTTTAGAGCAATGCTACACGTCATGAAATTATTTCATGAATTTGTATCATGAATGATGTGGTAGGTAACGTGGAGAGTTAGTATTGGTGGGATTTCTCCCATACACAGAGTCCTATGATATTATCACTAAATTCCACCAATACTAACTCTCCACGTTACCTGATACATCATTCATGATACAAATTCATGAAATAATTTTATGACGTTTAGCATTTCTCTTTATTTTATACACGACACTAAATTCCTTTAAGTATCTCGTAAAGATAAAAAAATTCAAATCAAACTCACCGATTGGTTATAATTTATCAAAAGATTTGGTATAAGATAAAAAAATTCAAATCAAACCCACCCATTAGTTATAATTTATCAAGAGATTAGGTTACAATAAGTGAGACCAAATTAATTGATAACTAAAACGAAACAGACGAGTCTAAAGTTAACAGATAATGAAGTAGTTGAGCTATATTGTAAAGCATTTCCATCACACATTTATTGTGATGGGAAAGCAAACAATTATGTGACCAGTTATATATATATATATATATATATATATATATATATATATATATATATATATGATGAGAATTATTTTATACAAGCCACTAGATTTCTTTAGATATCTGGTAAAGATAAAAAGAATCCAAATCAAACGCCCATTGGCTATAATCTAGAAAGTACGGACACTTCACCAAGAGTGCCGTACTCGTGTCGGACACTCGAACACCGTATCGGACACTCGGATACTTCTCGGACACTTCTTAATTGGACACTCCTCGAAGGTGTATCAGACACTTTATAGTAGTGATGTATATTCAAATATTTCGAATGAAATTATATGATACTAAGTTTTGATTAAAATATAAGCTGAATATATGTAGAAGACTAAATAAGTTTGGTCATTTAATTTATTTTAATCTATTTGTCTATTTTTGTTTATAAGTTTGTTTAGTTCTTAATTGTTTGATGATAAATTAAAATATTTCTGTAATGTAATATTTTTTTATTGAATAATTAATATATATTAATATATTATATTATTATTTTATAGCCGTATCCTCGCCGTGTACGTGTCCTATTTTTTTAAAATTTTTCGTATCCTCGTGTTCCGTGTCCATGTCGTGTCGTACCCGTTTTTCGTGTCCGTATCAGTGCTTCCTAAACTATAATTTATCATGGATTAGATTACAATAGGTAGGTAGGACCAACTTAACTTGGAGTGATGCACTTGTCTCTTATAACATTTATTGCGATAGAAAAGCATAGCCACCAGTTATGGTAAGTTAATTAAATATGATGTTGATGAATTATTTTAAATATAATACTATATTCCTTTAGTAATAACAGAAGCAGCTCATCTTGTAGTCATGCAGTTGTCTTCATTTACTTACACATGCAATTACGACGGAGCCAACAAGTACCCCTGAGCTATATTCATACAATTTGTAAAATGTTACATAATGACTCATCTAAAGTTTTTTTTTTTTTTTTTTATAAAAAAGATCTTGAAAAAAATTATAGATCAATTATAATATAACTAGATGTTGGTACAAAAAATTGTTTAACTAATTTTTGATAATTAATTCAATACACACTCAATCAAATTATGAACACAATACTTTTAAGAGATAAATTGAGGTGAAGATTCGGAGATCCCTTTTATTCGTCTTTCTTTGGATATTTATACAAGTTTGGAATTTGAATTTTTTCAAGATTCAAATTCTTTTATTTGTAGTTATCTTTAGTCTCATGAATTCAAATTCCTATTTGAGCTTGGACTTATGTATAAGTTGGGTCACTTCGGCCTTATAAGGGGGTGACTAGGCCCATTCTTTCTCTTGAAATAATTCTCTGGGACTTCTGTTGATACTTGGGCTCAAACTCTCTTGGGCTTGGTCCGTTTGTGTACAAGTTGACCCATTTGAACAAGTGATGTTTTTTTTCCCTGCACTAGTACAATGTAATTAAAACTTAAAAAATTATTAATCAATTGTAATATAACTTTCTATATCATATTAGTCTTAGTGTGTGTGTGTATATATATATATATATTGAGAAAAATACTATTAAAAAAATGAGAAAGATGCAACCTAAATTAATAGAGATGAAAAAATTGATATAAGAGAAATTGTACCTGAAGCATTGTTAGATAGTCAATTTTTATTCACAAATTATTTTAATTTATTCAAATTCTGATTTTATTTTTTTAAATACTTTGACTTCATTTTTTCTTGAACTTTAACAATAAAGATTTATCAAAAAGAAAATAAAGACTACTTTCGGTGTAAATATCACTTTTGCTATTAAAGCTGTCACACTAATTTAATTTAAAGGATTTTCTTTTATATTAGGCAAAAGTGCAAAAACCCCGCCTTAGGTTTCTCCAAGTAAGCATAATATTCCCTGTACTTGCAAAGTGAACAAATAAGTTCTCAAACTTTCAAAAAGTGAGCAAGATGTCACCTTGAAACCATTATTAGCCAACTTTTGAAATACAATTCCTAAACTACCCCTTATATATAACATTTAAAAAATAAAAAAAAACCAAAATGCCAAAAACTCAAACTAATAAAATTAATACAAGGATGATAAGAGTGGTAATAATATTTACATTATACAAGGAATATTAGTTGAGCTAGTATTATTTTAAAATTTGATATTTTTTCTTTAAAAGAAATCACTTTTTAAAATTTAAAATAATAATAATAATAAGTGTATTTATAGAAAAATTGAAATAAAAATGTATTTATTAGCAAAGACTCGGATGACATGAGTCTACTTACATCAAATTAATTTAAGTTTAATAAAGTAAAAAAAAAATTTTATTTCAATTTTTTTATAAAAACACTTATTATTAATATTATTTTAAATTTATTAAAGTAAGTAAAAAAAAATTTAAAAAAAAGACTAACTTTAAAATAATGCTAGCTCAACTAATATTCCTTGTATAATATAAAATGTTAAGGTAAATTACTCTGACCTCCCGTTTTCCCTAATTACCATCATATTAAAGGTTTGCAAAAATTACTCTAATACCTCTAGAACTCACTGATTACCTAGAAACTGATTGTAATATTGATAGTAAAATTTTTAGATACCAGTGTTTTTCATTGCCAAGATTGTGGAGCTGTATATATATATATGTCACATATGTAAACTGTTACAAATACACAAATTGAGCACCACGTTCAATAGTGATGGTAGTGTCGGCTATGGCTATGGTGTAGCAGAAGATCCACAGAGTCACATAGTTAAGTTGTGTTAGTGGAATTGTTATTGTCTTAGTAGAAGACATGGGAGTTAAGTTGTGTTAGTGGAGTTGTTATTGTGTTAGTAAAAGACATGAGAGTTAAGTTGTGTTAGTGAAGTTTTAATTGTTATGTTAGTGGGTATAATGATATTTACATATAGCTGTTACATATTTGTTTTGAAGCCTATATAATGTACGTTATATTTTAAAAAAAAATTAAAAATGTTCAACTGACACGTGGAAACCATTTAGGTTCTTTCTTTGAACAATTTGGTCATCATATCATAATATTGGAAGAAAATGAAATTCTCGAAGACATCATAAAAAATATGGTGACAAGATGAATTAGTACTGTTTTATTTTCTTATATATAGGTTATCATCTCCCCATAGCCGATAAATGTTGTGGCAATTTTGAAACAAATTGAGCAAGTTTAAAAAAAAATGACCTTAATTATAGTAGGTGTGCTGATTGGGTAATTAAACAGAACACGGATATTCTATTGGATTTACATTATTGATGCAACAACTTTACTAATGATGGAGATGATATGGTTATTCAATAAAACTTAAATGAACTTAGAAAGGCTATTATATATATGATCAGAGTGAGTACATGCACAGCAAATTCAGACAAGACTGGTAATTAAGAACATGTATAGGTATAGATATAGGCATAGTAATCCACATATTATTGGACGTACAGTTGAACAGAGATACATGGTTAATTATAATTGATAATAAGAAAGCAGGGTGTAGACGGTCTGCAATGATGTGAGCGCAAAGAGGATGAAAGCAGCAATTATTGATATGATTGTCCATGGACTACTGAGGTAATCACGTCTCAGTTTTACCAGAAATTTTGGCCACCTTTGCTTGCAGTACTCGTTTACCTGTATGCATGTCTCTTCGAAGCAGGAATTGCCTTTAGATATATTCTTGCAAATATTGTTGAAGAGAGTAGACAATTCGTCTCTTGAACCCCCCAAATGGTTGCGTATTATCCCAGCTTCCTCAAGCAATTTAACATCGATCCGCTGCAGAGTTGATGAGTTTATCCATGAGGAGAGCATGTGATGTGAAGTAAGAATGGTCTTTAACAATGCAACTTTGCTCGAAAGCAATGGCGTTTCTCAAGAATATCTGTGTGGTCATAAATGCAGAAAGCTGCGATTTCAAAACGGGCTCTCCTACACAGCCGAAAGCAAGAACGATGATCAGTACTAAACTTGACGTCAAATAGATTTTTCCCATTACCTGCTTCCAACTTCACTCCTGACAAGTCAAGTTGTGTGGCTGAATATTTGAGGTCCTCCCATGTCTCCTTGGCACCAGAATTCTTGTGTGAAATTTGGCATATACAATTCCTAATTTGGAGTATACAGCTACATGAAGTATTCTCAGTTTTCGAACATACAAAAAAAGGCATTTCATCTTTAACACATGAGTAGAGGTGTAGGTTACAATACACAATACCAATTCAACCATAATCTCACACTTGTCTCCATCTAAAGATGCAATTAAGATATTACGAGTGACCCTTTGTTGTTTTTTCCTTGTCATGCCACCATTAATTTTTTATTTTTTTTTCGTATAAGATGAGCAATATGTTGGCATGACAAGGAAAAAACAACAAAGGTCACTCGTAATATCTTAATTGCATCTTTAGATGGAGACAAGTGTGTGTGTGTGTGTATATATATATATATATATATATATATATTTGGGACTGTTCATTGGGACTGTTCTGTGCAAGGTTCAACTTTCATTGATTTGATGACTATAATTGAAAACAATCAATAAAACACGATTTCAGGTTTATAAAATCTATAAAATCACTGTATTTCAAATACCTCAAATGTTTGAAACAAAAATGTCTCCTAAAAAATATTATGCACTTATATACAATATTATAACAGTTGCAAGGGAAAAAAACTTCGATGGATCCTAATTACTCTAAAATTAACAACAAAGTAAAAAACACTTCAGTTCATTGAGGACAAACTTATGAGATAAGTCCTTCTTTAATGAGGTGCCATGAAATTTTTTAAGCGAAGAGTCTTTCTTTGACAAGGAAAAAAAATTTAATTTTCATTTCTTATTCATTTCTCTCTCACATTCTTCCCGTTAGACTCGATATATTTCGAAGAGTAGATGGACATAATTATTAAACCATTTACTCTTATGTAGCCATATTTCGGAGAAGATAAACAAACAAAAACACAGTTTTATTTTTTATTTTTTTTAGAAAACAAATTTAACACTTATTGAAAAAACAGTTTTAACAGGTTTTGAATTTTCTTTTTTTTTTTTTTACAAACACTTGTAATATTATATACAAGTGAATCCTATTTTTAAAGAGACATTTTTATTTCGAACACTTGAAGTATTTGAAATTGAGAAATGCTAAACGTCATGAAATTATCATGAATGATGTGGCAGGTAACGTGGAGAGTTAGTATTGGTGGAATTCAGTGATAATATCATGAGACTCTGTGTATGGGGAGAATCCCACCAATGCTAATTCTCCACGTTACCTGCCACATCATTCATGATACAAATTCATGAAATAATTTCATGACGTGTAGCATTGCTCTTTGAAATTAGGTGATTTTGTAACTTTTTATTAGTTGTTTTCAACTATAGTCATTGGATCAAATCCAACAACTAATATTATATGTGTATGTTGCTCCCTATACATCAGAAAGCAGTCATAAAAAAAATCACAATTTATCGATAAAAAATGTTTAAAAAATTAATTTTACAGTTTAAAATATCTATACCTATATACGGTCTAAAATAACTCTCTTTATCATATATCTAATACTGACGATTAATCCTCTATATTTATACATAATATTGGTAATTAAAGCGAAAGAGATCAATGCTATGTCTAAAGTCAGAAAATAATCAAGTAGTTTGAGCTATCACAAATTTATTGTGACAGGAAAGCAAACAATTTTTCTGACCAGTTATATATATGATGTTAATGAATTATGTTATATAAGACGCTAGATTCTTTTAGAAATCTAGTTATATATGATGTTAATGAATTATGTTATATAAGACGCTAGATTCTTTTAGAAATCTAGTTATATATGATGTTAATGAATTATTTTATATAAGACAGCTAGATTCTTTTAGAAATCTGGTGAAGATAAAAAAAATTCAAATCAAACTCACCCATTCATTAAGATTGATCAAGGGATTAGGCTTGGACAACCTTAACTTCTAGTCATGCACTGGTCTCCATTTATTATGGTAGAAAAACATAATGACTAAGTTAATTATATATGATGTTGATGAATTGTTTTACATAAAATACTAGATTCTTTTAGTAATATGATGGATCTTCTAGTTGTAAAGATAAGAAATCAAAATCAAACCCACCCATTGGACATGATTGATCAAGGGATTAGGTTACAATGGACAGAAACAGCTTAACTTGTAGCCATGCAGTTAAATCGGATAGTGCCATTTAAGGCTAAAATTGTGAACAAAATAGTGACCTCTAATAACTTTGGGTGTAAATATCACTTTTGCTATTAAAGTTCTCACACTTAAACGATTTTATTTTATATTATTATTATCCAAACACGTCTCTCATCCATGAATCATGAATGGATTAAGTTAAATTGGGATAGTGCCATTTAAGGCTAAACTTGTGAACAAAATAGTGACCTCTAATAACCTTCGGTGTAAATATCACTTTTGTTATTAAAGTTGTCACACTTATTTAGTTTAAATGATTATTATCCAAACACCTCTCTCATCCCATGAATCATGAATGGATGAAGTTAAATCAATACCGTGCCTGTAACGATCCGCTCCCATCACATGATATGATATTGTCCGTTTTGGGCCTAGTTCGCACGGTTTTGCTCTTGAATTTTATCCCAAAAGGTCTCATACCATTTGAAGAGAACACACTACATATAAACTTGACCAGTGTCTCTTGCACCCACCCACATCACACCCGTCCACGAGGGTCATCACAATACACTCTCTACGAGGCCCAACATTCCCGTCAGCACACTTTCGGCTGGGTTCGATTCTGATACCATTTGTAACGACCCACTCCACCACATGGTATGATATTGTCTGCTTTGGGCCAAGCCCGAATGGTTTTGTTCTTAAGTTTTACCCCCAAAAGCCTCATACCATTTGGAGAAAACACAATACATATAAGCACAACCACTTCTCCACACCAAAGCGATGTGGGATTGAGCACTTTGTAGCCTGCCAGTGTGGTAGCTCGCCCATTGTCTTTCGCACCCGCCCACAAGGGTCACCATAATTCACCCCCTAGGAGGTCCGACGTCTCTGTCGGCACACTTCTGGTTGATCTCTGGCTCTGATACCATTTATAACAACCCGCTCCACCTAATGGTATGATATTGTTCATTTTAGGCCTAAGCCCGCACGGTTTTGTTATTAGATTTTACCCCAAAAGGTTTCATACCATTTGAAGAGAACACACCATATAAGCATATCTCCTTCTCTACACCCAGGCGATGTGAGATTGAGAACCCTGTAGCTTGCCAGTGTGGTAGCTCGCCCAGTATCTCTCTCACCCACCCACATCACACCCGCCCACAAAGGTTACCACAATCAACCCCCCTAAGAGGCCTGACATACTCGTAGTCGTAGGCACACTTTCGAGACATTGGGTGAGCTACTATACTGGTAAGTTAAATGGTGCTTAATCCCACATTGCCTAGGTGTGGAGAAAAGGATGTGCTTATATGTAGTGTGTTCTCTTCAAATGGTATGAGACCTTTTCAGGTAAAACCCAAGAGCAAAACCGTACGGGCTTAGGTTCAAAATGGATAATATCATACCATTAGATGGAGCAGGCCATTACAAATGATATTAGAGCCAGACCCAGTTGAAAATGTGTTAACGAGGATGTTAGGCCTCCTAGGGGTGTGAATTGTGGTGACCCTTTTGTGTGAGTGTGATATGGGCGGGTGTGAGAAACACTGAGTGAGCTACCATAGTAACAGACTATAGGGTGCTCAATCCCACATCACTTGGGTGTGGAGATGTGGATATGCTTATATGTAGTGTGTTTTCTCCAAATGGTATGAGAAAAATTCAAGAGCAAAATCGTGTAGGCTTAGGTCCAAAACGGACAATATCATATTATCAAATGAAGCAGACCGTTATAAATAGTATCAAAGCCGGACCTAGCCAGAAGTGTGTCAACGGGGACGTCCGGCCTTCTAGGGGGGTGGATTGTGGTGACCTGACGGGTGTGAAAGACACTGGGCGAACTACCACACTGACAGGTTATAAGGTGCCCAATCTCACATCGCTATGGAGAAAGGTATGTGCTTATATGTAGTGCATTTTCTCCGAATAATATGAGATTTTTTAGGATAAAACTCAAGAATAAAATCGTGTGAACTTAGATCCAAAATGGACAATATCATATGATGCGACGGAGCGAGTCATTACTTTGCCATTTGAAACTAAAATTGTGATAAAAATAGTGACCTCTAATAAGTTCAAATGCCCGTGCCATAGTTTTCTTCACAACAGTTGTCAAAATGACAAAAAAAGAAAAAATGGTACAAGAACAATAATTTGTTGGCTCATGTAAGCATGATTTAAATTTTTTGTTGTTGAACCACGTTAGGATGCATTTATTATGACAATTAATGTGAACAAAGACAATACATGGAGTAACAATTATGTAGTGCAACCCAGTTTGTCGAAGATATGGATGAGTCTGTGACTCTCACGTTACATAATAAAGTGAGACCCATGCAATTGTTTTGATAACACCCAAATTATTTTTCTCAAAAATAAGAAGAAAAAATCAATATATGAAATAATATTGTCGGAATCATATGAAATTTGCTAATTATTTAATCTATACTATTTGTTTCTTTCGTAAATGTGGTGGTTGTCATTCAAAAAAGATAAGCATTCAGTAGGAGTGAAAAATTGATGGATACCCCCACTTTGAAACCTCAACACAACTGAAAAATATCACTTCCAATATACATAGAAATAATTAAAAACAAGGCAAACAATAAGTCTCATCTACTTAGAAACTCAAGTTACTCAATCCAATACAATGGGGGGGGCGAAACCAGGAGTGGGCGTGAACCTAAAAATATCCGAATGAGTATTATTAAGGATTGATGTATCAATTATTCATTTAAACATTTTGAAAGATAGAGACACTATCCTTATTCATTATTTATTAAGAGTTCTTGTTGGACACAAGTGATTGAAGTGCGAAAAAAATCGATGAGCCGTACTATTTATTTTTATACTTTATAATACCCTTAAAAATAGTTGTGGGCCATAGGAATATATCGAGCTTGGCCAACCGAAACGTGGACCAGTCCAATTAGGATTCTGATTGTATCCCAGTAGCAAAAAGTTAACAATATGAAAAATTGGAACCATTGTGATTTAGTATAAATATGGCCAAGAGCCTCAATGAGAAGCAAGCAAATTCTCCTTGAAGAATTGTTTTGTTTTTGTTAATTTGGGTGTTGTGTTAAAATTTGTTTGACCAGGGTTTGCAAATTTTTGTACCTACAATAGTTAATTCATGAATAAACATATAGTATTAAAATATTTTTAATAATAATTTTTTTATATTGTCCTGCTTTTAAATATTTTTAAGAATCTATATACTTATTATAATCATTTCCTATATAATTTTTATAAATTTGTAATTATGATTAATTGAATTAAAGAACATATATTTTTTTATATACTTATCATATTACCTTTTATAAATAATTTTATTTGTTTGTTGATAACACTAATGTAAATACCTTAAAATTAGAAGAGCATATTGATTGATGAAAAAGTAGGACATTTATCACAGAAAAATATTTAATTTTGTGATTGATTAGCGATTGTGACATAATCCCTAGCACTCCTCGTATCCATTATATTAATTCAAGAGAGAAGAATACACTAATGTCTCCTCTGTTTAATAAAAATGCATGAACTTTTTTTGTCACTTATTTTAGTCTTAATGTGTTTACAACTAAATGACAAATTATATGATTATTTCTTGTATGAGTTAGTAAAGTAATAATCTTGTTTTGTTAAAACTTGTGAAATTTTATATAGTTAAAATTATTTTTTCTTAATATTTCATCTTGATAATAATGATATATATTTCCCAAACAGAATCAAAGAACTCGAAATGTTTTTTCAAAAATTGAATTTTTGATAAATTGAAACAATTGACGGAGGAAAATTGATTCTCTAACAATATTTTTTCTTGACCTTTTTTCTTTTTATTTATAACTTATCATTTCCTCTTTGTATTTTTCATTCTCATATCAGTTTTTTTCTATTTATTTAGGTTGCATTTTTTTTCCTTTTTTGGATTTTCTTAATGACTATATATTATAAACAAAATTATATTAAAATTTATTTAGTCATATAATAATACAAGTTTGGCCTCCCCAAACTATAATTTTTGACACCGCCCACCATATACAGGTATACATGTAATCACTATGCCCACCTATTCATTCGAAATCACATGTGTACATTTTTTGGGGTAAACACTGGATTCTCCATGCTTACTCGAACACCTACTTAGAAACTCAATCCTTACGGACAACGAATCAAATACACTTTTTAGCTCATCTACTTAGAAACTCAACCTTTGTAGAGAATCAAATAATAAGCATCTAATTCATAAACTTAAAAATTCACACACACAGACACCCAAATCCACACACACACACACACACATATATATCTATCTCTTCCTTTTTCTCAAAAATTAATAAAAAAGTAAAAACACAAACAAAACTTAAACATTTTGAATTTCATTCAGCATAGAGGAAGCATATCATCACGTCAACAATCACACAAACATATATGAAAATAACAATCAACACACATCTACAATATTTTACATGATTCACCCAACTCTAGGGTTACATTCATGGATAGAAATTTCACTATATTGAGAAGGGAATATACAGCACGTGGAAAACATGCCTACTACATACACTCATTCACTCTATCTTGAGAAAAGCCCTAGAGCAAAATTGTGCAGACTTAGGTCCAAACGGACAATATCCTACCATCAAGTGAAGCAGACCATTATAAATGGTATCAAAGCCGAACCTAGCCAGAAGTGTGTAAATGGGGATGCCCGACCTCCTAGGGGGGTGGATTGTGGTGACTCGACGGGTGCGAAAGACACTGGGTGAATTACCACACTGGCAGGTTATAGGGTACCCAATCCCACATCGCTATGGAGAAGGGTATGTGCTTAAAATCGTGCAAACTTAGATCAAAGCAGACAATATCATATTATGCGACGGAGCGAGTCATTATTGTACCATTTGAAACTAAAATTGTGATCAAAATAGTGACCTCTAATAAGTTCAAATGCCCGTGCCATAGTTTTCTTCACAACAGTTGTCAAAAAGACCAAAAAAAGAAAAATTGGTACAAGAACAATAATTTGTTGGCTCATGTAAGCATGATTTAAAGTTTTTTAGTTGTTGCATTTATTATGACAATTAATGTGAACAAAGACAATACATGGAGTAACAATTATGTAGTGCAACCCAGTTTGTCGAAGAAATGGACGAGTCTGTGACTCTCACGTGACATAATAAAGTGAGACCCATGCAATTGTTTTTATAACACCCAAATTATTTTTCTCAAAAATAAGAAGAAAAAATCAATATATGAAATAATATTGTCAGAATCATATAAAATTTGCTAATTATTTAATCTGTACTATTTGTTTCTTTCGTAAATGTGGTGGTTGTCATTCAAAAAAGATAAGCATTCAGTAAGAGTGAAAAATTGATGGATACCCCACTTTGAAACCTCAACACAGCTGAAAAATATCACTTCCAATATACATAGAAATAATTGAAAACAAGACAAAAAAAATAAGTCTCATCTACTTAGCAATCCAATACAATGGGGGCGAAATCAGGGGTAGGCGTGAATCCTAAAAAAAATTTGAATCGGTATTATTACTTATTGATGTATCAATAATTAAACACTTTGAAGTAGAGAGATACTATCCTTATTCATTATTTATTAAGAGTTCTTGTTGGATAGAGTGATTAGAGTGCGAAAAAAATCGATCAGCAAGTGTACTACTATTTTTTTTTTATTTTTTATAATACCCTTAAAAATAGTTGTGGGCCATAGGAATGTATCAAGCTGGGCCAACCGAAATATGAACCAGTCGAATTAGGATTCGGATTGTATGGCCTTTAGCAAAAAGTTAACAATATGAAAAATTGTAACCATTGTGATTTAGTATAAATAGGGCCAAGAGCCTCGATGAGAAGCAAGCAAATTCTCCTTGAAGAATTGTTTTGTTTTTGTTAATTTGGGTGTTGTGTTAAAATTTGTTTGACCAGGGTTTGCAAATGACCTACAATAGTTAATTCAAGAATAAACATATAGTATTAAAATATTTTTAATAATAATTTTTTATATTGTCCTGCTTTTAAATATTTTTAATAATCTATATACTTATTATAATCATTTCCTATATAATTTTTATAATTTTGTAATTATGGTTAATTGAATTAAAGAACATATTTTCTTTTATATACTTATCATATTTCCTTTTATAAATAGTTTTGTTTATTTGTTGATGACAAAAATAAATACCTTAAAATTAGAAGGGTATATTGATTGATGAAAAAGTATGACATTTATCACAGAAAAATATTTAATTTTGCAATTGATTAGCGATTTTACAATAATCCCTATCACTCCTCGTATCCATTATATTAATTCAAGAGAAAAGAATACACTAATGTCTCCTATGTTTAATAAAAATGCATGAACTTTTTTTGTCACTTATTTTAGTCTTAATGTGTTTACAACTAAATGACAAATTGTATGACATTTCTTGTATGAGTTAGTAAAGTAATAATCTTTTTTTGTTAAAACTTGTGAAATTTTATATAGTTAAAATTATTTTTTCTTAATATTTCATCTTGATAATAATGATATATATTTCCCAAATAGAATCAAAGAACTCAAAATGTTTTTTCAAAAATTGAATTTTTGATAAATTGAAACAATTGACGGAGGAAAATTGATTCTCTAACAATACTTTTTCTTTACCTTTTTTCTTTTTATTTATAACTTATCATTTCCTCTTTGTATTTTTCATTCTCATATCAGTTTTTTTCTATTTATTTAGGTTGCATTTTTTTTCCTTTTTTGGATTTTCTTAATGACTATATATTATAAACAAAATTATATTAAAATTTATATAATCATATAATAATACAAGTTTGGCCTCCCCAAACTATAATTTTTGACACCGCCCACCATATACAGGTATACATGTAATCACTATGCCCACCTATTCATTCGAAACCACATGTGTACATTTTTTGGGGTAAACACTGGCTTCTCCATGCTTACTCGAACACATACTTAGAAACTCAATCCTTACCGACAACGAATCAAATACACTTTTTAGCTCATCTACTTAGAAACTCAACCTTTGTAGAGAATCAAATAATAAGCATCTAATTCATAAACTTAAAAATTCCCACACACATTCCCTTCCACCCGCCCCCCCCCCCCCCCCCCCCCCCCCCCAAGTATCTAATCATATCTCACCTTCAAATCCACACACACACACACATATATATATATATATATATCTCTTCCTTTTTCTCAAAAATTAATAAAAAAGTAAAAACACAAACAAAACTTAAACATTTTGAATTTCATTCAGCACAGAGGAAGCATATCATCATGTCAACAATCACACAAACATATATAAAAATAACAATCAACACACATCTACAACAAGACAATATTTTATATGATTCACCCAACTCTAGGATTACATTCATGGATAAAAATTTCACTATATTGAAAAGGGAATATACAGCACGTGAAAAACATGCCTACTACATATACTCTTTCACTTTATCTTGACATATTCCCTCGGAATTACATATACTCTCTCCTCTCCTCACAGTACTTACCAACCCTTTACATATTTCCTCTATAATATGTTAACAACCAATCACTCCCACTAAAAAATTACTTATTGTTCAAGGATGATAACGTTAACAATAACAAACAAGGATATGTATTGTGATATATTAGATAATTTTCCATGAATTTGCACTTTTAAAAATATAGGAAAATTGTATTGAATGAATTGATTATTGATTTTTATATTATTGATATTATTAACAATACATAAAGGCCTATTTATGGCACATAATCTTGAAAGATAAGTAAACATAGAAGACAAGAAATTCTAGTCCTAGATGGTTTAGGAGAAGGTGTAAAAACTTATAGGTTTGACACAGATTCTACGCAAATATAATAGGAAATATATAATATAACAGCCCCCGCAAACTCGATGTCAGTTATATAAATCGAACTTGAGTTTAGAAACAAAATCTTGAATGCGACTCGTGAAAGCAATCTGGTGATTTTACCAACTGTGGCTGTAAACACATACAAAGAAGCTGCAAAAGAACGACTCGGTAGACAAATGCAGCTTATTCGAGCGACAGGAAGACCAAAAGCGGCTCGTTGGAGTGAAAACTGATATAAAAATCAGAAAAAGGAGCTTGTTCAAATCAGCGACTTTGACACACAGATACTACGGCTCATGAAAGTAATCTGGTGATGTTACCAACAGTGACTACGAACACATACGAAGAAGTTGCAAAAGAGCGAACTCATTAGAGCAACGATAAGACCAAAAGCTGCTTGTTGCAGTAAAAACTGATTTGAAAATAAAAAAAGGGGTTCATTGAAATCAGCAACTATGACACACAGATACTAGTGGGAGCCGATAGATTGAACTTGAACTGGACTGTCATATTTTTCTTCTTTTATTATCTGCATAAAATATATATATATATATATATATATATATATATATATATATAAAGCACGTATGATACACTTTGATTAAAAATAAATTAAAATTTTATTATAACATCCAAAACATTCAAAACATTATAACACATTCGAACACATTAATTAAAACACCCAAAACTATTTTCATTTTAATAATAAAGAATGACATATTTGTCATATTATAATTTTTTTTATAAAAAAATTAGAATGTTTAAAGATATAATAATACCTTTGAAAACATTTAGCGTCTTTTGTTTTAAAATTAGTACAATTGAGTTCATCCTTTCGTACTTCAACTTTTTTCTTACATTGCTTACATGTATTGTACCATGATTCGAATACATTTTTAATCTCTATAATTCTTGCTTCAAAAGAGTAATGTGTTTTCTGCAAGTTGAGTGACAAAATATATATTTTTAACAGAAATTAATTATAATAATGTGATATAATAAAGAAAAATTAAATGAATATATAAAAAACAATAATAATTTAATACCTTGAATGTCATTGCGGATTTTTCAATTATGTCTTAGTGTGGAAGTTTTCCTCTTCAAATAATTGATATTTTGAACTTGAAATGAAAGCATCTATGTTTTTGTCATTTACCTTTTCTTCAAACCTGTCAAAGCATAATAAATTATTGGAACAATATGTTGTTGATATGTACAAATACACAGACTCACAATAATTAATTAGACCTTATTATGGGTTTCATAAACAAAGAAAGTTATAATTTTTGTTTGATTTTTTAACTATTGATAGTGGATTAGCTTCCACCAATCATGTCATACCAGTCATGATATTCTTTAAGTAAAGTAAATAATTAAAACCTAATGTAAGTAAGAAGAAATAAATAACCAACCAATATTGTAATGCTTTGACTCTTTCAATTTCAATGTTAATTTGTAATGTAGATCCTGGTTGTGTTTAAAGACCCAAACTTGAAATATAATATTAATTTTATTTTATATTCACTTAGATATAATAAAAAATATAAAGTGAATAATCTTAATGTTGTGTGATAAGTTACCTTTGAATGTGTTGATTGATAAATTTGTAACTATGATAATATGTATTTCGTTTATTAGCTTCATTATCAAATTGCATCCATTCTCAATAAGATCATCCCACAATGTCAAAGTACATTCCCGATATAATTCGTTACTTCTATAGCAATGTTCTTGCTTATAGTGATGGTGAGCTATGGATGATGGTGAAATGTTTTGAAATAGAAATCAAGGTGACTACCCAATTAATTTTTGAGGTTATTGGAGTTCCAGAGGCATAGAATTGTATAATTTTTCCTTATATAGATACTGAAGAAAACCGACCAAGCATGGAAGAAATGATTAGGATGTTGTGTGAACTGAATGCTTCATTGATTACGAATAAAATTTCAAGTGCCTACATGATTGACATTGTCTCTGCATTGAACTTGATTGTCTCCTATACTCTTGACCCTCATGATCATAAGGGTGATTTGTTATGGCATCGAGGTGAGATCTTGTATCACATTGTGAATGGTGATAGAATTAATGTGTTGGCTACTATTTTGAGGACTATGATTCAAGAGACAAATAGTTCTAGGGCTTCCAATACTTTGCCTTTTTCCTTTGATTGTGATGAAAATTCTCAAGAAAAAAAATGTTTATATTCCTTCAAATGCTCTAGTAATGAAGGCTAAAGGGAAGTTTATGACTTCAAATGTTAAGTTTCCAATCACTACCAAGATGAAGGAAAGAGTTCAAAAGGAGGCTGCAAGACATCATATTAAGGAGGAGATTGTGGATGGGAGTGATGACAATACTCCTATTGCCAGACTTTATGTTCCAGATTCTAATCATGCTTTAACTGCTAGATAGTACAATCAATTCATGAAGGGGTTGGAGAAGTACTTGAAGAGGAAGTTTTCAAAACTTGAAGTATTGATTAGGAGAGCCCTTCTTGGAACTTCTAGAGATCATGATCGAGGATGATGAGGATTAGGTCTTGGTGGTTTAGACCTAGTTTATGTTTTGCTAAACTTTGAGTAGTTAGTTCTGTTTATTGCTCAAACATGTTATGTCTAGTTCTTTGATGTTGAACTTGTTATATTCTATGTTCTTTATTTTCTTAGACATGTTATGATCTATGCTTTCTATGTTTTTGTTGCAATGCTTATGTGTAACACTCCATTTTTTTGAGACTTATGTGATATATTTGATTAGATTTTATATCTCATTTAATCATGTGTTGATTTATTCTCTCTTGTTTTCATTATTTTTACTTTGTCAATTTGTTCCAAAAAGGGGAGAGACTTATATAGGTGCTTTGACAAAGGGAGAGATTTATGTTTTCCTTGAGACATATGGGGAGATAATATATTTCATTGGTTATATGATTAAGGGAGAGTTTGGAGATGATTTTATGATACTTGTTATCATTATGTTTTTTTTATTAAGCTTTCACAGGTAGTGTTATTTGAATGATGTACAAATTTTAGAGGTTTTTGGCAGACACTACACACGAAGTTTGAAAGCTTATTAACGGCGCCATTTGACGAGTGTAGATTAATGGATATTTGTCGTTGCTTTTCTACACTTCGTACAAAAAATAATAAAACTTGCAAAAAATTTACTAAAAACTGTATAGTAGTAAGCAGTGTCGAACCACTCTCAAGTGAGATTTCGAATGAGCTCAAATTTACACACTAATTTATGGAATGAAAATTATTTTTTTAAAAAATATTTTTTTTATTTTGGAATTATAATGAATAAATGAAACTATAATAATAAAATAAATCTCAAGGGAAGGGAATCCACCACCATGAATCCACATAAATAAATTTTCTAATATTCTTATCTAGTTTTTCCTCCAATAATCAATACACTCCACCAATCCAATTAGAACTTAGAAAGATGAAAGAAAATATGGAATAAAAAAGAATGACTTGATTATATATAAGAGAGACATTTCTTTACTTAATCTGATGCACATTGGCTAGGTAAATAGAAGTAGGCATTCTTCGAATTACCATTATTTGGCAAACACGAAGAATCCTCCCTCTAATTTTAGAAAATAAAAATCCAAAATAGAAGAGTAGAAGAATGCTCTTGGGAGGAAAAATTAGAAAATAAAATAAAAGAACTTACTTATACTTCATCATAGTGGCTTCATCACTCCTTTGAAAGGTGTGTTTACAAGAAAGAAAGAAAATGAATACAAAAATTATTTACAACTACACTTTATTTCTTTATACAATTTCTAACCTCCTTCACCATCCCCTAAGACCCCCTATTTATAGAGTTAAAGGGGAATGGTTTAGGTGGGAAAAATTTAAAAGACAAAATTCAAAAACAAAAATTCAAAATACAAAATTTGAAATACAAAATTCAAAATACAAAATTTTGAATTTAAATATCTAATATTTGATCTCCATATCTTTAATTTGAATTCTGGACTGCAGACGTGGCCGTGCAAAAAAGTATTTTGCAAAGTTTTGAACTTGAGTCCTCTTGTGAAGTAGATTGTACAGAATACCATCTCTCCTACAATTCTTCTAATGTTTATCTTTGGCTATATATATCCTTTTTAGGCCTTTTCTGCTGCTTTTCTTCTTATTTGAAAATCAACTCCTATAAAACACAAAATGCAAAGATAAGAATATTTAAATAAAGTAAAAGAGTAATTAAAGACTTATTTTGAGATATAAAATAACATGTTTTGTGCACTTGTCACTATGAGATCTTCAAGTTATATTTCTTTGTATTTGGGACACATTATAATCTGATTTTTCTAGTGGTTAGGTTATAATTGTTTAGGTTATTTTTATCACGAAATTGCCAAATGGGGAGATTATGACGTATATTTTTGTAATTAACAATCTTCGGTGTCAAAATCAAATATGATTGAATTGTATTCTTTAAGTTATATTCTTGTCATTGATTATGTAATTGAAGTCTCAGAGTGATCATGAAGTTCTACATCAATCATGCAAATGTTCTTCAAAAGATGAAGCTTGAATCTTCGAAAGAAATCATTAATGGTCTGAACAAGGATTCGATTGATTGAAGTTTTTGGTTGGTTTTGATTGTATGAAGTCATCATTGATCAAGTATAAGAGTCACGTAGTTCAGGTAAAGTAGTAAGAACACATAATAGAGGAGTTTTTAAGTAAAATAGTGAAATATTCAAGGTTGATTGGTCTAAGGTTTCGCTGGACAGGTCCAAAAGGTCTCAGCATCTCATTTTGAGATGTCAACAGGACTAGACAGGTCCAAGTGAAACCTGGACTGGTCTAAGGCTTCTGCTATGCGAATTTTGCTTTCTTTTGTCATGTTTTGACCCGAATTTGACCAAAAACTTTCCTAAAATGTTGGGACTTGTTTCCTATTGATTTTTAACTTATTTTAAAGAAAAATTAGAATTTTTAATCTCTATAAAAATTTTATATGATTTCTCTCTTGGTAAGCTTTCACAAAACTTTGAAGTATACATTAAAGAGAGATTTTCTAGAGAAAGAAAGCATTGAGATATTTTCCTAGCAAGTAATTTTTATCTCAAATTCTTTGTTTATATTTTTAAGGGCACACATATTCACTGAGTGATTTAGGGTGTATCTATTTACTTGATCAACTGTTCGAATACTGCATTGAAGATTTCTTCGTGATCATGTTACTACATTGGTTTCTTCTACAACTGTTTCGTTGGTGAAGAAGGAGAAGAAGATTGAACTATGAAGGGGACAGAATACTTGATGAGTGTTCGTGTTCTTCTAATTACCCTTCTGAGAAGATTTTGACATTAGCTGGAAATTTGCAGCAGTTGGACGAGAGAGTCACAATAATAAGTCTGACGTGTTCTACATCAGAGTTCTTGTCAGAGTGGAGTGAGTATGAGTCTGCGACAAAGTCTATTGTGCTTTGCTTCGACGATAGTAGATTTGCTTTTCTCAGGCTATAAATCCTCACCCGTGATTTTTTTTCGATATGAATTTTTCACGTATATCTAGTGCATTCTTTACTTTACTGCACTTTATTTTATTTACTTGCTTTGTGTGATTACTTAGAATTTTAATTGGACTTAAAATTAGATAATCTGAAAGATTAAGCAAAAAGCGAGTAAACCTAATCACCCCCTTCTAGGTTTTAAATCTAACTTTCGCAGTCGCTTTCGCACCACATAACTCACATTAAGTCCTTAGACTCTTCAATTGCTGCCACAACATGATCATATTTCATTGGCAAGTTTCGTAAAAAAATTTCAACAACCTTTTGATCTGACAAAGCTTCTCCATACAATCTAATTTGGTTAACAATTTCCATAACACTGAAAAAATAGGTCTACATATTTTCACCATATTTCATATATAAATTCCACGCTTCTTTCGATTTTGTGGCTGCTGAAATTCGTGGAAAGATGGAGTCATCCTACGCTTCTTTCAATTTTATACGTTAATTGGTGATCCCTATAGCATAATTTAAGCCACACACAACACAAGTAAGAGCACGAAAGCCACAAATTTTATGTCAAAGCACAAAAACCACAATAAAAAGAGCATACACGTAAGAAACGTCAAACCAACACCTACTTAAAAAATGTATTATGTAACTTAGAACATAACTATAATTTCATTCACAGGATGTCTACTTATTGCCATTTGCCACCACTAACGAATCTTGAAATTAGAGGATGTTATCATTTATGTATTTAATTAGGATATAAATAATGATGTCTGAATCGCAAGTTGACTCGGCAATGACATTTTTTTTTGAAAGGTGACTCTGCAGTGCCATTGGTACAACAGATCGAATGTAAAATATTTTACTGGCACGTTCATGATTTACCAACATTAGCATCCAAAGTCTACTTTTTCATACTAAGTCAAAAAATTGGCCAAACAACCAAATGTTTGTCGTGTAAAGGTACATGTCCAATATTGGCTGTACCAACATTAGCCTCCAAAGTTTGCCTTTTCATACTGTCAAAAAATTGGCCAAACAACCAAATATTTGTCATGTAGCGTTACAGGTCCCAATATTGGTTGAGATACTATTACAAGCACTGTGTAATAATTTCTCTTTTGAGATGCATCTGCATGATGTCACAACAAACACATCAGACTAACATCAAAACTCCATATCTGCAATTTTAAATAAAAAAATATGCTATATTAATTCAATATGTGTGTGTGGGTAAATTAGAGTGATATTCTCTAAAGTTTGAATTTATTACATGCAGATACAAACTTTGTTTATAATTATAGTATAAATTTAAGTGATATTCTCATTCGTAACAGTATTAAAAAATGTGTAAAATATCATATATGCCCCCACTTATTTAATGCAATTTAATAAAAAAAATTCAAAAATGTCTCGTCTCTCTCCTCACCCTCTCGTTCTCCGCTCCATTATCTTTCCCCACGTGCTTATCAAACCCTACTCTCGACAAAACACACCTTGTATACGCCAAATCAACCACACCTCTCACATTCCATATCTCAAACCCTAATAACAAAACAAAGAGCCAAATGGGCAGAGATTTCCAACGAAAATATTGGATTGGTTGCGGGTGTTCTGGCGATAGTTGTTGTTTGATCTAGGCTTCGCAAAAATCGCAGTTCACAGTGGTTTCATTTAGTGTTGACGGCAAAGGGTGGGTCCTCGGCGGCGAGCGAAGACGAAAAAAGATGGCCATGGGTCTCGTCGAAAGTGGGCTTCGTTACCATAGCCTAAACCCCATCTTCTTCCTCCTTCTCGTCATGTTATAGTAAACCCATCTTCTTCCTCCCATCTACATCAATTCCCTTTAACAATTATGGTTCACAATTAATCAATAATTTTTTGAAAAAATCAACTTGGTTTTATGAACAATTGTATTGCTTAATAATTAATAGATTTGGTGAAAAAAAATTACAATATAATATAAACACTCTCATGGCACAGAGATGCCATAAAAGGGGTACTTAGGTAATTTTGTATATCATGAAAAGAGTTAAAGAGTATCAGCGTCTTTTTTCATAGTGTCAAATGGAGGCAAACCTACCTATACACAATTTGGGGTGTCTCTGATAAATGGTGCAAAACGTTTGGGTTTATACTAATAATATAAACAAACTTTTTCTCTGTGTGAAATAAGTCCAAACAACAGGAGTGTCAGTGATATATATATATATATATATAAGCATTATGTTTGAATCTCCCTAAAAACAAAAATCATAATCTAACGGTCAAAAATTCTTTAACAACCAATTTTACGGTTCAAAATATCTATGTCTATTTACAGTCTAAAATAACTCTCTTTATCGTCAATCTAATGATCACGATTTACCTACTACATTCACACCTAAATTCACATCCACATCCATCTACCCTCACATTCCTAAAACGATTCAATCCAATAATTTTTTTATAGTGGCGTAGGCATGAGTGAAACGCTAGTGTGTGTAGATATATATATACGATGAATTATAACCTAGAAAGCACAGACACTTCTCTTAAGAGTGTCGCGGTGGTGTGAAACATGACAAAATGATTTTATAATTATTATTTTAAAAATGAAATTTAATGCAATTTAAAATATATTCTAAGTTAACTAGAAAAATAATATAAAATTTAATCAAACAAAATTACTAAACATCTAAATCTAAGCTCTAAATTAGTGATTTTATTCATGATTATATGGATAAAATGATCAAAAATTATTACATATATTTATATAATAATATATTATTATTTTTTGACGTATCCATATTATATCTGTGTCCTTTTTTTTTTAGATTTGTCATATCACCATATTCGTATCGTATCATATCAAATTCATATTCCGTGTTTTAGTCCGTGCTTCTTTGAATATAACACAAATGACATGGCTGGCCATGCTGCAAAAATTAGGTTGAGTGTTTTTTTAGGATAAATTACAGTGACACCTCTTGAGGTATGACACCAAGATGTAATTTGAAGAAAAATTTGTCCGAAGACTTCAACTTTGCCATTGAAAAAAATTGTGAGATGTTTAGATTGTCTCTTATTATTTAATTAATTTTTGATATAAAAATGTCAGTTGTAAAATGACTAAAACGTCCATGATCATTGTTACCCCTTGGAAACAAACACAACCCAAAAGCACTCGCCAGATTCTCTCTTTCTACCCTCTCACCTTCTGCAATCCACGAGAAACCCTTGCATTATGTTTATAGAATTTGCCACACTTGACATCAGAGTATATCACTATGAAATCTCCTTCATGACGTCCATTTGCACTTATAAAATCTGCTGAAACAAAAGGAAACAAAGACATATATCTATCTATCTATATATGATAATAATTTTTCTAGAAATCTAAAAATGGACAATTATAAGTGTCACGAAAGCCTCAAGTAGTGCCACTTTAATAGCATGATTTTAATTTTTTTTTGTTGTTGAGCCACATTATGTGGCCTTTATTCTGATACAATGTGGAAGGTAAGTATTAAGTACTATTCTGGATTATAGGGACCATATCATATATTACAAAATTGGTAATTAAAGCGAAAATGACCAATGCTATGTCTAAAGTTAGCCGATAATTAAGTACATGAGCTATGTTGTAAAGCATTTTCATCACACATTTATTGTGATAGGAAAGCAAACCATTATCGTGACCAGTTATATATATATATATATATGATGTTAGAAAAATTATTTTATGCAAGATACTAGATTCTTTCAGATATCTTGTAAAGATAAATAATTCAAATCAAACTCGCCCATTGTTTATAATTTATCAAGAGATTAGGTTACAATAGGTAAGACCTAGTTACTTGATAATTAAAGTGAAAGAGACCGGTCTAAAGTTAGCATATAATTAATTAGTTAGCTATATTGTAAAGTATTTCCATCACACATTTATTGTGATAGGAAAGCAAACAATTATCGTGACACTTATATATATAATGTTAGAAAAATTATTTTATACAATACACTAGATTCCTTTAAATATCTTGTAAAGATAAAAAAAGAAATCCAAATCAAACTCGCTCATTAGTTATAATTTATGAAGAGATTAGTTAACTTGTAGTCATGCACTTGTCTCCATTTATAACATTTATTGTGGTAGAAAAGCATTGCGATTTGCGACCGCTTGTGGTAGGTTAATTAAATACGATGTTGATGAATTATTTTAAATATAATACTAGATTCCTTTAGTAATATGATCGATCTTCCCGTTGCAACGATAACAAATTAAAATCAAACCCACCTATCGGACATGATTGATCATGGGTTTAGGTTACAATGACAGAAGCAACTCATCTTGTAGTCATGCAGTTGTCTTCATTTACTTACAGATACAATTATGACGGAGTCAAGAGGTACCCCTGAGCCCAGGCTAGCCCACTAAATTATATATATATATATATATATATATATATATATATATATATATATATATATATATATTGAGAAAAATAAAATTAAAAGAAAAGAAGAGAAAGATGCAACCTAAATTAATAGAGATGAAAAAAATTGATATAAGAGAAATGGTACCTGAAGCATTGTTAGATAGTCAATTTTTATTCACAAATTGTTTTAATTTTTTCAAAATTCAAATTCTGATTTTTTTTTTTTTAATACTTTGACTTCAATTTTTCGTGGACTTTAACAATAAAGATTTATCAATAAGAAAATAGAGAGTACTTTCGGTGTAAATATCACTTTTGTTATTAAAGCTCTCACACTTATTTAGTTTAAAGGATTTTATTTTATATTAGGCAAAAGTCTGAACCAGTCCTCAAACTTTCAAAAAGTGACCAAGATGCCCTTGAGACTAGCCAACTTTTGAAATACAATTCTTAAACTATCCCTTATATATAACATTCAAAAAATGAAAAAAAAATAAAAAAAGGCCAAAAACTCAAACTAATGAAATTAATGCAAGGATGATGGTGGTGATAATAATATTTTACTTTATACAAAGAATATTACTTGAACTAGCATTATTTAAAATTTGATATTTTTTCTTTTAAAAAAGTACTTACTTTATTAAATTTTTTAAAAAATAATAATAAGTGTATTTATAGAAAAATTGGAATAAAAAAAGTATTTATTAGCAAAGACTCGGATGATATAAATCTACCTACATCAAATTATTTTAAATTTAATAAAGTAAGTAAATTTTTTTTTCAATTTTTTTATAAATACACTTATTATTATTATTTTAAATTTATTAAAGTAAGTAATTTTTTTTAAAAATAAAAAATAAATTTTAAAATAATGATAGCTCAACTAATATTCCTTGTATAATGTAAAATGTTAGAGTAAATTACTCTGATGTCCTTTGAAATTTGCCTTAATTACCATCATATTAAAATTTTACAAAAATAACTCTAACACTCTGGAACTCACTGTTGCCTAGAAACTGATTGTAATATTGATAGTAAAAATTTTAGATACCAATGTTTTTCATTGCCAATATTTTATATCCTCACATATGTAAACTATTAGAAATACACAAACTGAACACCACATTCAACGGTGATGGTAGTGTCGGCTATGCCTATGGCGTTGCAGAAGGATCAACAGAGTCACAGAGCTGCTTTTGGGGAACGATAGAGTTGTAATCGAATGAATTAGGGCTTACATGTATGTTTCAATTGTATATATGTATCTGTAACTTATCTCAATTGTATATTTAATGGAATTTATATAATGAATTTATAAATTCAATTATATATACATTTTAATTTTGAAATTTAATTACTATAAATATTAATTTAGTTTGGAAAGTATTTTAATTAGTTTTGGCAAATTTTAAAATTAAAAATAAAATTATGTAACCATAACTTGGTAGAAAAAATTAATTTCAGTTATATATATTATGTTAATTAATTGTTAAAATATTAAGGATATTTTGGTCCAAAACTTTATTGTTTAAAATGTCATTTTATTTTGTTAATAAGATTAATTTTATCATTTTGTTGTGCATAAGTGTATTTTTGTAATATTAAAATTAGTATTTAACTAGATTAAGTATCAACTAATGGTAAGGAAGTCTTAGAGTTAAGTCAAACAAACTTCAAGAAAGTTAATTAAACTTCTTTCACAAATTTAAACTGAGAGTAATTAAGGCAAACCTCGGAGGAGGTCATATTATTTTTATAATGTTAAGATTAGTATTTAATTGGATTAACTGTCAACTAATGATAAGGGAAGCTTAGAGTTAAGTCAAACAAACTTTAGGGAGGTTAATTAAACTTTCTTAACAACTTTAAACTGAGAGTAATTAAAGCAAACCTCAGAGAGATCATAGTAATTTACTTAAAATTTTATTACCACCACCATCATCCTTGCATTAATTTCATTAGTTTGGGTTTTTGGCAGTTTTTGGTTTTTTTATTTTATTTTAAATGTTATATATAAGAGGTTGTGTTTCAAAAGTTGGCTGATAATGGTATCAAGGGTCATCTTGCTCACTTTTTGAAACTTTGGAGACTTATTTGCTCACTTTGTAAGTAAGGGAGTATTATACTCACTTGCAAAAATTCCAGGGAATTTATTTGCACTTTGCCTTTATATTACTATTAGGCAAAAGGGCCAAAAACCCCTCTGTGGTTTTAAAAAGGAGTAATAGACCCTCCTATGCTATAATTTGGACCATATTATGCCCTCACATTTGTAAAAGTGAGCAAAGTACTCATTTTGCACATATTCTCCTTTTCTATGATCATTTTACCATTTCCATTATAATAAAAAAATAAAGAAAAATAGAGAGAAGAGGGTTTTTTTATATTAAGTTTTTTTTTTTACCTTAATAAAAAAAAGTGGAGTTTCTTTTTGGAAAAATAAAGCTAAAAATGCACAATTATATAATAAAGATTTTTGGATTTTTTTTTTGTTTTTCGAAAATTGTTTTCGAAAAATTCCCATTACAAAGAGATGGGCTTTTTTATACTATGTTTTTCTTAACTTAATAAAAAAAGATGAGTTTCTTTTTTGAGAAAAAAATTTCAAAAATAATTTTCGGGGAAAAAAATAAATATGCACAATAATAAAAAATTTCGAATATTTTTTTTGTTTTTTCAAAAATTGTTTTATTTTCATAAATTCTCTCTTTCTAATGGAAAAAGTTCGAGAAATATTTTTCAGAAAACAAAAAAAAAAAATCAAATATTTTTTATTATGTAATTGTGCATATTTAGTTTTTTTTCTCCGGAATTCTTTTCCCGAAAATAAACTCCTCTTTTTTTTTATTAAGGTAAAACAAAACTTGATATGAAAATTTAGACTGATAAGAAGTCCAAAGGCAAAAGGGGTCAAAGGACTAAGTGGATAAGGATAATCACAACCCCTTTTATGATAACTCTCCAATAACGTGGTGGATATGGGTGCATAAAAAACCAGTGGAACCAGAACCGTACCTAAATTAAACCAAACCGTTTACTACGGTTCTGATTCCAATTTTAAATTTTAGGAATCATTCACTACAATTGCGGTTCCGTTTCCAAGTCAAGGAACTGGAACCGGAACTGCTAGAAAATATAATATATAAATGAATAATAATAACTTCTAAGTGCTAGTGTTATATATATATATATATATATATATATATATATATATATATAAAGTATAAAATATATAATATATAGATAAATACATTTAGCTTCTAAGTTCTAAAGTTTTATATAATATAAGATATATAAATAAATACTAATAACTTATAATCTATTGTTATAACTAGGGGTATACAAGTATGAGTATGTATCTTGCAAATGTTTAAAAAAAAATTAACAAAGAACCATTGGGGAACTGGAACCGAACTGAACTCAACGGTTCCTATTCCGGTTCCAAAATTAAGGAACCGTTGGGAACGGTTCCAGTTCTACCAAGAACCGTAAGGAACCGTACCGTGTGCACCCCCGATGGTGGAGAAGCAAATGGAACTGGTTTCATAAATAAATATTGTTGACCTCAAGGTTTTAACCCAAGGTTATTTGGGTAATTTTGATGATTACAATTTATTAAAGTGTAGTTTTAATAAGTTTACTTGACAAAGGTATCAAATTATATCAAGTATCTTAAAGGAGTTGGACATCAAAGGAATTAAAAGAAAATATATGAAGTCATGAGATCATGGAGCTCAAAGATCAATAATTAAGATCAATGACGAATTTGAAGAAAATTCAAGCCACATGATGAAGGAAGCCAAGAGCTTAAAGATTTTGAAGATCAATAGACTTGGGTAAGCTAGTCTTGGGTGAGTGTAGAAAATCTTTGTAAATTTATTTTGATGTACTCACTTGAAAGCTCTAGGACCAATGCATTTCATGCATATTATTCATAAGTCTTTAAATCTCACTTGAAAGCTCTAGGACCAATGCATTTCATGCATATTATTCATAAGTCTTTAAATCATAAAATATAGGCCATGTATTTCATTTAATTCATTTGGTATGGTCTCAATGAATTATAGTAATAAGCCTTTGAACTTATATGTTTAAATCATGAAAAGCCTTAAATAATGTTTAGAGGATCTCCAATTGGAAATATCTTTAATTCTTAATATTTACATTTAGTAAAGTTGTGAAGTCAAGGACCTTGGATTATACTGATTTATTTCACAAGACCATAGTTGACTATGAGGAGGTTTAAGCTTGTCAAAACATTCAAAGAACTTTACTCGTAACTTAGTTGACTCTAGGACCCAATGCAACTCATGCATATCATTTTAATGGTCTATAGACTTGTAGAAATAGGAATTGATCTTCTTTAAAACTTATCTTACAAGTCTTTGATGGTTTAGGCTCATTTAGATTCCAAAGTTCTGTATTTTTCATGTTGAGCATAAATCAGTCAACTTTCTCATTTCCATAAGTCGACTTAATTATTATTACAGAACATTATGAACTTTTGAAGCATGTCAAAACAGTCAACTTATTCCTTGAATAAGTCTACTTATGTCTTAGATAAGTTATCAGTTAACTTATCCAGTTCTATAAGTTGACTTATTATTGCATATTGTTTTGGCCTTTCAAGAATGACAAAATAGTTGACTTACTCCTTGAATAAGTCTACTTATGTCTCAGATAAGTCTACTTATCAGTCGACTTACCCAGTTTCATAAGTTGTCTTATTATTATAGAATTTCTATCTATGCTTTGTGAAGATGAAATAACTGATTGTTCCTAAATGAATAATCGACTTATAAGTCGACTATTTAATGCATAAGTCGACTACTTTTACGCGATTCAAATTTAAACAACTAATTTGACACATTTAATGCTTCCCAACCATTCTCCAACAACTATAAACGACTATATCTCTTAAAGGAACTATAAATACACATTGTATATGTATTATACAAATGAGAGAGACTACCATAATTCTTTATGATCATATATTGTTGGTTGATACTACCTTAGAGCTTAAATCTTCATATGATTCATTTATTAGTAGTCACCACTATTGAGCCAAACACTTGCATATCATTTATAGTAGCAAAATCCTAGTAAAGAGCTTTCAATTGAGTATTTCATTGCTAACTCTAGGTATGTGAGTTATAATTTGTGTATCTATCCATTGAGGGATACTCATTTGAAAGCTCTAGCACCAATGTATTTCATGCATATCATTTATAACTCTTTAAACCATAAACAATAGGCCATGTATTTCATTTAATTCATTTGGTATGGTCTCTGTGAATTATAGTAATAAGCCTTTGAACTTATATGTTTAAATTACGAAAAACCTTAAGTAATATTGAGAGACTTTCCAATTGAAAATATCTTTACTTCTCAATATTTACATTTATTAAAGTTGTGAAGTCAAGGACCTTGGATTATACTGATTTATTTCACGAGCCCGTAGTTAACTGTGAGGAGGTTTAAGCTTGTCAAAACATTCAAAAAACATTACTCGTAACTTAGTTGACTCAAGGACCCAATGCAACTCATACATATCATTTTAATGTAAGACTTGATCTTATTTGAATCATATCTTATAAGTCATTGATGATTTAGGCTCATTTAGATTTTAAAGTTCTATATTTTTTATGTTGAGTATAAATCAGTCAACTTACCCATTTCCATAAGTCAACTTATTATTACAGAACATTTCGAACTTTTGAAGCATGTCAAAACAGTTGAATAAGTCTACTTATGTCTTAGATAAGTCTACTTATCAGTCGACTTATCCAGTTTCATAAGTTGACTTATTATTGCAGATTATTTTGGCCTTTCAAGAATAACAAAATACTTGACTTATTCCTTGAATTAGTCTACTTATGTCTCAGATAAGTCTACTTATCAGTTGACTTACCAATTTCATAAGTTGATTTATTATTACAGAATCTCTATATCTGCTTTGTAAAGATAAAACAGCCAACTGTTCTTAAATGAATAGTCGACTTATAAATCGACTATTTTATGCATAAGTTGACTACTTTTACGTTATTCAAATCTGAATGGCTATTTTGACGCATTTAATGCTTCCCAACCACTTCCAACAGCTATAAACGACTATATCTCTTAAGAGGGCTATAAATACACATTGTATATGTATTATACAAGTGAGAAATACTACTATAATCCTCCATGATCATATATTGTTGGTAGATACTACCTTAGAGCTTAAATCTTCATATGATTTATCTATTAGTAGTCACCACTATTGAGCCAAACACTTGCATATCATTCATAGTGGCAAAATCTTAATAAAGAGTTTTCAATTGAGTATTTCATTGCTAACTTTAACTACACCAAGATAAGAGAGGATTTGATTAAAGAGCAGAACCTCACAAATTGGGCAATCACAATAGAGATCAAGATTGAGTCATATGAGGGTATACCTACAACACTGAACTTTTTCAGGATTAGGAATTGATCCAAAATGGAGACTGTCCATTTTCCTCCCACAACTATTAACTACTCTTTCCAACCATTATCTGATGAATGGTGGTCAGAGCACAAAGACCTTCTCGATCGAGGATAGAAATGATAGTAATGTCATTCATGTTTCGTCACACGCACTTAGTAGCAAGAAAAGGTCATCAAGCCCTAACTCAAGCAATCTCGTGTGATTGAGAGCCAAAATGCTTGAGATAATCCTAAAAAAATTGGAGTTCACTTAAAGAGGAGCTAATTTCATATAGTTGATAACCAAATGATAAAAGGAATGAAGGGGAAAGCAGAATACAGGAAAATGTTTGGCTGAAAACACTATCTCATTATTACCCAATCCTTCCCTGGCGCAAAAATTGAGATCACTGGGATAATGTCTAAGGTAAATATCAGGAGAAATTTGGTACTCTGCCCTAAGCCTCTCCAAGTTCACAAAAACCTTAACTGAATCTGAAGGATCGGGATCTTCTAGGTTGAGGCAAAGAACAATTACCCCCTCAAGGTTAATCAAATCGGAAAGAACAACCCCTTCCAGCAAGTTTGAATTCGAAAGAGCACTCCCTCCTGACGAAGATGACTCACCCTCACTATCTGCAAGGAAATCATCAACAGATTCGTAGACCTTTGCATCTCGAATCTGTCCACAATTTCTAGGATAATGTCTAAGGGAAATATCAGGAGAAATTTGGTACTCCGCCCTAAGCCCCTCCAGGTTCACAAAAACCCTAACCGAATCTGAAGGATTAGAATATTCTAGGTTGGGGCAAGGAACAATTACCCCCTTAAGGCTAATCAAATTGGAGGGAACAACCCATTCCGGCAAGTTTGAATTCGAAGGAGCATTCCTTCCCGACGACGACAACTCACCCTCACTATCTGCAAGGAAATCATGAACAAATTCGTAGACCTCTACATCCTCGAATCTGTCCACGATTTCCACTCTAATTTTGATACAATAATGAACAAAGTCAAACAAAACGAGAGGAGGAAAAAAGAACACTAACCTCATATAGGATGAAACCAACAAGCACAACCACAACCAGAAGAGAGATGAGAAGCCTTTGGCTTGCAAAACTACGAAGTTGTAAAGCTTGAAGCCAAATAGGCTGCCATTGGAATTTATAAGTACAGAAACATGCGATAGTGGAGATCAAACTGTCACATCTTCCTAAAATGATGGCACGCATTTAATTGCGCCATAAAATAACTAGCGTAACTGAAATCCTCTCCAACTTCTGGTTGAAAAGGATTTGGGAAAAAGTGTGGAGGGAAACATACACACCCATTGAAATGGAGACACGTGTGGCCCTCCCACACTGAAGACATGGCAACTGGCCAATATTTCTACATCCCACGTGGCGCCTGATTTAGCGAGAATTTGTTGAATTACAGGTGCGAACATTGAACAATAGGCACTATTAACTAATTTTGTATTTATTCCTATTCCCGCAATGAAAGAACAAAATGGAGCCATCAACTCCTCAATTAGGGGAATAGTAGGTGCAATAATTTGGAGAAAGTTAATATAAATACAATACGAATACTCCATAAGAGGGCACGGTGTGCTTCCTACGAATTCTTCTTTTTGAGTGTATATTCTTACATCTATAGTTCAAACAGTAGAATGAAAATGATCATTCCATTTTATTCTCATTCTCATTCTATTCTTACTTGCATTTCATTCCATTCCAGTGTACCAAAACATAACCTTATATAAAAGAAATATTATTCATTTCTAGCACTACTACAGCAAAGATCTTGGAAGGGAGGACTTAAGACACTGTTTGGTCAGGTATTTAACTGTTAAATCAGATAACAGACCTTATTATTAATTTTTTTTGCTATATCTGGTTTATCATACAAGACAAATTAGACCTTTAGCTGTAACCATAGTTTGGTCATAGTTTTACACAATACTGTACCCATTAAACTCTAGATTAGTTTGCTCATCATTTTCACTTTACTTTGTTAAACAAAGGCAAGAGAGGACTCTTATGCTTAGGAGAGTGGCTGATTTGAAGGTTGTTTTCAAGGAAAATATCTCACACTAAGGTAGGTGAATTAACTCTCGATTTATATATGCAATAGAGGAAATTAAATTAAAAATTCAGAAAAAATAATATTTTGAAATACTCTGTTTTATTTATTTATTTAATTTTGTTTACGTGTATGCATATTTGGATTAGAATCTTTTTGTATGGCTACTGCTGCTAGGTAGGAAGGACGGTTATAAAATTTCTTTTAGTTTTGGTTTTATTCAATCAATATACATGTATGGTGTACATAGAAGTCCTTTTGAATTAGCTACTTGAAGACCTGTAAATCCAGAGGAGTTTCTCCCAAAGCAAGACACAAGTAGTTTATTTCCTAAAAATAGTGAAACAGCAGCTCAAAATGCCACAGGTGCATAGGCAGCAACAATAGGACTTGTTACCATATGAGTCCCATTAACATCATTCCAGCTTAAATACCCATAATTTACTATGGAATCACTATGTGTATTAGCACCTCCAACAGTGACCTCAACTGTTATTTTGAACTCAGCTTTGTTATACTTTTCAGAAAAGGACACCACCGGGGGCTGCACGACAACTTTCATCCCTGATGGAGCCTTCACCACCGCACGATAAACAGAGGGACCATCCACTACATTTGTTAACACTCTGTTAAAGGTGTAACTAGTAGTGTTGGTGTTGTTAAGTAGAACAATAAAAGATGGGTAATTAAGATCAAGATTGGCTTGATCACAACTGAAATTCGATTTTCTGGTGGTTATCTTAATCTGTTTGTTTGTGTAGTTCATTCCACACAAGTAATTGATATAGTCTTGTACCTCTATATCATAAACAAGACCAGGATCCATGGCCTTTTCAGGACTAATATGTCCTGCCCCAAAATCAAGAGGAGTTGCAGCAACTTCAGTGGTCATGTCAATGATTGGGCCATTGGCGTTATCAATCACATAAGCGGTGGTCATCATGGCTGATCGAATGGCAGCTGGACTCCAATCCTTGTGGACCGCTTTTAGAAGCGCTGCTACACCAACGGCATGGGGAGAAGCCATGGAAGTGCCAGAGATGAGTGCATAATCACTAATCAAATACTCGTCTCCCATACGTGCAATTCCAAATTTGGGTGCCCATGCAGCTAAAATATTAACCCCAGGAGCCAAAATATCAGGCTTTAGTATCCATGGAGACTTGAGATCTGGCCCTCGTGATGAGAACATTGCCACAATAGGGGCAGGCTTAGTACCCAACACCGTTACCTGGAACTTGATGCTAACAGTTGCATTCTCTGTTTTGATTAGATAGTCTTTGATCAAATCTCCGTCTTTTGGGGTTACTGCCACATATGGAAAATTGAAATCTCTTGGATGAAGAAAATTTTGGAAGTCTGTACTAAAGATTGCTCCAGTAGCTCCTGACCTTTCTATTTCAAACATATTGACCCCTGCATGTTCACTGACGAAGTCACAAAATGCAAACTTCCCTGCAACATCTTTTGGGTCAAGAGAATTGTAGTCGCATATTTCTTTGCTTCTATTCCCTTGGCCAAAGTATATTGGAACCCTAGACACTAACAAGTCTAATGGGTAGATAGATTTTCCTCTAACAGTGATGACCTCATCACCAAGCATCACATTAGCTGCATAATCACGATCGATTGTCCCAGCACCAACAGTTGTGATCCAAGGAGCTCCATTGAGTATGGTGAAACCATGAGGACCACTGTTGCCAGCTGAACAAGACACAAAAATCCCTTTCTCCATGGCTGCAAAAGCTCCCACTGCAATAGGGTTTTCATCAAAAGGCGTGTTGAAGAATCCCAATGATAATGACATGAGATCTACTCCATCAGCTATGGCTTGGTCCATGCCGGCTAATGTGTCTGTGGCCGCAGCCTCGTAGGTGTTGTTGCTGGAAAACACTTCGTCATTGCTGAAAACCACCTTGTACATGGCAAGCCTGGCTTTTGGTGCAACCCCAATTGCTGTTCCATCTGCATAACCAAAGTAATTGGCACCTTGTACTGGGCTCCCTGCAGCAGTGGACGATGTGTGTGTCCCGTGTCCAAGGAAGTCCCGCGGAGAATCATAGTCATTGGTCCTTGATATGTTTAAGCCTTGATGCCTCATCCCTTTACTGAAAGAGCGAGCTCCAATGAGTTTTCTGTTACAATAAGAAGAGTTGAATTCTACCCCCGACTCACATGTCCCGCCCCATCTCTCTGGCATTGGGGGCATGCCGTCATCTTTGAAACTCTCACTTTCTGGCCAAATGCCAGTGTCAAGGATACCGATAATCATGTCATCACCAAAATTAGCTTGAGGCCACAAGCCAGCACTCATTTTCAAGCCAAGAAACTCTGGAGTATGTGTGGTGTGAAGCTTTCCAATGGTCTCAGGGTATGTGGCAATATGGCCAGACATCTTCTCTAGCTGATCCAGATGAGACCGAGATAGCACTGCACTGAACCCATCCAACACATGGTTGTAGGTGTAGAGATGGGTTGGGAAAACTTCATCAGACGATGAAAGGGATGAAAGCATCGACATGTACCAATTATCATGATCTGAGAAGGGAGTGGGAATAGCTGATTTGTCCATGTGGATGATGTAGGTCCCACGATCATCCACCATGGAAGCTGAAAAAGCAGTTGAAAGGAGAAGGAAGAGAGATAAGAGCTTGAAAGGAAGGTAGCATTCCATGTTGCAGTGCAGTGACTGGCAGATCGCAAGAAATCAGAACAATTACAAGTGTTTATATAGGTCAGTTTGTTTAAATGTTAATGGGACCACCTACCAAAACAATATTGCCATGGGGACATTTGCCAAGCTAAATAAACTAAACTCTAATAGACAAAACCAACTCGATGAGACAGAATAAGCAGCAGTAAGAACCAGTCTTATCATTCTTGACATTGAAGGGTTCAGTTCTTCAGCAGCATACTAATATAGGGTGTGATTTCTGCAAATTCATTAAGCTAAATATGTATTTTTAACAGTTATTCTTGGAAAAATCAGATTAAGACTGACCACACCCAGAAAATCACATAGATCAAGGAATAATGCCTCTACCACCAAAACTAAATGGAATGATGATGTGATGATGAATTACAACCACCAAACAGCTCAGGCAAACCCGAACTAACCATGAGCAACCCTATGTCAGGTGTGGAATACTGAAAAAAGTTGAGATCAATTCAAAAGTACCAGCCTTTAGTTCATGATCCTGAAGCTAATTGAGTTCTTCAGCTTCCATTCAAGTAGATGTAAAAGCAAAGTTATGCTAGAATACAGACCAGTCAAAAGGAGAATATTACAAGAAAAATGCCTGGTTTATATAATCAAATATAATAGTTGAAATGTATGTTAATTTACAGAAGGATCTTTTATTTGCAGATGATAAGTTGCAGTGACTCATACATGAGTCTTATATGGAACTTTTGAGATTAGCCTTCAAACCCATGTCAGACACATAAGAACACAAATGTTACTACATTTTCCAATTATCTTTCTAAAACTTGGGGAAAATGGAAAAAGGGACACGTCAGTGACAAGCATACCTCAGCTATAAGATCCTAATTAAGTTAAAGACGCTAAAAATTCTCAAAAGATGGCAGCCGAACAATTCTTCTACCCACCAACGGCAGCCACAACATCTCTTGCTAACCGGTTCCTCGTGCAAAACCACAACATCTCTCACCTTGTCCAACAACTCCTCCAGGTCATTCACACCAAAACTCTGATAATCCAGTGCCTTCTTGTACCGTTGCAAATATATTGCTTCAAAACAACCCAAGAATTTAACAAGATAGCTCACAAGTACCTCTTGAAGCTTGAACTTGAACTGTTTGAGACTTTGGTCATCAATTTCACAACTACCCTTTCATCATGTTCTTCTACAACTACCCTTTCATCATCTGAGAACTCATCCGAAGATCCACAGCCTCTGATAATATCAATGTTCTCTTCCTGAGTGCCCTTCTATTTCTTGTCCTTTTTTGCATCTATCTCCAACAACTTCAGTCAGTCATCACTCCCTCTAAAAAGCTCAGACAACCACGACATAAAGATCATCACAACCAATCAAACACCACAACTGTTTCCCACTCACCTCAGTAAATTGCAGGGCTAGTTAAAGAATAAATTTTAGAAAATCAAAATCCACATCAGATTAAGGAATCCATGAGAAAAAGAACAAACTTGTTAAAAGACATCTAAAAAAAATTAAAATGCTTTAGCCAATGTACACATCCACTCACTATTGTTCAGCTCAAGAATCAAAGAAGGGAAGAACAAATTCACATGAGAGATAAGAGATTAGATAGATGAGAGATTGTAAGATGAAAAAGAAAGAAAGAAAAAGGAAAAACAAAGTGTGACAGTAGCAGCATGTGCAGCAAATGAAAAAGTATCAGGTTGAAAATTAATTTTAGCAGGTGCTAAATGGAGGGTTTTTTTCTTTAAAAAAAGAAAAGAAGAAGCTAAAAAGGGTATATAAACAAACTTAAGCTGCTGAGAGGAAATCATCAAATCAGAGCCCCCAGGTACAGGGTTTAGAAAGAGTAATTTCAAGGGATTTAAATTGTCAAAACAAGAAGTAAATTCCAGGAGTAATTAGATTTCTGTTCCCAAAGTTAATAGAAGACACTTGAGAAATTTCCTTAACATTCACGATAAAATATCAGTCTCAGCCATATAATGGATAGTCTATTTTCTATTTTCCCCGAAAACAAATAGCTCCAAGGTAAAAATAAACAATGAGCATAGATATTCAAATTCAAATCTCTATTTAACAAAAAAAACAGAACATCTAACCAGAAAAAGCATATAAATCAATCATAATTTTGTCTATCTTTCGCCACGAAAAATGATAGATAAGTAAGTACTAACAATCACAACCACTGGAACAGTTTTGGTATATTTTATCTATATACAAAGACGATGAAGGAAGACCTTGACAGCTGAAGTGTAGCTGAAGAGAAAAGTGCGATACAGAGATTGATCGTGAATTTGATTCTCTGCAAAGCAGTAAATGCATAGTTAGGGTTTAAAGCGTAAGAAGACGAAGAGACAGAATATACTCAGTAGAGAGAGAAATTGCATGCCCCTCGACATTACTTTCCATCCGTTACTCAGTAGAGAGAGAAATTGCATGCCGCTCGACATTACTTTCCATCCGTTTGTTCATAGAGAGAGAAAGAGAGACTCTATCTCTCTCTCAAATTTTGCTGGATCTCTGCGTTGGATTTGCTCTGAGGCCATTGGAGGGAATGAACTTCTATGGTTACACACTTGTTTTATCGCGCGCTTTGGCACTCTTTTTAGTGATTTTTTTTTTTTTAAAAAAAATAGTAGCATTGCGTCCACAAAAGTAATAAGTAATCATCATTCTTCCAATTTCTCAGTAGTAAGGAAATTGAAGTGATGCCCATCAATAACCTTGGCAATTTAATGACAAGTGCAGCTGATAAAAAAACTGTTACATAAAAAAAAATATTACCCAGTTCCATAGATAATTAATTAGCAAAGGGCTTGTTTGGATATTTATGATTAAATTTAATGGCCTATTTAAAATTGATGATTGATCACTTTTTACGTATGATTAAATGCTAATTATTATTTTTAGATTAGATATGGTGGTGTCGGGCCTCTTAGAACAATCTATAATTTACCACCGAACATATGCAGTTTCTCTGTATACTCAATTACCGAAAAAATACAAAAGAAAAAAAAATGTTAATTGTTTTAGCAACAAGATAACAACAAAAAAAGACTTTTAGCAGTGAATTGTTTCACATTATATAGAAACTTGCTCTATAATACTTGCATACAACACATACATATACATACATGCTAAAAAAAATGCTAAAAGAGCAGCTAATCATGTAGTGAATCCTATTATGGGACAAAAAATAACAAAATCCCGGTTGAAGCATGTTCCTTCCTAATCAAAAGAATTTCTAAATTCATATATATATATATATATATATATATATATATATAGATAACAACTAGAGCTCTCCAACAAAATCCAGAAGGGTTTCTCCCAAAGCAAGACACTAGTTCATTTCCTAAATAGTGAAACAGCAACTCAAAATGCAAGCTCTGTGGCAACAAGCACTCAGACGTTAAAAATTAAAAATGATATTCAAATTCCACTTGGCATGTTTAGCAATCACTTGTTCTGAATATTCACATTATGTATAATATCTTCACTCTCAATAGTTACATACAAGTCTTAATTTTATTTTTCCATTAAAAGGGGCTCGTACATGTTCTACACACCCTATGAATGCTCCGACAATATAAAAAGTTCTTAATATTAATTGAATACACGTTTTCTAATTAGATTGACCCACCATTACATCATTCCAGCTTAAATACCCACAAATGAGCACTTTAACATATGGCTAATAGGTCTTGAACAATAAATGATTATGTACCTCTTAAATAAGGTGCATAAGGTCTTTCATTGTGCTGCTCTCTACAGTATTTAAAATAGAGAGAGCCATATCCGCAATTGTAGAGATTTAAGTCTATCGGTATGGAGCTCTCTACATTATTATTTTAATATTTTTTATATAAAAACAAATTCATAAAAAAATTTGAAACTTATTTATTTCTATTATTTGTTATGAATAAAATATTATTTTTCAATTGTTTACATCTCACATATTTATTGACAAATAAAAAGATATTACAAATTTTTCGCACAAATAAATTTATAAATTAAAAAGACATTACATATTTATCGCACAAATAAAGAAATAAATTAAAAAGATATTAAATATTTTTCGCACAAATAAAAAAATTAATTAAAAAGACCTTACATATTTTTAACACAAATAAAGAAATAACATTACATATCACCATCCTCTAGATCTAATTTTCTCAAGATTTTCTTTTCCAACGGCTATATTCCAATTATTTGTTATAAATAAAATATTATTTTTTAATTGTTTACTTCTTACATATTTATTGACAAATAAAACAGCATTACATAATTTTTTATTTTTTCGCATATTTTGAAAATTTATTTATTTTAATTGTTTATAATAAATAAAATAATTATTTGATATATTATTGATGCAAATAAAATTTATTATTTTAACAAGAAGGTAGAAAGGAAAAGAGAGTATGGAGACAAAAGAGTGGAAAGAGAGATTAACAAATATTTCTTTCAATTGCTAGGAGGGTCCCAACTATGGAGAGCCTACAAATGAAAATAATGTGGGGGCACGCATTTGAGCGAGCCCCACACGGAACATTCACTCTTTATATCTAAATGTAAAGATGCTCTAAGAAGTAACAATAGGACTCTCACCACCAGTGCCCTTAACATCGAATAAACACCCACAAATAATCAGTCTAACATATGGCTAATTGGACTCCTCACCACGAGTGTCCTTGACATCGAATAAATACCCACAAATAATCAGTCTAACATACGACTAATAGGTTTTGAAGGATAAATAGTTATGTACCTCTTACCTAAGGTGCATAGGCAGCAACAATAGGACTTCTCACCATATGAGTCCCATTCACATCATTCCAACTTAAATACCCATAATTTACTATGGAATCACTCTGTGGACTAGCATCTCCAACAGTGATCTCAACCGTTATTTTGAACTCAGCTTTGCTATACTTTTTGGCGAAGGACACCACCGGGGGCTGCACAACAACTTTCATCCCTGATGGAGCCTTCACCACAGCATGATAAACAGAGGGACTATCTACTACATTTGTTAACACCCTGTTAAAGGTGTAACTCGTAGTGTTAGTGTTGTTGAGAAGAACAATAAAAGATGGGTAATTAAGGTCAAGACTGGCTTTATCACAGCTGAACTTCGACCTTCTGGTGATGATCTTAATCTGTTTGTTTGTGTAGTTCATTCCACACAAGTAATTGATATACTCCTGCACCTCTGTATCATAAACAAGACCAGGATCCATGGCATTTTCAGGGCTTATATGTCCTGCCCCAAAATCAAGAGGAGTCCCAGCAACTTTGGTGGTCATGTCAATGATTGGGCCATTGGTGTTATCAATCACATAAGCGGTGGTCATCATGGCCGATCGGATGGCAGCTGGGCTCCAATCCTTGTGGACCGCTTTTAGAAGGGCTGCTACACCAACTGCATGGGGAGAAGCCGCAGAAGTGCCTGAGCCGAGTGCATAATCACTAAGCAGAGACTCGTGTCCTATGCGTGCAATTCCAAATTTGGGTGCCCATGCAGCTAAAATATTAACCCCAGGAGCCAAAATATCAGGCTTTAATATCCATGGAGACTTAAGATCAGGCCCTCGTGATGAGAACGATGCCACAATAGGGGCAGGCTTAGTATCCAACACAGTTATCTGAAATTTGATGCTAACATTTGGATTCTTTGTTTTGATTAGATAGTCTTTGATCAAATCTCCGTCTTTTGGGGTTACTGCTACATATGGCAAATTGAAATCGCTTGGCTGAAGAAAATTTTGGGAGTCTCTTCTAAAAATTGCTCCAGTAGCTCCTGACCTTTCTATTTCAGATATATTGACCCCTGCATCTTCACTGATGAAGTCACAAAATACAAACTTCTCTGCAACATCTTTTGGGTCAAGAGAATTGTAGTTGCAAATTTCTTTGCTTCTATTCCCTTGGCCGAAGTATATTGGAACCCTAGACACTAACAAATCTAATGGGTAGACAGATTTTCCTCTGACAGTGAGGACGTCATCACCAAGCATCACGTTAGCTGCATAATCACGATCGATTGTCCCGGCACCAACAGTTGTGATCCAGGGAGCTCCATTGAACATAGTGAAACCATCAGGGCCACTGTTGCCAGCTGCACAAGACACAAAAATCCCTTTCTCCATGGCTGCAAATGCTCCCACTGCAATAGGATTTTTATCAAAAGGCGTCTCCATGAATCCCAATGACAATGACATGAGATCTACACCGTCAGCTATGGCTTGGTCCATTCCAGCTAACGTGTCTGTGGCAGCAGCTTTTGTGTTGTGGTTGTTGAAAATTACTTTGTATATAGCAAGGCGAGCCTTTGGTGCAACCCCAATTGCTGTACCTTTTGCATAACCAAAGTAATTGGCACCTTGTACTGGGCTCCCAGCAGCAGTGGACGATGTGTGTGTCCCGTGTCCAAAGAAGTCCCTCGGAGAGTCGTAGTCATCAGTTCTTGATATGTTCAAGCCTCGTTGCTTCATCCCTTTACTAAAAGAACGAGCTCCGATGAGTTTTCTGTTACAATAAGAAGAGTTGAATTCTACCCCCGATTCACATGCCCCACGCCATCTCTCAGGCACTGGGGGCATGCCATCATCTCTAAAACTCTCACTTTCTGGCCAAATGCCAGTGTCAATTATACCGATAATCATGTCATCACCAAAATTGGCTCGAGGCCACAAGCCAACACTCTGTTTCAAGCCAAGAAACTCTGGAGTGTGCGTGGTGTGAAGCTTTCCAAAGGTTTCGGGGTATGTGGCAATATGGCCAGGCATCTTCTCAAGCTGATCCAGATGAGACCGAGACAGCACTGCACTGAAGCCATCCAACACATGGTTGTAGGTGTAGAGATGGGTTGGGAAAGTTTTGTCAGACGATGAAAGGGATGAAAGCATGGACATGTACCAATTATCATGATTTGAGAAGGGAGTGGGAATTGCTGATTTGTCCATATGGATGATGTAGGTCTCACGATCATCCACCATGGAAGCTGACAAAGCAGTTGAAAGGAGAAGGAAGAGAAAGAGGAGCTTGAAAGGAAGGAAACATTCCATCGTTGCAGTGCAATGAGTGCAGAACACAAGAAATCAGAACATTTTCAAGTGCTTATAATGGGACATAGTTATTGTCGCCTAGTTTCTTGTCATATATACCTCCTTAATGTTCACCAGATCGAATAAACTGATCTACTAAATTTAAGAAAGAAATATATTACAGATTACAGAGATAAATATAGTGGAGTCATTGTCAACCATAAGAACCAATCTATTTTTAATTGCCAAAAAAAAAATGTTATTCTTGACATCGAAGGTTTCAGTTCTTCTCCAAAAGCATGCACTGTCATGAATTAACTTTCATTTGAAAAATAATATAATTAAGGTGTGATTTCTGCAAATTCATAAAGCTCCATATGTATATTTAACAGTTATGCGAAGAAACATCAGATTTAAGAATGAACACACCAAGAAAATCACATAGAGCAAAGTGGAAAGATGATAAGTTACAGTGATTCATGCATGAGTCTTATATGCAACTTTTGAGATTAGCCTTCAAACCTATTTCATACACAAAAGAACATACATGTTACTACATTCTGAGAAGGATACACATGACGATGTATTACAAAAATAAGCCCGAACTCATGATGAAAAACCCAATCCAAGAGGTAACAATCCTAGTTTGAATATCATTAACAAGAAGAAAAGAAAAAAATTTCAAATTGTACTTGTAAGAATTGTTGGGCCTGCCGCTAGAAAAAGAACTACGAATTACCAATTTCTAACTATTAGAAAAGGAAATGATGTGTATATGTATAGTTGTTGGTCATGGTTTTTTCGGAGGTGTTGATTTGATTCATGAATTCTTGAATTCGATTCGATCTAATTCAATTCGTGTGAATTAGATTTATTTTTTAACCATTAGTTTGGTGACAGATTCATAAATAAAAGTTCGTAAAGATCATATCAGTTCACGAATTATAAATCTGGTTCAATCCGTTAATAATAAAATATATACAAATAATTTTTTTTATAACGCTAAAATCTAAACCCACTCCCCTATAATATGTACAAATATAATAATTTTTTTAATTCCAATTCACATTAATGAGAAAATGATTAGAGACTTACTGAACCCACATGAGTCAACAACCACTATGGCGTAGTAGCCAATAGGAGAGCTTGCTTGTTAAACATTGTATGTATCTTACACTAATATATATATATTAAACAGAGGATAAGGTTAGGTTATCTGTAAAGTATATGTATAATGGTATTAATTCAATTTGGCTATTTAGGAAGGTTAAAGTTAAGCTTATCATTGGAATAAATTATTTGTTGGTGTACAGTGACATGTACCAAAAAATAATAAATGATTTGTTGTTGTACACTGACATGTACCCAAAAAAAATAAACGATTTGTTGAACTGAAAGATGATAAAGTTGAACTTAAATCCGACGTGGATGTGGACCCTGAATGGAGACGAGGTTGAGCTCGGATTTGGGACATCGCTTTTGCGCTGTACAGTAACTTTTGGTACATTTGATACATATGAAGCACGTGACTGCTTATACTCTCACCCTGCGAGAAATTACTATTTCTGCATATGATTGGGTTCATAGCGGAGAGCAAAACTCATTCATATCTTCTGTAATAGTCGATCTATATTTCCGCCTTAGAGAACAGGTCTCTCTCTCTCTCTCTCTATATATATATATATATGTATGTATGTGTGTATTCATGTGTGTGCGCTTTACTGCTTTTACAACCTACCTAAAGTCTGTCATTGGAGTACTAACTTTATTTTTTCAATTCTTATTCAGCTAATTTATACAAGTTCCTTAATTTAATAATGCCAGTTTCGGTTATTGCATGTTGGTCTGTAAAAATTCTGGTATTTTTTTCAATATAGAATTCTTTTTTTTTTTTTACGAATTGAAACTGTTGCTTTGGACTTTTATTTTTCTGCAGTGATAATTGAGATTTAAAATGCCACTTGTCATGGCACCAAGTCAGGGGCTTCCTAGCTTGGACGCCGACAACTCTGTTTCATTTCTGTGTTCGAGGATGTTTCATAGATTAAATTATATAATATCTAGTTTCCAAGCAGTTGGATTTTTTTTTTAATTCTATCATATCTATGCTATATAGTAGGTAATTAATATGTTCATGATTAAATTAAGAACCGGTGAGTAGGTATTCTCTTTCCGATCACAAATATACACATTTTCTTTAATTACAAAATCAAAAAAATAATAAATAAGAAAAATAAACTTGAGTGTTATACAAGAATATTGAGAACTAATTATTGATCACCTTTTGCGGATTATTAAATGTTAATCAATTGACATAATAGTCTTGGCTTTTTAACACATCTCATAATTCACTACCGAGTACATGTAATTTCTCCATGCATTTTTACGCCGGAGAGAGATTCGTGAGCAAGTGCAATGCTTTCGTGGTCGGTGGTCCATGGAGGAAGTGAGGGAATCTACTCATCTCTCCCCAATCACAACCACTCTGCGATCTCTGTAAATGGAGATTCTTATATACGGTACACACTCTCTCTCTTTCTCTTATTCTTAATATCTATGATATGATCGTTTGATTTTATGATGCCACCTTACCGAGAGGAGGCGATCAAATCGTCGTCACAACAATATTGAAACGAATTAAAAGAATTAAGTAAGAGAAAGGAGAATTAAAAGCAAACTATAAGTTGATATAAATTACCACTTCAATAAAAATTATCAAACCCTAGTAATTACATGGAGTTTTTTCCTCCCCAATCTATGCCATAGATTAGACAACTACCAAATATAAATTAAACTAAAACAAGAAAATTACTAAAAATCAAAAAATTATATAACAATCAGGAAAATTTATAATATGAAAAGTTTTTAAAAATCATAAAGCTGATTGCAAAAAAATTAAGATTTTTTGACTGCATCATTTTATGTTTCCAGTTATATTTCCTTCATTTAGAAAGTGTTTGTTTGTTGATCGTAGAGATGGATGTAATTGAGATTCTGTTATGGTTAATTAGTTGTGATTCGTGGAGATATGAACATAAGTTAGATAAATATGGCAAATTAGTGGAAAATTTTAGGTACCAAGGAGAAAATGATTTTAATATTTCAAATAAAATCATCCCGTCTTAAATGTTTTATTACTTTTTTAGCTGATTCACAAATTTGTGTTTTAGATTGAGATCAAGTAGATAACCTTTTCTTTGGTTCCGTAGTCTTGCTTTAGCAGCATGTTGATTAAATACAAAAGAAAGTAAAAGTCAAATATGAACTTGACAAGAAAACCAGCCTCATCAAGTTCTTATATATGCAAATTAAGGTGTACCTCAAGGCTGACATACTATATTGCTACAGACATACTATATTGGTGATTATTATAATGATTCAAGCACTTTAATTATTTATTGGGGACTAATAATATACGGAGTACTATACATAAATCAAGTTGTTATAGTTTCTCTAAGAACCAAATTACATAAGAGAATAGAGATTTTCAAATCTTGTTTTATGTGCGTGATTAATTTATCATCCACTTTAATTCTTAATGTAGATGAGGCTTTATTTACTTTAAAGTTGTTTATGAAATCAATTGTTCAAAAACCAGGAACATATTGGTTCAGATCTTGGAAAGTCTTCCTCCTCCCCCTTACTAAAGGCCAAGCCGCGAGCCACCTTCCCTTCTTAAAGGATCAAGCAACAAATCTCCCCTTATTAAAGTATCGACTAATAAATCTCTCCCTCTTAAAGGGTCGAGTTGACACCTCCTATTATTAAAGAGTTGAACAACAAATCTCTCATTATTAAAGCGTCGAGATACAAACTTTTTCTCTTATTAAGGGGACATCAACAATGGTGATCTACAAACCTACTTATTAAAGGAGCAAGCTCACTATTAAACTCAACTTGCATACACTTCCACGGAAATTGAAAAGGGCGGAATAAATTAATCTCGAAATCCATGCAAAACTATTTGTTATGGCAAAGTGCATACACCTCCACGGAGGGCCCTTATTGAAAAGGGTGGGATAAATTAATCCCAAGGTCTATGTGAAACTACTTACTATGGCAAGACGTGCACCTCCACGATAGGGCTCTTCTTAAAAGGGCCAGATAAATTAATCTTAAGAAAATGCGACCAACATGCATACACCTCATTTAAGAGGGCATTTAATGAAAAGGCGTGATAAATTAATCCAAGAATATTATTAACCAACCTTATTGGTGCATACCTCATTTTGGGTCTTTAATAAAAAAATAAGGATGAATTAATCCCAAGAAAATTGTTAACCAACCATATTGGGGCACACCTCATTAAGAGGGCCTTTAACAAAAAAGGCGAGATGAATTAATTTCGAGAACATTGTCAACCAACCTCATTGGGGCATACTTCATTAAGAGGGCATTTAATAAAAAAAAAGACAGGATGAATGAATTTCGAGAATATTGTACGTGTTAACCAACCACATTGGGGCACACCTCATTTAAAAGTGTCTTTAATGACAAACACGTGATGAATTAATTCCGAGAATATTGTTAACCAATCCCATTAGGGCACACCTCATTTAAAAGGGTCTTTAATAATATAAAAAAAAAAACGGGATGAATTAATTACGAGAACATTGTTAACCAACCCCATTTGAGCACACCTCATTTAAGAGGGTCTTTAATGAAAAAGGCGAGATTAATTAATTCTAAGAACATTATTAACCAACCCCATTGGGGCACACCTCATTAAGAGGGTCTTTAATGAAAAAAGCGTGATAAATAAATTTCGAGAACATTGTTAACCAATTCCATTGGGGCACACCTCATTTAAGAGAGTTTTTCATGAAAAATGTAGGATAAATTAATTCTGAGAACATTATTAACCAACTCCATTCGGGCACATCTCATTTAAGAGGGCCTTTAATAAAAAATGAGGGATGAATAAATTCCTAGAACATTATTAACCAACCCCATTGGGGGCACACCTCATTTAAGAGGGCCTTTAATAAAAAATGAGGGATGAATAAATTCCTAGAACATTGTTAACCAACCCCATTGGGGCACATGTCATTTAAGAGTGCCTTTAATAAAAAATGAGGGATGAATAAATTCCTAGAACATTGTTAACCAATTCTATTGGGGCACACCTCATTTAAGAGGGTCTTTAAAGAAAAAGGTTGGATGAATAAATTCTGAGAATATTGTTAACCAACCCATAGGGACACACCTCATTAAGAGGACCTTGGATGAAAAATACGAAATAAATCAGCCTCGCGGATGTTGTTTGCTGTAAGCTTTGGTGAACGTACCCTTCATTAAATTCAAAAATAAGGTTTTGATTCTAAAGGGTTATGTTATGGAATCTAGTTCTAGTAAAATACTAAAGTTTACTTCGATACACATGATAAGAAACATAGACCACAGGTGAAGGCACTTTCATAAAAGCAAGTCTCTCATTCGATAATAGAATATGCCCTTTTGCACTGGTAGGTGCCCAAGCATAGATCTCAGCCGAAAAAGAATAGCGAGTAGCAAGCTCTCCTACTTCTAGCAAGTCCTGGTAGATTGCAGATCTTGACACTCTGCGCAATCCTCCACCTTATTGGAGAGGTGAATTGGGGGCAAACATTTGCAACCAAGGCTTTATGAAAATAATAGCAACGGGCTAGGAAGATGGTGATAAGTAATGGGCATACATACGCAACAGCTATTTGATGAAAGTAACTTACGAAAGCAACCTCTACATTGTAACATGTACCTGCCCTACTTGTTCAAAATTTCTTCTGACTATTGGAATCAAAATTTCTACTCTTAAAGAAAAAAAAAAGAAAACAAAACTAGGCCCTAGGAAGCCTGGTCGGTTAAACTTAGAGCACAGCTAGTTAAACCCGAAGCACGGCCGGGTTCCCAAGGCCTGGCTAGTAAACTGCCAGGTCCAAGAGGCTTGGTCGATCAGATACCAAGTCCCCAAGGCCCGGCCGATAAACTGTAGGGTCCAAGAGGCCCGACCGGTCAGCTATCGGGTCCCCAAGTTCCGACCGAGTGCCCTGTAATGAACAATTCCCTGCACTATGAATAGTACTGCCTTGCACATAAATAGAATTTTCGCATACTAACGTACATATGCCAAACGTTCAAAAAGGCAATATTGTACACGTCATTGCAACATTCACTGGCAAAATGTACCCATTGATTTCTTACAAGTGTTTTTTTTTTAGAAAAATCAGAATGCATGCGTTAACGGGGGCAAGATTATTGCCATAAAATCGGGACTAGTCACTCCCGGCCAACAAGAACTAGGGATCAATAAACAAAAATATCAAAACCAAGACTCGCTAATCCCGGTAATGTTAAAACCAGGATCAGTCATCCCCAGCAACTGAAAAGACCTATAAATTAGCAATCTCCTCTTTATTATTGGTGTTTTAAGTTGCTTAAATGAGTACTTTTTGCATTAATGTTTTATTAACATGAGTACTCTTAAAAGTAAATAAGCAGATCATGTTCCTGAAGCTTGACAAGCAACCCTCATGAACAGGGGGCAACTGATAGGGGAATTTGACTCTGAATGAACTTTGGTGACATGGACGACAAGTCATACCAATAAAACTCTCCTACTTCTAGATAAAATAGGAGACTGAAGAGTCATCCTCTTACTCAGATACAAAATGTATCAGACCTCTATAAATACGATAGCGATTCATTATCCCTTTTTAGTGCTTTTACACCTTCTTAAGCCCTTTTGATTTCTGACTTAAGCATCGGAGCGTAGTCGACCGGCACCACACCGATGTCCTTCAAGTTACCATTTTCTTGTCTTTTCCAGGTTATCGTTGACCCGAATCGTGTGTCAATTTCTGTATAAAAGGGGTACTTAGGTAATTTCTTACCTCATGAAAAGAGTTAAAGAGTATCAACATCTTTTTGAATGGTGTCAGATGAAGGCAGACCTACCAATCCACAATTTGGGGTCTCTTCAATAGACGGTGCAAAACGTTTGGGTGTAAACTGACAATATAAGCAAACTTTCTCTCTGTGTGAAATAAGACCAAATCACAAGGTGTGTTAGTGATATTTACCCTATATATATATATATATATATATATATATATATATATATGTTTAAGCATTGTGTTTGAGTCTTCCTAAAAGAAAAATCATAATCGAAAGGTCAAAAATGCTTTAACAACTAATCTTATGGTTAAAAATATCTATGCCTATTTACAGTCTAAAATAACTCTCTCTATCATCGATCTAACGGTCATAATTCACCTACTACATTCACACCTAAATTTACATCCACATCCACCTACCCTCACATTCCTAAAACGATTCAGTCCAACAATTTTTTTTATAGTGTCGTAGGTACGAGCAATACGCTAGTATGTTTGTGTGTGTGTGTATATATATATACATGGTGAACTATAACCTAGAAAGTACGGACACTTCTCTTAAGAATGTCGTGGTGGTGTCGGACATGATAGAATGATCTTATAATTATAATTTTAAAAAAATAAAATTTAATGCAATTTAAAATATATTTTAGTTAAGTAGAAAAATAATATAAAATTTAATAAAACAATATTACTAAACATCTAAACCTAAGCTCTAAATTATTGATTTTATTCATGATTATATAAATGATCAAAAATTATTATTTATATATATAATAATATATTATTATTATTGACGTATCCATGTTGTATATGTGTCCTATATATATATATATATATATATATATATTTTAAATTTGTTATATCGCCATATTCATTTCGTATCATATCCATATTCTGTGTTTTTATTCGTGCTTCTTTGATTATAACACAAATAACATGACTATAACACAAATGACATGTCTGGTCATGCAGCAAAAATTAGGTTGAGTATTTCTTTTTAGGGTAAATTACAATGACACCACCTGATGTATGACACCAAAATCTAACTTGAAGAATCTTGCCCAAAGACTTCAGCTTTTCCATTTTAAAAAGTTGTCAAATGTTTAGATTGTCTCTTATTATTTAATTAACTTTTGATATAAAAATGTCATAGTTGTAAAATGACCAAAAGTCCATGATCATTGTTACGCCCTTCAAAACAAACACAACCCATAATCACTCGCCAGATTCTCTCTCTACCCTTTCACCTTTTGCACTCCAGAGAAACCGTTGCATTAAGTTTATAGAATTTGCCACACTTGACATCAGAGTATATCACGATGAAGTCAACTTCATGAAGTCCATTTGCTCTTATAAAATCTGCTGAAACAAACGGAAACAAAGACATATATCTATCTATCTATATATGATAATAATTAGAAATCTAAAAATGGACAAATTTAAGTGTCACGAAAACCTCAAGTAGTGCCACTTTAATAGCATGATTTTAATTTTTTTTTGCTTGTTGAGCCACATTATGTGGCCTTTATTTTGATACAATGTGGGAGGTACTTATTAAGTACTATTCTGGATTATAGGACCATATCATATATTATAAAATTGGTAATTAAAGCGAAAGTAACCAATGCTATGTTTAAGTAGTTCAGCTATATTGTAAAGCATTTTCATCACACATTTATTGTGATAGGAAAGCAAACAATTATTGGGACCAGTTATCTATATATATATATATATATATATGTGATGTTAGAAGAATTATTTTATACAAGACTCTAGATTCCTTTAGATATCTCGTAAAGATAAAAAAATTCAAATCAAACTCGCCATTGGTTATAATTTACAAAAGATTTGGTACAAGACAAAAAATCCAAATCAAACTCACCCATTGCTTATAATTTATCAAGAGATTAGGTTACAATAGATAGGTTGGACCAAGTTGATAACTAAAGCGAAAGAGACCAGTCTAAAGTTAGCAAATAATTGAGCTATATTGTAAAGCATTTCCATCACACATTTATTGTGATGGGAAAGCAAACAATTATCCACACTAGACTCCTTTAGATATCTTCAAAAGATAGAAAAAATTTCAAATCAAACTCCGATTGGCTATAATTTATCAAGAGATTAGGTTACAATAGGTAGGTAGGACCAAGTTAATTGATAACTAAAGCGAAAGAGACGAGTCTAAAAGCAAACAATTATATATATACATATATATATATATATATATATATACATGATGTTAGAAGAATTATTTTATACGAGACACTAGATTCCTTTAGATATCTTGGAAAGGTAAAAAATACCCAAATCAAACTCGCCCATTGGCTATAATTTATCAGGAGATTAATTAGGTTACAATAGGTAGGTAGGACCAAGTTAATTGATAACTAAAGCGAAAGACACGAGTCTAAAAACAAACAATTATATATATATATGATGTTCGAAGAATTAGTGTATACAAAACACTAGATTCCTTTAGATATTCAAGAGATTAGGTTAAGTAAGACCAAGTTAATTGATAACTAAAGCAAAAGAGATGAGTCTAGTTTTATATATATATATATATATATATATATATGATGTTAGAAGAATTATTTTATACAAGACACTAGATTCCTTCAGATATCTAGGAAAGGTAAAAAAAGATCCAAATCAAACTCGCCCATGGGCTATAATTTGTCAAGAGATTAGGTTACAATAGGTAGGTAGGACCAAGTTAATTGATAACTAAAGCGAAAGAGACGAGTCTAAAAGCAAACAATTATCATGACCAGTTATATATATATATATATATATATATATATATATATATATATATATTGTAAGACGATATCCAGAATATTGCAAGACAATGCCCAAGGTATTGCAAAAACAATGTCCAAGGTATTGCAATACAGAGCCCAAAACGATACCTAGGATATTGCAATACAGTATCCAAGATATTGCAAAACGACCCTAAAGTCTCGCAAAAGCTAAATGCAAGTCATTCCCACTTGAATTGGTGAGAAACCATTTGTTAAAATATATATATATATATATATATATATATATATATATATATATATATATATATATATATATATATATACAATTATATTTTTTCAAAAACTTGAAAAAAATTTATACTTCAAAGCATGGTGATATTGGTACTCAAATTGAAGCCCTTGAGATCTTTTCATTAGAATTTTTTTCATTCAAAAATTGCATACACATTGAAAGTTATTGATTTTTGAGCGAAAGATTCTAAAAAGCAAACAACTTTTTATGTATAGCACCATGGGCCAAAAGTTTCTTATTATATAGCACCTTGTGCCACTATGCCAAAAACTTTTTATTATGTAATTGCGTATTTTTTGTTTTTGTTTTTTTTTTTGAAAAAAAACTCTCTTTTTTTATTAAGGTAAAAAAAAAGTTAATACAAACAAAGCTCACTTCTTTACGTTGTTCTTTATTTTTTATAATAATGAAAAAGGTAAAATGGTTATAAAAGAAGAAAATATGTGCAAAGTTTGCTCACTTTTGCAAATATGTGTGTGTCCTGTGGCTGTGTCCAAGGAAGTCCCTCGGAGAATCGTAGTCATTGGTCGTTGATATGTTTAAGCCTCGATGCTTCATCCCTTTACCAAAAGAACGAGTTCCAATGAGTTTTCTGTTACAATAAGAAGAGTTGAATTCTACCCTGGACTCACATGCCCCGCGCCATCTCCCTGGCATTGGGGGCATGCTGAAACTCTCACTTTCTGGCCAAATGCCAGTGTCAATTATACCGATAATCATGTCATCACCAAAATTGGCTTGAGGCCACAAGCCAGCACTCTTTTTCAAGCCAAGAAACTCTGGAGTATGTGTGGTGTGAAGCTTTCCAATGGTCTCAGGGTATGTGGCAATATGGCCAGGCATTTTCTCTAGCTGATCCAGATGAGACCGAGATAGCACTGCACTGAAGCCATCCAACACATGGTTGTAGGTGTAGAGATGGGTTGGGAAAACTTCATCAGATGATGAAAGGGATGAAAGCATCGACATGTACCAATTATCATGATCTGAGAAGGGAGTGGGAATAGCTGATTTGTCCATGTTAGTTTAAATGTTAATGGGACACCTACCAACAAAATATTGCCATGGGGACATTTGCCAAGCTCAATAAACTAAACTCTAATAGACAAAACCAACTCGATGAGACAGAATAAATAGCAGTAATGATTGGAGTTCTCTTAGTCATGACCATTTCTGGATCTCCTGCTGCTGTCTGAAGGCCAGCTGGCTAGCGATACACCTCCAAATGGCTGCTAGTTTCTTTTCATACCTACTTATTAGTGTAATGTTGTACCAGAATAAACTAATAAAGAAATATATTGCAGATTATAGACAAACTTTCTTGACATTGAAGGGTTCAGTTCTTCTTCAGCAGCATTCTAATATAAGGTGTGATTTCTGCAAATTCATTAAGCTCAATATGTATTTTTAAGAGTTATGCTTGGAAAAATCAGAATAAGAATGACCACACCAAGAAAATCACATAGATCAAGGAAGAATGCCTCTACCACCAAAACTAAATGGAAAGATGATGAGATGATGAATTACAACCACCAAACAGCTCAGGCAAACCCGAACTAACCATGAGCAACCCAATGTCAGCTGTGGAATACTGAAAAAAGTTGAGATCAATTCAAAAATACCAGCCTAAAGTTCATGATCCTGAAGCTAATTGAGTTCTTCAGCTTCCATTCAAGTAGATGTAAAAGCGAAGTTATGCTACAATACAGACCAGTCAGAAGGAGAATATTACAAGAAAAATGCCAGGTTTATATAATGAAATATGATACTTGAAATGTATGTTAGTTTACAGATGGATCTTTTCTTTGCATGATAAGCTGCAGTGACTCATGCATGAGTATTATATGGAACTTTTGAGATTAGCCTTCAAACCCATGTCAGACACATAAGAACATACATGTTACTACATTTTCCAATTATCTTTCTAAAACTTGGGGAAAATGGAAAAAGGGACACGTCAGTGACAAGCATACCTCAGTTATAAGGTTCAAATTAAGTTAAAGACGCTAAAAAATCTCAAAAAGATGGCAGCACGACAATTCTTCTAGCCACCAACAGCAGCCACATCCCTTGCTAAATGGTTCCTCGTGCAAAACCACATCTCTCACCTTGTCCAACAACTCTCCAGCTCATTCACACCAAAACTCTGATAATCAAGTGCCTTCTTGTACCGTTGCAAATATATTGCTTCAAAACAACCCAAGAAAATTTGAGAAGATAGCTCACAAGTATCTCTTGAAGCTTGGACTTGAACTGTTGGAGACTTTGGTCATAGATTTCACAACTACCCTTTCATCATGTTCTTCTACAACTACCCTTTCATCATCTGAGAACTCATCTGAAGATCCACAGCCTGTGATAATATCAATATTCTCTTCCTGAGTGCCCTTCTGTTTCTTGTCCTTTTTTGCAAGAGCTAATGGAGGAGCACTTGGGCTGGCCTGCGAGTTCTGTAGGTAGACAAACTTTCTATGGCCTTTCCCCTTCACAGTCAATGTGCCTGCCATGTTCTTGAGAAGATTCACAAGTTTGAATGCCCCGTATTCTGAAACATAAAGAGGCCTCCCAAAAAATTTCTGGTAGTCGGCAGTAACACAATTAAGAGGCAGACATCCTCCAGACAGCTCAAGCAGCTTTACCAGCTGCCCCTTCAAACCATTTAGGTCCCCGGGCTGTACCCACATCAAATCATTCTGGTCAAGAAGCAACAGGTCCAGCCAGAACTTCATCCAAACCAGATGGAAGACTGTGTGATCTCATGGTCGTAGGAAAACAAAGCATGGAGATTGAAGTACTACTGTGTCCAGATAAAGACACTGATATCAGTGAGAAATCCCTCCGGTCGTAATAGCTTTGTGAGATCCCCCTATATACTATGGCTTCTTCTTCGTTCTGACCATCTGGGTTGTCACCTATGTGGCACCACATAAAATACCCAGCAATGTCAGCTGGGGACGAGGGGGAATTAAAGCCTTGGTGACAGGCACAAGGCCTTCCCCATGAGCCACACTAGGCCACTCCCAAACGAAGCTACCTGCATTACAAAGGGCAGATGAAATACCCACCCCAGAAGGAATAATGAGAATCGCAGTATATCCACGCTGACCGAGTATGTGAAGTGCTGGAGCAAAATCAACATCCCCAGAGATCAGCATCATGGAAGATTGCCTTGTCACCACCACAATCATCAACTCCAAACTGAAATAAGTCCAGTCAGCACCACCACTGACCTCATCAGCTCCACATACACGGTCTTTCCCCAGCCCTACCTTTACCAACTAATATAGGAAAATTCCATCTGCATGGTCTCTAAAGCATTGACCATGATCGCAGAGAAACAAGTCCCGCATCTATCTCCAACAACTTCAGTCAGTCATCACTCCCTCTAAAAAGCTCAGACAACCACGACATAAAGATCATCACAACCAATCAAACACCACAACTGTTTCCCACTCACCTCAGTAAATTGCAGGGCTAGTTAAAGAATAAATTTTAGAAAATCAAAATCCACATCAGATTAAGGAATCCATGAGAAAAAGAACAAACTTGTTAAAAGACATCTAAAAAAATTTAAAATGCTTTAGCCAATGTACACATCCACTCACTATTGTTCAGCTCAAGAATCAAAGAAGGGAAGAACAAATTCACATGAGAGATAAGAGATTAGATAGATGAGAGATTGTAAGATGAAAAAGAAAGAAAGAAAAAGGAAAAACAAAGTGTGACAGTAGCAGCATGTGCAGCAAATGAAAAAGTATCAGGTTGAAAATTAATTTTAGCAGGTGCTAAATGGAGGGTTTTTTTCTTTAAAAAAAGAAAAGAAGAAGCTAAAAAGGGTATATAAACAAACTTAAGCTGCTGAGAGGAAATCATCAAATCAGAGCCCCCAGGTACAGGGTTTAGAAAGAGTAATTTCAAGGGATTTAAATTGTCAAAACAAGAAGTAAATTCCAGGAGTAATTAGATTTCTGTTCCCAAAGTTAATAGAAGACACTTGAGAAATTTCCTTAACATTCACGATAAAATATCAGTCTCAGCCATATAATGGATAGTCTATTTTCTATTTTCCCCGAAAACAAACAGCTCCAAGGTAAAAATAAACAATGAGCATAGATATTCAAATTCAAATCTGGATTTAACACAAAAAAAAAAAAACAGAACATCTAAACAGAAAAAAATAAAATCAATCATAATTTTGTTTATCTTTCGCCACGAAAAATGATAGATGAGTAAATACTAGCAATCACAAAGCCACTAGAACAGTTTTGGTATATTTTATCTGTATACAAAGACGATGAAGGAAAACCTTGACAGCTGAAGTGTAGCTGAAGAGAAAAGTTGCGATACAGAGATTGATCGTGAATTTGATTCTCTGCAACGCAGTAAATGCATAGTTAGGGTTTAAAGCGTATGAAGACGAAGAGACAGAATATACTCAGTATAGAGAGAAATCGCATGCCCCTCTACATTACTTTCTATCCGTTTGTTCATAGAGAGAGTAAGAGAGACTCTCTCTCTCTCTCTCTAAAATTTTGCTGGATCTCTGCGTTGGATTTGCTCTGAGGCCATTGGTTTTAAAAAAAAAAATAGTAGCATTGCGTCCACAAAAGTAATAGTAATCATCATTCTTCCAATTTCTCAGTAGTAAGGAAATTGAAGTGATGCCCATCAATAACCTTGATAATTTAATGACAAGTGCAGCTGATAAAAAAACTGTTACATAAAAAAAAAATATTACCCAGTTCCATAGATAATTAATTAGCAAAGGGCTTGTTTGGATATTTATGATTAAATTTAATGGCCTATTTAAAATTGATGATTGATCACTTTTAAACTATGATTAAATGCTAATTATTATTTTTAGATTAGATATGATGGTGTCAGGTCTCTTAGAGCAACCTATAATTTACCATCGAACATATACAGTTTCTCTGTATACTCAATTTCCGAAAAAATACAAAGGAAAAAAAAATGTTAATTGTTTTAGCAACAAGATAACAACAAAAAAGACTTTTAGCAGTGAATTGTTTCATATTACATAGAAGCTTGCTCTATAATACTTGCATACAACACATTCATATACATACACATACATGCTAAAAAAATGCTAAAAGAGCAGCTAATCATGTAGTGAATCCTATTATGGGACAAAAAATAACAAAATCCCGGTTGAAGCATGTTCCTTCCTAATCAAAAGAATTTCTAAATTCATATATATATATATATATATAGATAACAACTAGAGCTCTCCAACAAAATCCAGAAGGGTTTCTCCCAAAGCAAGACACTAGTTCATTTCCTAAATAGTGAAACAGCAACTCAAAATGCAAGCTCTGTGGCAACAAGCACTCAGACGTTAAAAATTAAAAATGATATTCAAATTCCACTTGGCATGTTTAGCAATCACTTGTTCTGAATATTCACATTATGTATAATATCTTCACTCTCAATAGTTACATACAAGTCTTAATTTTATTTTTCCATTAAGAGGGGCTCGTACATGTCCTACACACCCTGTGAATGCTCCGACAATTTAAAAAGTTCTTAATGTTAATTGAATACATGTTTTCTAAATAGATTGACCCACCATTACATCATTCCAGCTTAAATACCCACAAATGAGCACTTTAACATATGGCTAATAGGTCTTGAACAATAAATGATTATGCACCTCTTAAATAAGGTGCATAAGGTCATTCATTGTGATGCTCTCTACAGCATTTAAAATAGAGAGAGCCACATCCGCAATTGTAGAGATTTAAGCCTATCGGTATGAAGCTCTTTACATTATTATTTTAATATTTTTTATATAAAAACAAATTCATAAAAAAATTTGAAACTTATTTATTTCTATTATTTGTTATGAATAAAATATTATTTTTCAATTATTTACATCTCACATATTTATTGACAAATAAAAAGATATTAAAAAAATTTCGCACAAATAAATTTATAAATTAAAAAGACATTACATATTTATCGCACAAATAAAGAAATAAATTAAAAAGATATTACATATTTTTCGCACAAATAAAAAAATAAATTAAAAAGACATTACATATTTTTAACACAAATAAAGAAATAAAATTACATATCACCATCCTCTAGATCTAATTTTCTCAAGATTTTCTTTTCCAACGGCTATATTCCAATTATTTGTTATAAATAAAATATTATTTTTTAATTGTTTACTTCTTACATATTTATTGACAAATAAAACAGCATTACATATTTTTTATTTTTTCGTATATTTTGAAAATTTTTTAATTTTAATTGTTTGTAATAAATAAAATAATTATTTGCTATATTATTGATGCAAATAAAATTTATTATTTTAACAAGAAGGTAGATAGGAAAAGAGAGTATGGAGACAAAAGAGTAGAAAGAGAGATTAACAAATGTTTCTTTCAATTGCTAGGACTAGGAGGGTCCCAACTATGGAGAGCCTACAAATGAAAATAATGTGGGCACGCATTTGAGCGAGCCCCACACGGAACATTCACTCTTTATATCTAAATGTAAAGAGGTGCATAAGTGATGCTCTAAGAAGTAACAATAGGACTCTCACCACCAGTGCCCTTAACATCGAATAAACACTCACAAATAATCAGTCTTAACATATGGCTAATTGGACTCCTCACCACGAGTGCCCTTGACATCGAATAAATACCAACAAATAATCAGTCTAACATACGACTAATAGGTTTTGAAGGATAAATAGTTATGTAACTCTTACCTAAGGTGCATAGGCAGCAACAATAGGACTTCTCACCATATGAGTCCCATTCACATCATTCCAACTTAAATACCCATAATTTACTATGGAATCACTCTGTGGACTAGCATCTCCAACAGTGATCTCAACCGTTATTTTGAACTCAGCTTTGCTATACTTTTTGGCGAAGGACACCACCGGGGGCTGCACAACAACTTTCATCCCTGATGGAGCCTTCACCCCAGCGTGATAAACAGAGGGACTATCTACGACATTTGTTAACACCCTGTTAAAGGTGTAACTCGTAGTGTTAGTGTTGTTGAGAAGAACAATAAAAGATGGGTAATTAAGGTCAAGACTGGCTTGATCACAGCTGAAATTCGACCTTCTGGTGATGATCTTAATCTGTTTGTTTGTGTAGTTCATTCCACACAAGTAATTGATATACTCCTGCACCTCTGTATCATAAACAAGACCAGGATCCATGGCCTTTTCAGGGCTTATATGTCCTGCCCCAAAATCAAGAGGAGTCCCAGCAACTTTAGTGGTCATGTCAATGATTGGGCCATTGGTGTTATCAATCACATAAGCGGTGGTCATCATGGCCGATCGGATGGCAGCTGGGCTCCAATCCTTGTGGACCGCTTTTAGAAGGGCTGCTACACCAACTGCATGGGGAGAAGCCATGGAAGTGCCGGAGCCGAGTGCATAATCACTAAGCAGAGACTCGTGTCCTATGCGTGCAATTCCAAATTTGGGTGCCCATGCAGCTAAAATATTAACCCCAGGAGCCAAAATATCAGGCTTTAATATCCATGGAGACTTAAGATCAGGCCCTCGTGATGAGAACGATGCCACAATAGGGGCAGGCTCAGTATCCAACACAGTTATCTGAAACTTGATGCTAACATTTGGGTTATTTGTTTTGATTAGATAGTCTTTGATCAAATCTCCGTCTTTTGGGGTTACTGCTACATATGGCAAATTGAAATCGCTTGGCTGAAGAAAATTTTGGAAGTCTGTACTAAAGATTGCTCCAGTAGCTCCTGACCTTTCTATTTCAGATACATTGACCTCTGCATCTTCACTGATGAAATCACAAAATACAAACTTCCCTGATACATCTTTTGGGTCAAGAGAATTGTAGTTGCAAATTTCTTTGCTTCTATTCTTTTGGCCGAAGTATATTGGAACCCTAGACACTAACAAATCTAATGGGTAGACAGATTTTCCTCTAACAGTGAGGACGTCATCACCAAGCATCACGTTAGCTGCATAATCACGATCGATTGTCCCGGCACCAACAGTCGTGATCCAGGGAGCTCCATTGAACATAGTGAAACCATCAGGGCCACTGTTGCCAGCTGCACAAGACACAAAAATCCCTTTCTCCATGGCTGCAAAAGCTCCCACTGCAATAGGATTTTTATCAAAAGGCGTCTCCATGAATCCCAATGACAATGACATGAGATCTACACCGTCAGCTATGGCTTGGTCCATTCCAGCTAACGTGTCTGTGGCAGCAGATTTTTTGTTGTCGTTGCTGAAAAGTACTTTGTACATAGCAAGGCGAGCCTTTGGTGCAACCCCAATTGCAGTACCTTTTGCATAACCAAAGTAATTGGCACCTTGTACTGGGCTCCCAGCAGCAGTGGACGATGTGTGTGTCCCGTGTCCAAAGAAGTCCCTCGGAGAGTCGTAGTCATCAGTTCTTGATATGTTCAAGCCTCGTCGCTTCATCCCTTTACTAAAAGAACGAGCTCCGATGAGTTTTCTGTTACAATAAGAAGAGTTGAATTCTACCCCCGACTCACATGCCCCACGCCATCTCTCAGGCACTGGGGGCATGCCATCATCTCTAAAACTCTCACTTTCTGGCCAAATGCCAGTGTCAATTATACCGATAATCATGTCATCACCAAAATTGGCTCGAGGCCACAAGCCAACACTCTGTTTCAAGCCAAGAAACTCTGGAGTGTGCGTGGTGTGAAGCTTTCCAAAGGTTTCAGGGTATGTGGCAATATGGCAAGGCATCTTCTCAAGCTGATCCAGATGCGACCGAGACAGCACTGCACTGAAGCCATCCAACACATGGTTGTAGGTGTAGAGATGGGTTGGGAAAGCTTTGTCAAACGATGAAAGGGATGAAAGCATGGACATGTACCAATTATCATGATTTGAGAAGGGAGTGGGAATTGCTGATTTATCCATATGGATGATGTAGGTCTCACGATCATCCACCATGGAAGCTGACAAAGCAGTTGAAAGGAGAACGAAGAGAAAGAGGAGCTTGAAAGGAAGGAAGCATTCCATTGTTGCAGTGCAATGAGTGCAGAACACAAGAAATCAGAACATTTTCAAGTGCTTATAATGGGACATAGTCATTGTCGCCTAGTTTCTTGTCATATATACCTCCTTAATGTTCACCGGATCGAATAGACTGATCTACTAAATTTAAGAAAGAAATATATTACAGATTATAGAGATAAATATAGTGGAGTCATTGTCAACCGTAAGAACCAATCTATTTTTAATTGCCAAAAAAATAAAAATATCATTCTTGACATCGATGGGTTCAGTTCTTCTCCAAAAGCTTGCAATGCCATGAATTAACTTTCATTTGAAAAATAATATAATTAAGGTGTGATTTCTGCAAATTCATAAAGCTCCTTATGTATATTTAAGAATGAACATACCAAGAAAATCACATAGAGCAAAGTGGAAAGATGATAAGTTACAGTGATTCATGCATGAGTCTTATATGCAACTTTTGAGATTAGCCTTCAAACCTATTTCATACACAAAAGAACATACATATTACTACATTCTGAGAAGGATACACATGACGATGTATTACAAAAATAAGCCCAAACTCATGATGAAAAAACCCAATCCAAGAGGTAATTAAAAAAGAAGCCGTTAGCAACGGCAATCTCAACTCTGTTTCATCCCTGTTTCCACTTTCTGCAACAGCCAAACTGCAACCCAATCATGGCACCAAGTCAGGGGCTTCCTAGCTTGGACGCCGACAACTCTGTTTCATTTCTGTGTTCGAGGATGTTTCATAGATTAAATTATATAATATCCAGTTTCCGAGCAGTTGGATTTTTTTTTAATTCTATCATATCTATGCTATATAGTAGGTAATTAATTAGCAATGGTCCTATTCAGATGTTCATGATTAAATTAAGAACCGGTGAGTACGTGTTCTCTTTCCAATCACAAATATACTCATTTTCTTTAATTACAAAATCAGAAAAGTAATAAATAAGAAAAATAAACTTGAGTGTTATACAAGAATATTTTGGCAAGATCATATATCATATTTTTCTAATTTTGTAATTAAAAAAAAATATATGTATCTGTTGTTAGATCATGTTAGCGATCAAGATGAAGCACCCATTCACTCGTCTATAGATAAATATTATCCTACATTTGATGGAATATTGAGAACTAATTATTGATCACCTTTTATGGACTATTAAATGTTAATCAGTTGACATGATAGTCCTGGCTTCTTAACACATCTCATAATTCACTGCCGCGTATATGTAATTTCTCCACTACAAGAAAGGTGGCTTATGCGGCTAACTTTTAGTGGCGATCAACATTTGGCCACCACTCGCGTCCCTCACTTTTTAGATCAACACTACATGTCCTCTTTCATCGCGAAACTCTAACACCTCTCTCTCATCAATCAATACAATAGAAAATCCTTCTTTTCAAAATTTTATCTCTTCTCTAAGGCTTAGTTTGATTGGAAAGAAAAGAAAAGAAATAAATAGAAGAAAAGCAGAAGAAATAAATGGATTTAGAGGGATAACCTAAAGTATGAAAAGCAAGTTTTGTTGTCTTCTTAGACAGGAGGAAATGGAAAGAAAGAACATAAAAGGCTAACATTTTTTTAATAAAATTTTGTTAATATCAATTTTGACCTTGTTTTAATAAAAAATAAAATTTATCTCTCAAACAATTATTTGGAGCAAGTAAGGAGGGCATAGATAATTCAAATTTTAAAATATTTTGAAAGACTTTTTTAAGTGAAGATTTACGTGAATTCATGTAATTTTATAGACTTCATTACCACTTTCCTTTCTCTGTATCCTTTCATTTTTTTTTAAATTCTACCAAACATAGCCCATATCATGAATATGTATGTTCACAGAAATTTCATCTCTATCAATGTGCTAGGGTTCATCTCTGTCACCTATTAACACCACTCTGTCCACATGAATTTAATTTCTCAATGGTCGATTAAGATAATCGAGTTCTAAATTAGGTGATTGATTAAGAAGACATTGATCGACTTCTCGATGAGGTGATCGATTGAGTTTTCTAAGCTGATCGAGTTTTCGAAGCTCTCAGTGTTCGATCAGGTGAGAATTTTCTAGTGCTTTGTTTGTTTGGTTGTATCAGAAAGTGCACCTGCATGTGTTTCTCTATTTCTATCTCTCTTCTAAATTATTTTTTCTAATAGATTTGCAATTGAATAGTGTATTGATCACTAAAAGCCAATTCATAAGCAAATCTCTCTTGACTTAGTGAGAGCAATGTCGGTGGTGGAGTCATTCACAACTATAACTCTTCTGTCGATCTGGTTTTTGTGCATTGAGGCCTCCATGCATTTTTTCACCACCGAGAACATTGTTAACCAACCCCATTTGAGCACACCTCATTTAAGAGGGTCTTTAATAAAAAATGCGAGATGAATTAATTCTAAGAACATTATTAACCAACCCCATTGGAGCACACCTTATTAAAAGGGTCTTTAATGAAAAAGATGTGATAAATAAATTTCGAGAACATTGTTAAATAATCTCATCGGGGCACACCTCATTTAAGAGAGTCTTTCATGAAAAAGGCAGGATGAATTAATTCTGAGAATATTATCAACCAACTCCATTCGGGCATATCTCATTTAAGAGGGCCTTTAATAAAAAATGAGGGATGAATAAATTCCTAGAACATTATTAACCAACTCCATTAGGGCACACCTCATTTAAGAGGGCCTTTAATAAAAAAGGTAGGATGAATAAATTCTAAGAATATTGTTAACCAACCCATGGGAGCACACCTCATTAAGAGGACCTTGGATGAAAAATATGAAATAAATCAGCCTCGCGGATGTTGTTTGTTGTAAGCTTTGGTGAACGTACCTTTCATTAAATTCAAAAATAAGGTTTTGATTCTAAAGGGTTATGCTATGGAAGCTAGTTCTAGTAAAATACTAAAGTTTACTTCGATACATATGATAGGAAACATAGACCACAGGTAAAGGTACTTTCATAGAAGCAAGTCTCTCATTCGATAATAGAATATGCCATTTTGCACTGGTAGGTGCCCAAGCATAGATCTCAGTCGAAAAAGAATAGCAGGTAGCAAGCTCTCCTACTTCTAGCAAGTCTTAGTAGACTGTAGATCTTGACACTCTGCATAATCCTCCACCTTATTAGAGAGGTGAATTGGGGGCAAACATTTGCAACCAAGGCTTTGTGAAACTAAGGCGAAGAAAATAAGCTAGGAAGATGATAATAAGCAATGGGCATACATACGCAATGACTATTTGATGAAAGTGACTTACGAAAGCAACCTCTACATTGTAACATGTACCTATCCTACTTGTTCAAAATTTCTTCTAACTATTGGAATCAAAATTTCTACTCTTAAAGAAAAAAGAAGAAGAAAACAAAACTGGGCCCTAGGAGGCCTGGCCGGTTAAACTCAGACCACAGCTAGTTAAACCCGAAGCACGGCCGGATTCCCAAGGCCTGGCCGGTAAACTGCCAGGTCCAAGAGGCCTCGTCGGTCACATACCAAGTCCCCAAGGCCTGGCTGATAAACTGTCGAGTCCAAGAGGCCCCGCCGATCAGCTATCGAGTCCCCAAGTCCCGACAGAGCACCTTGTAATGAAACAGTTCCCTGCACCATGAATAGTACTGCCTTGCACATAAATAGAATTTTTGCATACTAACGTACATATGCCAAGCATTCAAAAAGGCAATATTGTACATGTCATTGCAACATTCACCTGGCAAAATGCACCCGTTGATTTCTTACAAGTGTTTTTTTTTATAGAAAAATCAGAATACACATGTTAACGGGGGCAAGACTATTGCCATAAAATCGGGACTAGTCACTCCCGGCCAACAAGAACCAGGGATCAATAAATGAAAATATCAAAACCAAGACTCGCTAATCCCGGTAATGTTAAAACCAGGATCAGCCATCCCCAGCAACTGAAAAGACCTATAAATTAGCAATCCCCTCTTTATTATTGGTGTTTTAAGTTGCTTAAATGGGTACTTTTTGCATTAATGTTTGTTAACATGAGTTAGCAGGTACTCTTAAAAGTAAATAAGCAGATCATGTTCATGAAGCTTGACAAGCAACCCTCATGAACAGGGGGCAACTGATAGGGGAATTTGACTCCGAATGAACTTTGGTGACATGGACAACAAGTCATACCAATAAGACTCTCCTACTTCTAGGTAAAATAGGAGACCGAAGAGTCATCCTCCTACTCAAATACAAAATGTGTCATACCTCTATCAATACGATGGCGATTCATTATCCAACTGCATCGGAGCGTAGTCGACCGGTACCACACCGGTGTCCTTCAAGTTACCATTTTCTTATTTTTTTCAGGTTAGCGTTGACCCAGATCGTGTGTCGATTTCTGCATAAAAGGGGTGCTTAGGTACTTTCTTACCTCATGAAAAGAGTTAAAGAGTATCAGCGTCTTTTTGCATGGTGTCAGATGAATGCAGACCTACCAATCCATAATTTGGGGTCTCTTTGATAGACGGTGCAAAACGTTTGGATTTATACTGACAATATAAGCAAACTTTCTCTCCATGTGAAATAAGACCAAATCACATGGAGTGTTAGTAATATTTACCCTATATATATATATATATTTATTTATTTATAAGCATTGTGTTTGAATCTCCCTAAAAGAAAAATCATAATCGAAAGGTCAAAAATGCTTTAACAACTAATCTTATAGTTAAAAATATCTATGCCTATTTACAGTCTAAAATAACTCTCTCTATCATCGATCTAACAGTCATGATTCACCCACTACATTCATACCTAAATTCACATCCACATCTGTAGTAACCCTTGTGGACGGGTGTGATGTGGGCGGGTGTAAAAAGAGACACTGGGCTGAGCTACCACACTGATAAGGTACAGGGTGCTCAATTCCACATCGCCAGGGTGTGGAAGAGGGGATGTGCTTATATGTAGTATGTTCTCTTCAAATGGTATGAGGCTTTTTGGGGCAAAACCCAAGACCAAAATCGTGCGGGCTTAGGCCCAAAACGGATAATATCATAACATGTGTTGGAGCGGAGTATTACAACATCCACATCCACATCCACATCCACCTATCCTCACATTCCTAAAACGATTCAGTCCAACAATTTTTTTTATAGTATCGTAGGTTCAAGCAATACGCTAGTATATTTGTGTGTGTATATATATATATACATGGTGAACTATAACCTCGAAAGCACAGACACTTCTCTTAAAAATGTCGTGGTGGTGTCGGACATGATAGAATGATTTTATAATTATAATTTTAAAAAAATGAAATTTAATGCAATTTAAAATATATTTTAGTTAAGTAGAAAAATAATATAAAATTTAATAAAACAATATTACTAAACATCTAAACCTAAGCTCTAAATTAGTGATTTTATTCATGATTATATAAATGATCAAAAATTATTATTTATATATATAATAATATATTATTATTATTGACGTATCCATGTTGGAGGCCGATAACTCTGTTTCATTTCTGTGTTGAAGGATGTTTCATATATTAAATTATGGGAGCTGATATTGGCACTCCACCAATATTTTATAGCAATCTACTTCCACCTTTTGTAAAGTACAATTACAAATGTGTCTCTCTATTATACAATATTTGATTCTTATATTTTTAATACCTTAATTGCCCTTATTTGATAATGTTAGAATTCTTAACTCCAAATTACAAATTTTCTCTCACATTCTTTTTTTGTGTGAAATACTTCTTCGTTTATTTTAAAAATATTATTTTTTCATGTTGAATTAATTTATCAATATTTATTTTAAAAGTAAAAAAGTTTAGGATTCAATATAATGATTTAGAGAGTATCAATCAAATGTATGTGATTCGGATAATAAAAATTACATCATTAGATAAGTTGGGAAGAAGTTGTTAATAATAGATTACCTAGAGAAATATTAAAAATGTATTTGAGTTGGAAACAAACATTATATCAATGAATAAAACCTATTTGAAAAAAAATTAATTATATTTAAAATCAAAAGAAAGTTTAATTTCACTTGAATAAAAATTATGATATATAGTTCTTTAAAAAAACTAAGGAAATCTTTTTTATTTTAATAGAGAACTTTTAAAAATTAAAAGATGAAAAGAGAAAAACATAACTCTATGAAATATTTTTTCAATTGTAGTTGTCTTAATTTAACTAAGGAGCCTTTGCACCAAAATTTCAAAAGATAAAAATAAAAAAATTAATATGATATTTTTCTTCGTTTGCCTTTTATTTTCTCCTCCTTCCTTTCTATTTCGTTTGTTCACAAATTGATGGTATGTTTCAAAATTTTAATTTATGTTATTTTATAAATAAGACCCATGGAAAATAAATTACACGTTTGGTGAGTAAAAATAGAATATTTCAAATTTTGGATTCTTTGAATTATATGGGATAGTGACACGAACAACAAGTTTCAATTGAAAAATGTCTAAACTATAATATTTGGGTGGTAATAAATGGATTGTTATATTGTAAACCTAAAGTAAAAAAGTTAAAAAAGCTTTTTTTTAAGAAAAATTAAATTTAATTAAAATTGAGTCTTGAATTAGAAGGGCAATTAGGGTACTAAAAATATAAGAATCTAAAATGGTATAACATAGGATTACTTTTGTAATTTTACTTTACAAAAATATAGGAGTGGAGTGCCAGAGAATATTGGTGGAGTGCTAATATCAGCTCCCTAAATTATATAATATCCAGTTTCCGAGCAGTTGGATTTTTTTTTAATTCTATCATATCTATGCTATATAGTGGGTAATTAATTAGCAATGGACCTATTCAGATGTTCATGATTAAATTAAGAACCGGTGAGTAGTTATTCTCTTTCCAATCACAAATATACACATTTTCTTTATTACAAAATAAAAAAAGTAATAAATAGGAAAAATAAACTTGAGTGTTATACAAGAATATTTTGGCAAGATCATATATCATATTTTTCTAATTTTGTAATTAAAAAAAATGTGTGTATCTATTATTAGACCACGTCAGCGATCAAGATGAAGCACCCACTCACTCATCTATAGATAAATATTATCCTAAATTTAATGAATATTGAGAACTAATTACTGATCACCTTTTACGGATTATTAAATGTTAATCAGTTGACATGATAGTCCCGGCTTCTTAACACATCTCATAATTCACTACCGAGTACATGTAATTTCTCCATTACAAGAAAGGTGGCTTATGCGGCTAACTTTTAGTGGCGATCAACATTTGGCCACCACTCGCGTCCCTCACTTTTTAGATCAATACTTAATGTCCTCTTTCATCGTGAAACTTTGACCCCTCTCTCTCATCGATCAATACAATAGAAAATCCTTCTTTTCAAAAATTTATCTCTTTCTCTAAGGCTTAGTTTGATTGGAAAGAAAAGAAAAGAAATAAATAGAAGAAAAGCAGAAGAAATAAATGGATTTAGAGGGATAACCTAAAGTGTGAAAAACAAGTTTTGTTGTCTTCTTACATAGAAGGAAATGGAAAGAAAGAAAATAAAAGGCTAACATTTTTTAATAAAATTTTGTTAATATCAATTTTGACCTGTTTTAATAAAAAATAAAATGTATCTCTCAAACAATTATTTGGAGCAAAGGGAATAGATAATTCAAATTTTAAAATATTTTGAAAGACTTTTTTTAAGTGAAGATTTATGTGAATTCATGTAATTTTATAGACTTCATTACCACTTTCCTTTCTTTGTATCCTTTCATTTTTTAAAAAAAATTCTACCAAACATAGCCCAAATCACGAATATGTATGTTCACAGAAATTTCATCTCTATCAATGTGTTAGGGTTCATCTCTGTCACCTATTAACACCACTCTGTCCACACGAATTTAATTTCTCAGTGATCGATTAAGATAATCAAGTTATGAATTAGGTGATTGATTAAGAAGGCATCGATCGACTTCTCGATGAGGTGATCGATTGAGTTTCCGAAGCTGATTGAGGGAATCTACTCATCTCTCCCCAATCACAACCACTCTGCGATCTCTGCAAATGGAGATTTTTATATACGGTACACACACTCTCTCTTTCTCTTATTCTTAATCTCTATGATATGATCGTTTGATTTTATGATGCCGCCTTACCAAGAGGAGGCGATCAAATCGTCGTCACAACAATATTGAAACAAAATAAAAGAATTAAGTAAGAGAAAGGAGAGTTGAAAGCAAACTATAAGTTGATGTAAATTACCTCTTCAATAAAAATTATCAAACCCTAGCAATTACATGGAGTTTCTTCCTCCCCAATCTAGATAACTACCAAATATAAATTAAAACTAAAACAAGAAAATTACTAAAAATCAGAAAATTACATAACAATCAGGAAAATTTAGAAGATGGGAAGTTTTTAAAAATCATAAAGCTAATTGCAGAAAAATTAAGATTTTTTGGCTACAACATTTTATGTTTCCAGTTATATTTCCTTCATTTAGTGAAGTGTTTGTTTGTTGATCGTAAAGATGGATGTAATTAAGATTCTGTTATGGTTAATTAGTTGTGATTTGTGGAGATATGAACATAAGTTAGATAAATATGGCAAATTAGTGGAAAATTTTAGGTACCAAGGAGAAAATGATTTTAATATTTCAAATAAAATCATCCTATCTTAAATTTTTTATAACTTTTTTAGCTGATTCACAAATTTGTGTTATAGATTGAGATCGAGTAGATAACCTTTTCTATGGTTCCGTAGTCCTACTTTAGCAGCATGTTGATTAAATACCAAAGAAAGTAAAAGTCAAATATGAACTTGACAAGAAAACCAGCCTTATCAAGTTCTTATATATGCAAATTAAGGTGTACTATATTGCTACAGACATACTATATTGGTGATTATTATAATGATTCAAGCACTTTAATTATTTAGTGACTAATAATATACGGAGTACTATACATAAATCAAGTTGTTATAGTTTCTCTAAGAACCAAATTACATAAGAGAATAGAGATTTTCAAATCTTGTTTTGTGTGTGTGATTAATTTATCATCCACTTTAATTCTTAATGTACATGAGGCTTTATTTACTTTAAAGTTGTTTATGAAATCAATTGTTCAAAAACCAGGGGCATATTGGTTCAGATCTTGGAAAGTCTACCTCCTCCCCCTTGCTATAGGCCAAGCGGCGAGCCACCTTCCCTTCTTAAAGGATCAAGCAACAAATCTTCCCTTATTAAAGGGTCGACTAACAAATCTCTCCCTCTTAAAGGGTCGAGTTGACACCTCCTATTATTAAAGGGTTGAACAACAAATCTCTCATTGTTAAAAGGTCGAATTACAAACCTTTTCTCTTATTAAGGGGACATCAACAATGGTGGTCTACGGACCTCCTTATTAAAGGAGCAAGCTCACTATTAAACTCAACTTGCATACACTTTCATAGAAATTGAAAATGGTGGGATAAATTAATCTCGAAATCTATGCAAAACTACTTGCTACGGCAAAGTGCATACACCTCCACAAAAGGCCCTTATTGAAAAGAGTGGGATAAATTAATCCCGAGGTCTATGCGAAACTACTTACTATGGCAAGACGCGCACCTTCACGATAGGGCCCTTCTTAAAAGGGCCGGATAAATTAATCTTAAGAAAATGCGTCCAACCTGCATACACCTCATTTAAGATGGCATTTAATGAAAAATGCGTGATAAATTAATTTCAAGAACATTATTAACCAATCTCATTGGTGCACACCTCATTTAAAAGGGCCTTTAATAAAAAAAGAAGGATGAATTAATCCCAAGAAAATTGTTAACCAACCATATTGGGGCACACCTCATTAAGAGGGCCTTTAATAAAAAAGGCGAGATGAATTAATTTCGAGAACATTGTCAACCAACCCTATTGGGGCACACTTCATTGAGAGGGTCTTTAATAAAAAAAAAGGCAGGATGAATGAATTCCGAGAATATTGTTAACCAACCACATTGGGGCACACCTCCTTTAAGAGGGCCTTTAATGACAAAGACATGATGAATTAATTTCGAGAATATTGTTAACCAATTCCATTAGGGCACACCTCATTTAAAAGGGCCTTTAATAAATAAATAAAAGCGGGATGAATTAATTACGAGAACATTGTTAACCAACCTCATTTGAGCACACCTCATTTAAGAGGATCTTTAATGAAAAAGGCGAGATGAATTAATTCTAAGAACATTATTAACCAACCTCTTTGGAGCACACCTCATTAAGAGGGTCTTTAATGAAAAAGGCGTGATAAATAAATTTTGAGAATATTGTTAACCAATCCCATTGGGGCACACCTCATTTAAGAGAGTGTTTCATAAAAAAGACAAGATGAATTAATTCTGAGAACATTATTAACCAAATCCATTCGGGCACATCTCATTTAAGAGGGCCTTTAATAAAAAATGAGGGATGAATATTTTCTTAGAACATTGTTAACCAACCCCATTGGGGCACACCTCATTTAAGAGGGTCTTTAATAAAAAATGAGGGATGAATAAATTCCTAAAACATTGTTAACCAACCTCATTAGGGCACACCTCATTTAAGAGGGCCTTTAATGAAAAAGATTGGATGAATAAATTCTGAGAATATTGTTAACCAACCCATGGGGGCACACCTCATTAAGAGGACCTTGGATGAAAAATACGAAATAAATCAGCCTCACGGATGTTGTTTACTGTAAGCTTTGGTGAAAGTACCCTTCATTAAATTCAAAAATAAGGTTTTAATTTGATTCTAAAGGGTTATGCTATGGAAACTAGTTCTAGTAAAATACTAAAGTTTACTTCGATACACATGATAGGAAACATAGACCACAGGTGAAGGCACTTTCATAGAAGCAAGTCTCTCATTCGATAATAGAATATGCCCTTTTGCACTGGTAGGTGCCCAAGCATAGATCTCAGCCGAAAAAGAATAGCGGGTAGCAAGCTCTCCTACTTCTAGCAAGTCCTGGTAGACTGCAGATCTTAACACTCTGTATAATCCTCCACCTTATTGGAGAGGTGAATTGGGGGCAAACATTTGCAACCAAGGCTTTGTGAAACTAAGGCGAAGAAAATAATAGTAACGGGCTAGAGAGATGGTGATAAGTAATGGGCATACATACGTAATGGCTATTTGATGAAAGTAACTTACGAAAGCAACCTTTACATTGTAACATGTACCTACCCTACTTGTTCAAAATTTCTTCTGACTATTGGAATCAAAATTTCTACTCTTAAAGAAAAAAGAAGAAGAAAACAAAACTAGGCCCTAGGAAGCCTGGCTGGTTAAACTCAGAGCACAGCTAGTTAAACCCAAAGCACGGGTGGGTTCCCAAGGCCTGGCTGGTAAACTGCCAGGTCCAAGAGGCCTGGTCGGTCAGATACTAGGTCCCCAAGGCCCAGCTGGTAAACTGTTAGGTCCAAGATGTAGTAACCCTTGTGGACGGGTGTGAGTGGGCGGGTGCGAAGACAAACACTGGGCTGAGCTACCATACTGACAGGGTACAGGGTGCTCAATCCACATCGCCTGGGTGTCGAAAAGGGGATATGCTTATATATAGTATGTTCTCTTCAAATGGTATGAGGCCTTTTGGGGTAAAATCCAAGAGTAAAATCGTGCGGGCTTAGGCCCAAAGCGGACAATATCATACCATGTGTTGGAGCAGGGTGTTACAGTTGGTATTAGAGCCTGAACCCAGCCGGAAGTGTGCCGACGAGGACGTCGGGCCTCGTAGGGGGGTGGATTATAGTAACCCTTGTGGACGGCTGTGAGTAGGCGGGTGCGAAGACAGACACTGGGCTGAGCTACCACACTGACATGGTACAGGGTGCTCAATCTCACATCGCCTGGGTGTGAAAAAGGGGATGTGCTTATATGTAATATGTTCTCTTCAAATGGTATGAGGTCTTTTGGGGTAAAACCCAAGAGTAAAATCATGCGGGCTTAGGCCCAAAGCGGACAATATCATACCATGTGTTGGAACGGGGTATTACACAAGAGGCCCGACCGGTCAGCTATCAGGTCTCCAAGTCCCTACCGAGTGCCCTGTAATGAACAGTTCCCTGCACCATGAATAGTACTGCCTTGCACATAAATAGAATTTTCGCATACTAACGTACATATGCCAAATGTTTAAAGAGGTAATATTGTACACGTCATTGCAACATTCACCTGGCAAAATGCACCCATTGATTTCTTACAAGTGTTTTTTTAGAAAAATCAGAATACATGCATTAACGGGGGCAAGACTATTGCCATAAAACCGGGACTAGTCACTCCCGGCCAACAAGAACCAGGGATCAATAAACAAAAATATCAAAACCAAAACTCGCTAATCCCGGTAATGTTAAAACCAGGATCAGCCATCCCCAGCAACTGAAAAAACCTATAAATTAGCAATCTCCTCTTTATTATTGGTGTTTTAAGTTACTTAAATGGGTACTTTTTGCATTAATATTTGTTAACATGAGTTAGCAAGTACTGTTAAAAGTAAATAAGCAGATCATGTTCCTGAAGCTTGACAAGCAACCCTCATAAATAGGAGGCAACTGATAGAGGAATTTAACTCCGAATGAACTTTGGTGACATGGACAACAAGTCATACCAATAAGACTCTCGTAGTTCTAGATAAAATAGGAGACCGAAGAATCATCCTCCTACTTAGATACAAAATGTATCATACCTCTATAAATACGATGGCGATTCATTATCCAGTTGTAATTAATACCTTTTTAGTGCTTTTACACCTTCTTAAGCCCTTTCGATTTCTGACTTGGGCATCGGAGCGTAGTCGACCGACACCACACCGGTGTCCTTCAAGTTACCCTTTTCTTGTCTTTTCCAGGTTAGCGTTGACCCAAATCGTGTGTCGATTTTTGCATAAAAGGGGTACTTAGGTAATTTCTTACCTTATGAAAAGAGTTAAAGAGTATCAACGTCTTTTTTCATGGTGTCAGATGAAGGCAGACTTACCAATCCACAATTTGGGGTCTCTTTGATAGACGGTGCAAAACGTTTGGGTGTAAACTAACAATATAAGCAAACTTTCTCTGTGTGTGAAATAAGACCAAATCACAGGGAGTGTCAGTGATATTTACCCTATATATATATATATATATATATATATATATATTTAAGCATTGTGTTTGAATCTCCCTAAAAGAAAAATCATAATCGAAAGGTCAAAAATGTTTTAACAACTAATCTTATGGTTAAAAATATCTATGCCTATTTACGGTCTAAAATAACTCTCTCTATCATCGATCTAACGGTCATGATTCAGCCACTACATTCACACCTAAATTCACATCCACATCCACATCCACATCCACCTACCCTCACATTCCTAAAATGATTCAGTCCAACAATTTTTTTTATAGTGTCGTAGGTACGAGCAATACACTAGTACATTTGTGTGTGTGTGTGTGTGTGTGTGTGTGTATATATATATATATATATATGGTGAACTATAACTTAGAAAGCACGGACACTTCTCTTAAGAATGTCGTGGTGGTGTCGGACATGATAGAATGATTTTATAATTATAATTTAAAAAAAATGAAATTTAATGCAATTTAAAATATATTTTAGTTAAGTAGAAAAATAATATAAAATTTAATAAAACAATATTACTAAACATCTAAACCTAAGCTCTAAATTAGTGATTTTATTCATGATTATATAAATGATCAAAAATTATTATTTATATATATAATAATATATTATTATTATTGACGTATCCATGTTGTATATGTGTCCTATATATATATTTTATGTAATACCCCGCTCCAACACATGGTATGATATTGTCCACTTTGGGTCTAAGCCCGCACGATTTTGATCTTGGGTTTTACCCCAAAAGGGCTCATACCATTTGAAGAAAACATACTACATATAAACATATCTCCTTTTCCACACCAGGCGATGTGGGATTGAGCACCCTGTACCCTGTCAGTGTGGTAGCTCAGCACAGTGTCTGTCTTTGCAGCTGCCCACTCACACCCGTCCACAAGGGTTACTACATTTTAAATTTGTCATATCGCCATATTCGTATCATACCATATCCGTATTCCGTGTGTTTATCGATGCTTCTTTAATTATAACACAAATAACATGACTATAACACAAATGACATGTCTGGTCATGCAACAAAAATTAGGTTGAGTATTTCTTTTTAGGGTAAATTACAATGACACCACCTGATGTATGACACCAAGATGTAACTTGAAGAAAATCTTGCCCAAATACTTCAGTTTTTCCATTTTAAAAAGTTGTGAAATGTTTAGATTGTCTCTTATTATTTAATTAATTTTTGATATAAAAATGTCATAGTTGTAAAATGACCAAAAAGTCCATGATCATTGTTACGCCCTTTGAAACAAACACAACCCATAATCACTCGCCAGATTTTCTCTCTCTACCCTTTCACCTTCTGCAGTCCACGAGAAACCGTTGCATTAAGTTTATAGAATTTGCCACACTTGACATCAGAGTATATCACGATGAAGTCTCCTTCATGAAGTCCATTTGCTCTTATAAAATCTGCTGAAACAAACGGAAACAAAGACATATATCTATCTATCTATATATGATAATAATTAGAAATCTAAAAATGGACAATTTTAAGTGTCGCGAAAACCTCAAGTAGTGCCACTTTAATAGCATGATTTTAATTTTTTTTTGCTTGTTGAGCCACATTATGTGGCCGTTATTTTGATACAATGTGGGAGGTACTTATTAAGTACTATTTTGGACTATAGGACCATATCATATATTATAAAATTGGTAATTAAAGCGAAAGTAACCAATGCTATGTTTAAGTAGTTCAGCGATATTGTAAAGCATTTTCATCGCACATTTATTGTGATAGGAAAGCAAACAATTATTGGGACCAGTTATCTATATATATATATATATATATATAAAGGATGTTAGAAGAATTATTTTATACAAGACACTAGATTCCTTTATAAGAATTATTTTATACAAGACACTAGATATATGATGTTAGAAGAATTATTTTATACAAGACACTAGATTCCTTTAGATATCTCGTAAAGATAAAAAAATTCAAATCAAACTCGCCATTGGTTATAATTTATAAAAAGATTTGGTAGAAGATAAAAAATCCAAATCAAACTCACCCATTGGTTATAATTTATCAAGAGATTAGGTTACAATAGATAGGTTGGACCAAGTTAGTTGATAACTAAAGCGAAAGAGACCAGTCTAAAGTTAGCAGATAATTGAGTTATATTGTAAAGCATTTCCATCACACATTTATTGTGATGGAAAAGCAAACAATTATCCATACTAGATTCCTTTAGATATCTTCGAAAGATAGAAAAAATTCCAAATCAAACTCGCCCATTGGCTATAATTTATCAAGAGATTAGGTTACAATAGGTAGGTAGGACCAAGTTAATTGATAACTAAAGCGAAAGGGACGAGTCTAAAAGCAAACAATTATCATCACCAGTTTTATATATATATATATATATATATATATATATATATATATGATGTTAGAAGAATTATTTTATACAAGACACTAGATTCCTTTAGATATCTTGGAAAGGTAAAAAAAATCCAAATCAAACTCGCCCATTGGCTATAATTTATCAAGAGATTAGGTTACAATAGGTAGGTAGGACCAAGTTAATTGATAACTAAAGAGAAAGAGACGAGTCTAAAAGCAACCAATTATATATATATAATTTTCATGATAACTGGGGGCATGCTGAAACTCTCACTTTCTGGCCAAATGCCAGTGTCAATTATACCGATAATCATGTCATCACCAAAATTGGCTTGAGGCCACTAGCCAGCACTCTTTTTCAAGCCAAGAAACTCTGGAGTATGTGTGGTGTGAAGCTTTCCAATGGTCTCAGGGTATGTGGCAATATGGCCAGGCATTTTCTCTAGCTGATCCAGATGAGATCGAGATAGCACCCCAGTGAAGCCATCCAACACATGGTTGTAGGTGTAGAGATGGGCTGGGGAAATGCTATGCCATTGATGAAAGCATCGACATGTACCAATTATCATGATCTGAGAAGGGAGTGGGAATAGCTGATTTGTCCATGTTAGTTTAAATGTTAATGGGACACCTACCAACAAAATATTGCCATGGGGACATTTGCCAAGCTAAATAAACTAAACTCTAATAGACAAAACCAACTCGATGAGACAGAATAAATAGCAGTAATGATTGGAGTTCTCTTAGTCATGACCATTTCTGGATCTCCTGCTGCTGTCTGAAGGCCAGCCGGCTAGCGATACTCATCCAAATGGCTGCAAGTTTCTTTGCATACCTACTTATTAGTGTAATGTTGTACCAGAATAAACTAATAAAAAATTATATTGCAGATTATAGACTTAAATATAGTAGAGTCACTGTCATCTGTAAGAACCAATCTATTTTTAATTGTCAAAAACAAAAAGAAAAGAACTGTAAGAACCCGTCTTATCATTCTTGACATTGAAGGGTTCAGTTCTTCTTCAGCAGCATTCTAATATAAGGTGTGATTTCTGCAAATTCATTAAGCTCAATATGTATTTTTAAGAGTCATGCTTGGAAAAATCAGATTAAGAATGACCACACCCAGAAAATCACATAGATCAAGGAAGAATGCCTCTACCACCAAAACAAAATGGAAAGATGATGAGATGATGAATTACAACAACCAAACAGCTCAGGCAAACCCGAACTAACCATGAGCAACCCTATGTCAGGTGTGGAATACTGAAAAAAGTCGAGATCAATTCAAAAATACCAGCCAAAAGTTCATGATCCTGAAGCTAATTGACTTCTTCAGCTTCCATTCAAGTAGATGTAAAAGCAAAGTTATGCTACAATACAGACCAGTCAGAAGGAGAATATATATACAAGAAAAATGCCTGGTTTATATAATGAAATATAATAGTTGAAATGTATGTTAGTTTACAGATGGATCTTTTATTTGCAGGTGATAAGCTGCAGTGACTCATGCATGAGTCTTATATGGAACTTTTTAGATTAGCCTTCAAACCCATGTCAGACACATAAGAACATACATGTTACTACATTTTCCAAATATCTTTCTAAAATTTGGGAAAATGGAAAAAGGGACACGTCAGTATCAGCCTCCAACAACTTCAATCAGTCATCACTCCCTCTAAAAAGCTCAGACAACCACGACATAATAATCATCACAACCAATCAAACACCACAACTGTTTCCCACTCACCTCAGTAAATTGCAGTGCTAGTTAAAGAATAAATTTTAGAAAATCAAAATCCACATCAGATTCACATTATATAGATCAAATCTCCAATGCAAGCTCTGTGGCAACAAGCACACAGACGATAAAAATTAAAAATGATATTCAAATTCCACTTGGCATGTTTAGCAATCACTTGTTCTGATTCTACATATTAATCATTTTGAATTAAAAATCTTTGGGATGAAATATTCACATTATATATAATATCTTCACTCTCAGTAGTTACATACAAGTCTTAATTTTATTTTCCATTAAAAGGGTCTCATACATGTTCTACAGTACACCCTCTCAATGCTCCGTCAATACAAAAAGTTCTTAATGATAATTGAAAACACGTTTTCCAATAGATTATTATACCTCTGAAATAAGGTGCATAAGGCCATTCATTATTGTGCTGCTCTCTACAATGGTTATCTGTAATTAAAATGGAGAGAGTCACGTAAGCTTTTTTTTGCTAACGTGGTTCTCTTCAATTGTAGAGATTCAAGTCTATCGATATCAAAACTCTTTACATTATTATTTTAATATTTTGTATATAAAAAATAATTCATAAAAAATTTTAAAACTTATTTATTTCAATTGTTTGTTATGAATAAAATATTATTTTTCAATTGTTTGCTTCTCACATTTTTATTGACAAATAAAAAGACATTACATATTTTTCGCACAAATAAATTTATAAATTAAAAAGACATTACATATTTTTCGCACAAACAAAGAAATAAATTAAAAAGATATTACATATTTTTTGCACAAATAAAGAAATAAATTAAAAAGACATTACATATTTTTTGCACAAATAAAGAAATAAAATAAAAAGACATTACATATTTTTAACACAAATAAAGAAGTAACATTACATATCAGAATCCTCTAGATCTAATTTTCTTAAGATTTTTCTTTTGTTGTTTAATGATCCATGCTTTTGCTTCTGGCGTTACAGCTTTATTTGGATCTTGACGCATTATATCTCTTTTAAATTTATCTTGAGCCATCATTTCCCTTGATTGAGGTTGAGATTGGTGTTGGAGTTGATATGGGTTTTGGAGTTGAGATGGGTTTTTAAATTAGGATTAAGATAGATATTGAGGTTGATATGAGTATTCAGATTGGGGTTGAGATGGGTATTGGTGTTGAGATGGGAATTGGGGTTGATATGAGTTATCAGATTGGGGTTGAGATAGATATTGAGGTTGATATGGGTATTCGGACTGGGGTTGAGATGAGTATTGGGATTGAGATGGGTATTGGGGTTGATATGGGCTATCAGATTGGGGTTGAGATAGATATTAAGGTTGATATTGGTATTTAGACTGGAGTTGAGATGGGTTACTGGATTGTGAAAAATATTGAGAGTTAATCTCATTATTGAATTGCGGTAGTATTTCAGAGTTTTGATATTGGTTAGAGGAAGACTTGTAGAATGGAGGTCGAGAATCCATGAAGTGAATTGAAGGATAAGAATTGAGGGTTAGTTTGGTACGCAAGAATGGAGGTGGCATGGAATGGAATGATCATTCCACCTTTAATTCTCTTTCTCTCGTTTGTTGTGTTACATTAGAAATAGAATGGTCATTTCAAATCATTTCTTTAGAATGCTCATTCCAACAAAACCATTCCACTTCTTGAGTCATGGAATGACCATTTCATTCCCACTTAGTATTAAAATCATCCTCTCTCTCTTCATTAATGCATCTCTCTCTTTTACAACTCACTCTAGAGTATATATATTAAAATATTAATTTTTATCACTTTCAGTTTTTAATAAAATATTAATTTTTTTCGTATAAAAGATTATTTTAATCTTGACTAGAAGAAAAAGACGGATTATATTTTGATTTATAAAGTTTTAATAGAATGGGTAATTAATTTTTTTTTTCACATGGTAATTAAATTAAATTGGTCAAATGTCCTATTTTTAAAACTGATTCTATTTTATATAGAAAAATAAAACATGTTGGAAGGTAATAACATTTTATTCTTACATCATTCTCTACCTGTAGCCAAACATTGGAATAAGAATAGTCATTCCATTCTATTCTTATTCTCATTCCATTCCCGAATTCATTTCATTCCCACTTCATTTCATTTTAGCGTACCAAACTAGCCTTGAGGGAAATGAATATTGAAGGATGAGAAATGAGAGAATTGAGTGTGGTATTTATAGAAAAATTCCCAACGGCTATATTCCAACGTCTATATTTCCGATAGCTATATTCCAATTGTTTGTTATGAATAAAATATTAATTTTTAATTATTTACTTCTCACATATTTATTGACAAATAAAACGACATTACAAATTTTTTATTTTTTTGTATATCTTGAAAATTTATTTATTTTAATTGTTTGTAATAAATAAAATAATTATTTGCTATATTATTGATGCAAATAAAATTTATTATTTTAACAAGAAGGTAGATAGGAAAAGAGAGTATGGAGACAAAAGAGTGGAAAGAGAGATTAAACAAATGTTGCTTTCAATTGCTAGGGGGTCCTAAGTCCTAACTATGGAGAGCTTGCAAATGAAAATAATGTGGGGCACGCATTTGAGCGAGCCCCCACACGGAACCTTCACTCTTTATATCTAAATGTGAAATTCTAAAATCAGATATTCTAAGAAGTAACAATAGGACTCTCACCACGAGTGTCCTGAACATCGAATAAACACCCACAAATAATCCGTCTAACATATGGCTAATTGGACTCCTCATCACGAGTGCCCTTGACATCGATTAAATACCCACAAATAATCAGTCTAACATACCGCGAATAAGTCTTGAAGGATAAATAGTTATGTACCTCTTACCTAAGGTGCATAGGCAGCAACAATAGGACTTCTCACCATATGAGTCCCATTCACATCATTCCAACTTAAATACCCATAATTTACTATGGAATCACTCTGTGGACTAGCATCTCCAACAGTGATCTCAACCGTTATTTTGAACTCAGCTTTGCTATACTTTTTGGCGAAGGACACCACCGGGGGCTGCACAACAACTTTCATCCCTGATGGAGCCTTCACCACAGCATGATAAACAGAGGGACTATCTACTACATTTGTTAACACCCTGTTAAAGGTGTAACTCGTAGTGTTAGTGTTGTTGAGAAGAACAATAAAAGATGGGTAATTAAGGTCAAGACTGGCTTTATCACAGCTGAACTTCGACCTTCTGGTGATGATCTTAATCTGTTTGTTTGTGTAGTTCATTCCACACAAGTAATTGATATACTCCTGCACCTCTGTATCATAAACAAGACCAGGATCCATGGCCTTTTCAGGCCTTATATGTCCTGCCCCAAAATCAAGAGGAGTGCCAGCAACTTTGGTGGTCATGTCAATGATTGGGCCATTGGTGTTATCAATCACATAAGCGGTGGTCATCATGGCCGATCGGATGGCAGCTGGGCTCCAATCCTTGTGGACCGCTTTTAGAAGGGCTGCTACACCAACTGCATGGGGAGAAGCCGCGGAAGTGCCTGAGCCGAGTACATAATCACTAAGCAGAGACTCGTGTCCTATGCGTGCAATTCCAAATTTGGGTGCCCATGCAGCTAAAATATTAACCCCAGGAGCCAAAATATCAGGCTTTAATATCCATGGAGACTTAAGATCAGGCCCTCGTGATGAGAACGATGCCACAGTAGGGGCAGGCTTAGTATCCAACACAGTTATCTGAAATTTGATGCTAACATTTGGATTCTTTGTTTTGATTAGATAGTCTTTGATCAAATCTCCGTCTTTTGGGGTTACTTCTACATATGGCAAATTGAAATCGCTTGGCTGAAGAAAATTTTGGGAGTCTCTTCTAAAAATTGCTCCAGTAGCTCCTGACCTTTCTATTTCAGATATATTGACCCCTGCATCTTCACTGATGAAGTCACAAAATACAAACTTCTCTGCAACATCTTTTGGGTCAAGAGAATTGTAGTCGCAAATTTCTTTGCTTCTATTCCCTTGGCCGAAGTATATTGGAACCCTAGACACTAACAAATCTAATGGGTAGACAGATTTTCCTCTAACAGTGAGGACGTCATCACCAAGCATCACGTTAGCTGCATAATCACGATCGATTGTCCCAGCACCAACAGTTGTGATCCAGGGAGCTCCATTGATCATAGTGAAACCATCGGGGCCACTGTTGCCAGCAGCACAAGACACAAAAATCCCTTTCTCCATGGCTGCAAATGCTCCCACTGCAATAGGATTTTTATCAAAAGGCGTCTCGATAAATCCCAATGACAATGACATGAGATCTACACCGTCAGCTATGGCTTGGTCCATTCCAGCTAACGTGTCTGTGGCAGCAGCTTTTGTGTTGTTGTTGTTGAAAATTACTTTGTATATAGCAAGGCGAGCCTTTGGTGCAACCCCAATTGCTGTACCTTTTGCATAACCAAAGTAATTGGCACCTTGTACTGGGCTCCCAGCAGCAGTGGACGATGTGTGTGTCCCGTGTCCAAAGAAGTCCCTCGGAGAGTCGTAGTCATCAGTTCTTGATATGTTCAAACCTCGTTGCTTAATCCCTTTACTAAAAGAACGAGCTCCGATGAGTTTTCTGTTACAATAAGAAGAGTTGAATTCTACCCCGGACTCACATGCCCCACGCCATCTCTCGGGCACTGGGGGCATGCCATCATCTCTAAAACTCTCACTTTCTGGCCAAATGCCAGTGTCAATTATACCGATAATCATGTCATCACCAAAATTGGCTCGAGGCCACAAGCCAACACTCTGCTTCAAGCCAAGAAACTCTGGAGTGTGCGTGGTGTGAAGCTTTCCAAAGGTTTCAGGGTATGTGGCAATATGGCCAGGCATCTTCTCAACCTGATCCAGATGAGACCGAGACAGCACTGCACTGAAGCCATCCAACACATGGTTGTAGGTGTAGAGATGGGTTGGGAAAGCTTTGTCAAACGATGAAAGGGATGAAAGCATGGACATGTACCAATTATCATGATTTGAGAAGGGAGTGGGAATAGCTGATTTGTCCATATGGATGATGTAGGTCTCACGATCATCCACCATGGAAGCTGACAAAGCAGTTGAAAGGAGAAGGAAGAGAAAGAGGAGCTTGAAAGGAAGGAAACATTCCATCGTTGCAGTGCAATGAGTGCAGAACACAAGAAATCAGAACATTTTCAAGTGCTTATAATGGGACATAGTTATTGTCGCCTAGTTTCTTGTCATATATACCTCCTTAATGTTCACCAGATCGAATAAACTGATCTACTAAATTTAAGAAAGAAATATATTACAGATTACAGAGATAAATATAGTGGAGTCATTGTCAACCATAAGAACCAATCTATTTTTAATTGCCAAAAAAAAAAATGTCATTCTTGACATCGAAGGTTTCAGTTCTTCTCCAAAAGCATGCACTGTCATGAATTAACTTTCATTTGAAAAATAATATAATTAAGGTGTGATTTCTGCAAATTCATAAAGCTCCATATGTATATTTAACAGTTATGCGAAGAAACATCAGATTTAAGAATGAACACACCAAGAAAATCACATAGAGCAAAGTGGAAAGATGATAAGTTACAGTGATTCATGCATGAGTCTTATATGCAACTTTTGAGATTAGCCTTCAAACCTATTTCATACACAAAAGAACATACATGTTACTACATTCTGAGAAGGATACACATGACGATGTATTACAAAAATAAGCCCAAACTCATGATGAAAAACCCAATCCAAGAGGTAACAATCCTAGTTTGAATATCATTAACAAGAAGAAAAAAAAAAAATTCAAATTGTACTTGTAATAATTGTTGGGCCTGCCGCTAGAAAAAGAACTACGAATTACCAATTTCTAACTATTAGAAAAGGAAATGATGTGTATATGTATAGTTGTTGGTCATGGTTTTTTGAGAGGTGTTGATTTAATTCATGAATTCCTGAATTCCATCCGATCTAATTCAATTCGTGTGGATTAAATTTATTTTTTAGCCATTAGTTTGGTGGCAGATTCATAAATAAAAGTTTGCAAAGATAATATCAGTTCACGAATGATAAATCTGGTTCAATCCGTTAATAATAAAATATATACAAATAATTTTTTTTATAAAGCTAAAATCTAAACCCACTACCCTATAATATGTACAAATATAATAATTTTTTTAATTCCAATTCACATTAATGATTAGAGACTTACTGAACCCACATGAGTCAACAACCACTGTGGCGTAGTAGCCAATAGGAGAGCTTGCTTATTAAGCATTGTATGTATCTTACACTAATATATATATATATATATATATATATATATATTAAACAGAGGATAAGGTTAGGTTATCTGTAAAGTATATATATAATGGTATTAATTCAATTTGGCTATTTAGGAAGGTTAAAGTTAAGCTTATCATTGGAATAAATTATTTGTTGGTGTACAGTGACATGTACCAAAAAATAATAAATGATTTGTTGTTGTACACTGACATGTACCCAAAAAAAATAAATGATTTGTTGAACTGAAAGATGATAAAGTTGAACTTAAATCCGACGTGGACGTGGACGGAGGCGAGGTTGAGTTCGGATTTGGGACATCGCTTTCGCGCTGTACAGTAACTTTTGGTACATTTGATACATATGAAGCACGTGACTGCTTATACTCTCACCCTGCGAGAAATTACTATTAGCTAGTCATTCATTTCTGCATATGATTGGGTTCATTGCGGAGAGCAAAACTCATTCATATCTTCTGTAATAGTCGATCTATATTTCCGCCTTAGAGAACAGGTCTCTCTCTCTCTCTATATATTTATATATATAGTCGATCTATATTTCTGTGTTCGAGGATGTTTCATAGATTAAATTATATAATATCTAGTTTCCAAGCAGTTGGATTTTTTTTTAATTCTATCATTTTTTTTAATTCTATCATATCTATGCTATATAGTAGGTAATTAATTAGCAAAGGCCTATTCATATGTTCATGATTAAATTAAGAACCGGTGAGCAGGTGTTCTCTTTCCAATCACAAATATACACACATTTTCTTTAATTACAAAATTAAAAAAATAATAAATATGAAAAATAAACTTGAGTGTTATACAAGAATATTGAGAATTAATTATTGATCACCTTTTGTGGATTATTAAATGTTAATCAGTTGACATAATAGTCCTGGCTTTTTAACACATCTCATAATTCACTACCGAGTATATGTAATTTCACCATGCATTTTTACGCCAGAGAGAGATTCGTGAGCAAGTGCAATGCTTTCGTGGTCGGTGGTCCATGGAGGAAGTGAGGGAATCTACTCATCTCTCCCCAATCACAACCACTCTGCGATCTCTGCAAATGGAGATTCTTATATACGGTACACACTCTCTCTCTTTCTCTTATTCTTAATCTCTATGATATGATCGTTTGATTTTATGATGCCACCTTACCAAGAGGAAGCGATCAAATCGTCGTCACAACAATATTGAAACGAAATAAAAGAATTAAGTAAGAGAAAGGAGAATTAAAAGCAAACTATAAGTTGATATAAATTACCTCTTCAATAAAAATTATCAAACCCTATCAATTACATGGAGTTTCTTTCTCCCCAATCTATGCCATAGATTAGATAACTACCAAATATAAATTAAGACTAAAACAAGAAAATTACTAAAAATCAGAAAATTACATAACAATCAGGAAAATTTAGAAGATGGAAAGTTTTTAAAAATCATAAAGCTGATTGCAGAAAAATTAAGATTTTGTGGCTGCAGCATTTTATGTTTCCAGTTATATTTCCTTCATTTAGTGAAGTGTTTGTTTGTTGATGGTAAAGATGGATGTAATTAAGATTATGTTATGGTTAATTAGTTGTGATTTGTGGAGATATGAACATAAGTTAGATAAATATGGCAAATTAGTGGAAAATTTTAGGTACCAAGGAGAAAATGATTTTAATATTTCAAATAAAGCCATCCTATCTTAAATGTTTTTTAACTTTTTTAGCTGATTCACAAATTTGTGTTTTAGATTGAGCTCAAGTAGATAACCTTTTCTATGGTTCCGTAGTCCTACTTTAGCAGCATGTTGATTAAATACAAAAGAAAGTAAAAGTCAAATATGAACTTGACAAGAAAATCAGCCTCATCAAGTTCTTATATATGCAAATTAAGATGTACCTCAAGGCTGACATACTATATTGCTACAGACATACTATATTGGTGATTATTATAATGATTCAAGCACTTTAATTATTTATTGGGGACTAATAATATACGGAGTACTATACATAAATCAAGTTGTTATAGTTTCTCTAAGAACCAAATTACATAAGAGAATAGAGATTTTCAAATCTTGTTTTTGTGAGCGTGATTAATTTATCATCCACTTTAATTCTTAATGTAGATGAGGCTTTATTTACTTTAAAGTTGTTTATGAAATCAATTGTTCAAAAACCAGGAACATATTGGTTCAGATCTTGGAAAGTCTACCTCCTCCCCCTTACTAAAGGCCAAGCGGCGAGCCACCTTCCCTTCTTAAACGATCAAGCAACAAATCTCCCCTTATTAAAGGGTCAACTAACAAATCTCTCCCTCTTAAAGAGTCGAGTTGACACCTCCTATTATTAAAGGATTGAACAACAAATCTCTCATTATTAAAGGGTCGAGCTACAAAAAAATTTCTCTTATTAAGGGGACATCAACAATGGTGGTCTACGAACCTCCTTATTAAAGGAGCAAGCTCACTATTAAACTCAACTTGCATACACTTCCACGAAAATTGAAAATGGTGTGATAAATTAATCTCAAGATCCATGCAAAACTACTTGCTATGGCAAAGTGCATACACTTCCACGAAGGGCCCTTATTGAAAAGGGTGGGATAAATTAATCCCGAGGTCTATGCGAAACTACTTACTATGGCAAGACGCGCACCTCCACGATAGGGCCCTTCTTAAAAGGGCCGGATAAATTAATCTTAAGAAAATGTGTCCATCTGCATACACCTCATTTAAGAGGACATTTAATTAAAAATACGTGATAAATTAATTCCAAGAACATTATTAACCAACCTCATTGGTGCACACCTCATTTAAAATGGCCTTTAATAAAAAAAGAAAGATAAATTAATCTCAAGAAAATTGTTAACCAACTATATTGGGGCACACCTCATTAAAAGGACATTTAATAAAACAGGCGAGATGAATTAATTTAGAGAACATTATCAACCAACCCTGTTGGGGCACACTTCATTAAGAGGGTCTTTAATAAATAAATAAAAAGCAGGATGAATGAATTCCGAGAGTATTGTTAACCAACCACATTGGGGCACACCTCCTTTAAGAGGGCCTTTAATGACAAAGACGTGATGAATTAATTCCGAGAATATTGTTAACCAATCCCATTAGGGCATACCTCATTTAAAAGGGTCTTTAATAAAAATAAATAAAACAGGATGACCTAATTACGAGAACATTGTTAACCAACCTCATTTGAGCACACCTCATTTAAGAGGGTCTTTAATGAAAAATGCGAGATGAATTAATTCTACCAACATTATTAACCAACCCCATTGGGGCACACCTCATTAAGAGGGTCTTTAATGAAAAAGGTGTGATAAATAAATTTCGAGAATATTGTTAACCAACCCCATTGGGGCACACCTCATTTAAGAGAGTCTTTCATGAAAAAGACAGGATAAATTAATTCTGAGAACATTGTTAACCAACCCCATTAGGGCACACCACATTTAAGAGGGCCTTTAATAAAAAATGAAGGATGAATAAATTCCTAGAACATTGTTAACCAACCCCATTGGGGCACACCTCATTTAAGAGGGCCTTTAATGAAAAAGGTTGGATGAATAAATTCTGAGAATATTGTTAACCAATCCACAGGGGCACACCTTATTAAGAGGACCTTGGATGAAAAATACAAAATAAATCAACCTCGCGGATGTTGTTTGCTGTAAGCTTTGGTGAACATACCCTTCATTAAATTCAAAAATAAGGTTTTGATTCTAAAGGGTTATGTTATAGAAGCTAGTTCTAGTAAAATACTAAAGTTTACTTCGATACACATGATTGGAAACATAGACCACAGATGAAGGCACTTTCATAGAAGCAAGTCTCTCATTCGATAATAGAATATGCCCTTTTGCACTGGTAGGTGCCCAAGCATAGATCTCAGTCGAAAAAGAATAGCGGGTAGCAAGCTCTCCTACTTCTCGCAAGTCTTGGTACACTGCAGATCTTGACACTCAGTGTAATCCTCCACCTTATTAGAGAGGTGAATTGGGGGCAAACATTTGCAACCAAGGCTTTGTGAAACTAAGGCGAATAAAATAATAGCAACGGGCTAGGAAGATGGTGATAAGCAATGGGCATACATACGCAACGACTATTTGATGAAAGTAACTTACGAAAGCAACCTTTACATTGTAACATGTACCTACCCTACTTATTCAAAATTTCTTCTGACTATTGGAATCAAAATTTCTACTCTTAAAGAAAAAAGAAGAAGAAAACAAAACTGGGCCCTAGGAAGCCTGGCATGTTAAACTCAGAGCACAACTAGTTAAACCTGAAGCACGACCGGGTTCCTAAGGCCTGGCCGGTAAACTGCCAGGTCCAAAAGGCCTGGTTGGTCAAATACCAGGTCCCCAAGGCCCGACAGGTAAACTGTCGGGTCCAAGAGGCCCGGCCGGTCAGCTATCGGGTCATTGCAACACTGTACACATCATTGCAACATTCACCTGGCAAAATGCACCCATTGATTTCTTACAAGTGTTTTTTTATAGAAAAATTAGAATACACACATTAACGGGGGCAAGACTATTGCCATAAAATCGGGACTAGTCACTCCCGGCCAACAAGAACCAGGGATCAATAAACGAAAATCAAAACCAAGACTCGCTAATCCCAGTAATATTAAAACCAGGATCAACCATCTCCAACAATTGAAAAGACCTATAAATTAGCAATCTCCTCTTTATTATTGGTGTTTTAAGTTGCTTAAATGGGTACTTTTTGCATTAATGTTTGTTAACATGAGTTAGCAGGTACTCTTAAAAGTAAATAAGCAGATCATGTTCCTGAAGCTTGACAAGCAACCCTCATGAACAGGGGACAACTGATAGGGGAATTTGACTCCGAATGAACTTTGGTGACATGGACGACAAGTCATACCAATAAGACTCTCCTACTTCTAGATAAAATAGGAGATCGAAGAGTCATCCTCCTACTCAGATACAAAATGTATCATACCTCTATAAATACGATAGCGATTCATTATCTAGCTGTAATTAATACCTTTTTAGTGCCTTTACACCTTCTTAAGCCCTTTCGATTTCTGACTTGGGCATCGGAGTGTAGTCAACCAACACCACACCGGTGTCCTTCAAGTTACCATTTTCTTGTCTTTTCCAGGTTAGCATTAACCCGGATCGTGTGTCGATTTCTGCATAAAATGGGTACTTAGGTAATTTCTTACCTTATGAAAAGAGTTAAAGAGTATCAGCGTCTTTTTGCATGGTGTCAGATGAAGGTAAACCTACCAATCCACAATTTGGGGTCTCTTTGATAGACAGTGCAAAACGTTTGGGTTTATACTGACAATATAAGCAAACTTTCTCTCCGTGTGAATTAAGACCAAATCACAGGGAGTGTCAGTGATATTTACCCTATATATATATATATATTTATTTAATCATTATGTTTGAATCTCCCTAAAAGAAAAATCATAATCGAAAGGTCAAAAATGCTTTAACAACTAATCTTATAGTTAAAAATATCTATGCCTATTTACGGTCTAAAATAACTCTCTCTATCATCGATCTAACGGTCATGATTCATCCACTACATTGACACCTAAATTCACATCCACATCTGTAATAACCCTTGTGGACGGGTGTGATGTGGGTGGGTGCAAAAGAGACAATGGGCTGAGCTACCACACTGACAGGGTACAGGGTGCTCAATCCCACATCGTCTGGGTGTGGAAGAGGGGATGTGCTTATATGTAGTATGTTCTCTTCAAATGGTATGAGGCCTTTTGGGGCAAAACCCAAGAATAAAACCATGCGGGCTTAGGCCCAAAGCGGATAATATCATAACATGTGTTGGAATAGGGTATTACAACATCCACATCCACATCCAATTACCCTCACATTCCTAAAACGATTCAGTCCAACAATTCATTTTATAGTGTCGTAGGTACGAGCAATACGCTAGTATATTTGTATGTATGTATATATATATATATATATATATATATATATATATATATATATATATATATATTCATGGTGAACTATAACCTAGAAAGCACAGACACTTCTCTTAAGAATGTCGTGGTGGTGTAGGACATGATAGAATGATTTTATAATTATAATTTTAAAAAAATGAAATTTAATGCAATTTAAAATATATTTTAGTTAAGTAGAAAAAAATATAAAATTTAATAAAACAATATTACTAAACATCTAAACCTAAGCTCTAAATTAGTGATTTTATTGATGATTATATAAATGATCAAAAATTATTATTTATATATATAATAATATATTATTATTATTGACGTATCCATGTTGTATGTGTCCTATATATATATATATATATATATATATATATATATATATATATATATTTTAAATTTGTCATATCGCCATATTCGTATCATATCATATCCGTATTCTGTGTTTTTATCCGTGCTTCTTTGATTATAACACAAATAACATGACTATAACACAAATGACATGTCTGGTCATGCAACAAAAATTAGGTTGAGTATTTCTTTTTAGGGTAAATTACAATGACACCACCTGATGTATGACACCAAGATGTAACTTGAAGAAAATCTTGCCCAAAGACTTCAACTTTTCCATTTTAAAAAGTTGTGAAATGTTTAGATTGTCTCTTATTATTTAATTAATTTTTGATATAAAAATGTCATAGTTGTAAAATGACCAAAAAGTCCATGATCATTGTTACGCCCTTGGAAACAAACACAACCCATAATCACTCACCAATTCTCTTTCTCTACCCTTTCACCTTCTGCACTCCACGAGAAACCGTTGCATTAAGTTTATAGAATTTGCCACACTTGACATCAGAGTATATCACGATGAAGTCTCCTTCATAAAGTCCATTTGCTCTTATAAAATCTGCTGAAACAAACGGAAACAAAGACATCTATCTATCTATCTATATATGATAATAATTAGAAATCTAAAAATGGACAATTTTAAGTGTCATGAAAACCTTAAGTAGTGCCACTTTAATAGCATGATTTTAATTTTTTTTGCTTGTTGAGCCACATTATGTGGCCTTTATTTTGATACAATATGGGAGGTACTTATTAAGTACTATTCTGGATTATAAGACCATATCATAAATTATAAAAGGGATAATATCTTTGACCTCCCTTGAGGTTTATCGAAATCCCACATACCTCCCCTTTTGTTTGCATAATCCCACTTACCTCCCCTAAGGTTTTGATCCATGTAACGTATTCCCCCCTCCCGTTACGGCAGCTGACGGAGACAAAAAAAATTTGCTGATGTCAGCCACAGTAAATAGGTAAAATGACTCTTTTAACCTTATTGACTTTTTTATTTTATTTCTCTCTCTCTCTCTTCCCTCCTATGGCCCACGGTTGTCACCTTTCATCTCTTCTCACTCTAGAAAGTGAGCTTTCTCTCTCTACCTCATCCACGGTTTCTCCTTTGCTGACTATGAGGTAGTTTGTTGCTTCCAACCTTTAAAAGAAACTACTTTTCAATCAAAACCTCGACCTCTTTATGCACAGAGGAATAGGGTCAAACAATGATTAATTGTATCAACGACGGTGAATTCGCCGAAGAGAGGTGAGATGACCCAAAATCTTGATCTACAACCCCAAACCTTCCATTTAATTCCAAGTCCTGTGCACAGTCAGTTTGCAACAACTTGTTCAATCCTATAGATGGGTCTTCCATGTCTCCCATGATCCACTTCAGTATAGACTGCTCTTGGCTTGGTAATGCCGACACTGTCTCTAATAGCTTCCTCTCCCAATCCTCAATCTCCGATCCACATTTCTTTACTACGATGGTCCCGACGGCACCGCCGATCTCTAAAGTGGGTGGAATTGAATCAACTCCCATATTCGAATTGCTGGTTTCTTGCTGCATAAGCAGCCATTTTTGGAATGAGTTGCCTGAAATCGCCGCCACGGTGGCCATGTCTATAGAACCACCACCACCACCATTTCCTCTACCTCCTCCTCTGCCGTTGCCGTAGCCTAGAGAAGAAGATATGCTCACTACCCACAAAGCAACTTTCTTTGTTCCAAAAATTGACCAATGGGTTTGACGATGGTGATAGTAACGAAGTCTATGTAACAAGCTCAAACACGAGCATAAGAGAGGAGAGAACAGAGGGAAGGAGGAGGAGAAAAAGTAATAAAAAAATCAATATATAATAAAAGGGCATAACGGTAAAATCACTCACCACCGTTAGTTTTTTGAATGGCCGTCACTAACAGGGGAGGTATGTGGCCGGGATTATGCAAACAAGAGGGGAGGTATGTGGAATTTCGATAAACCTCAGGGGAGGTCAAAGATATTATCCCATTATAAAATTGGTAATTGAAGCGAAAGTAACCAATGTTATGTTTAAATAGTTCAACTATATTGTAAAGGATTTTCATCACACATTTATTGTGATAGGAAAGCAAATAATTATTGGGACCAGTTATCTATATATATATATATATATATATATATATATATATATATATAAATGATGTTAGAAGAATTATTTTATACAAGGCACTAGATTCCTTTATAAGAATTATTTTATACAAGACACTAGATATATGATGTTAGAAGAATTATTTTATACAAGACACTAGATTCCTTTAGATATCTCGTAAAGATAAAAAAATTCAAATCAAACTCGCCATTGGTTATAATTTATCAAAAGATTTGGTACAAGATAAAAAAATCCAAATCAAACTCACCCATTGGTTATAATTTATCAAGAGATTAGGTTACAATAGATAGGTTGGACCAAGTTAGTTGATAACTAAAGCGAAAGCGACTAGTCTAAAGTTAGCTGATAATTGAGCTATATTGTAAAGCATTTCCATCACACATTTATTGTGATGGGAAAGCAAACAATTATCCACACTAGATTCCTTTAGATATCTTCGAAAGATAGAAAAAAATCCAAATAAAACTTGCCCATTGGCTATAATTTATCAAGAGATTAGGTTACAATAGGTAGGTAGGACCAAGTTAATTGATAACTAAAGCGAAAGGACGAGTCTAAAAGCAAACAATTATCATCACCAGTTATATATATATATATATGATGTTAGAAGAATTATTTTATACAAGACACTAGATTCCTTTAGATATCTTGGAAAGGTAAAAAAAATCCAAATCAAACTCGCCCATTGGCTATAATTTATCAAGAGATTAGGTTACAATAAGTAGGTATGACCAAGTTAATTGATAACTAAAGCGAAAGAGACGAGTCTAAAAGCAAACAATTATATATATATATATATATATGATGTTAGAAGAATTAGTTTATACAAGACACTAGATTCCTTTAGATATCTTGAAAAGACAAAAAAAATTCCAAATCAAACTCGCCCATTGGCTATAATTGATCAAGAGATTAGGTCATGTAGGACCAAGTTAATTGATAACTAAAGCGAAAGAGACGAGTCTAAAAGCAAACAATTATCATGACAAGTTATATATATATATATATATATATATATATATATGATGTTAGGAGAATTATTTTATACAAGACACTAGATTCCTTTAGATATCTAGGAAAGGTAAAAAAAGATCCAAATCAAACTCGCCCATGGGCTATAATTTGTCAAGAGATTAGGTTAGAATAGGTAGGTAGGACCAAGTTAATTGATAACTAAAGCGAAAGGGACGAGTCTAAAAGCAAACAATTATCATGACCAGTTATATATATATATATATTGTAAGACGATATCTAGAATATTGCAAGACAATGCCCAAGACGATACTTACAATATTGCAATACAGTACCCAAGATATTGCAAGACGATACCAAAGATATTGCAAGACGACCCTAAAGTCTCGCAAAAGCTAAATGCAAGTCAGTCCCACTTGAATTGGTGAGAAACCATTTGTTATATATATATGTATGTATATATATATATACAATTATATATTTTCAAAAACTTGAAAAAAATTTATACTTCAAAGCATGGTGATATTGGTACTCAAATTGAAGCCCTTGAGATCTTCTTTTCATTAGAATTTGTTTCACTCAAAAATTGCAGACACATTGAAAGTTATTGATATTTGAGTGAAAGATTCTAAAAAGTAAAGAACTTTTTATATATAGCACCTTAGGCCAAAAGTTTCTTATTATATAACACCTTGTGCCAAATTTTTTATATATAACATCATATGGCAAAAACTTTTTATTATGTAATTGTACATATTTTGTTTTTTTTTTTTTGTTTTTATAAAGAAAAACTCCTCTTTTTTTATTAAAGTAAAAAAAAAGTTAATATAAAAAATCTCACTTCTCTCTGTTGTTTTTTAATTTTTATAATAATGAAAAAGGTAAAATGGTTATAAAAAATATATGTGTGCAAAGTTTGCTCACTTTTGCAAAGATGTGTGTGTCGCTTCCAAGGAAGTCCCGCGGAGAATCGTAGTCATTCGTCCTTGATATTTTTAAGCCTCGATGCTTCATCCCTTTACCAAAAGAACGAGTTCCAATGAGTTTTCTGTTATAATAAGAAGAGTTGAATTCTACCCTGGACTCACATGCCCCGCGCCATCTCTCTGGCATTGGGGGCATGCTGAAACTCTCACTTTCTGGCCAAATGCCAGTGTCAATTATACCGATAGTCATGTCATCACCAAAATTGGCTTGAGGCCACAAGCCAGCACTCTTTTTCAAGCCAAGAAACTCTGGAGTATGTGTCGTGTGAAGCTTTCCAATGGTCTCAGGGTATGTGGCAATATGGCCAGGCATTTTCTCTAGCTGATCCAGATGAGACCGAGATAGCACTGCACTGAAGCCATCCAACACATGGTTGTAGGTGTAGAGATGGGTTGGGAAAACTTCATCAGATGATGAAAGGGATGAAAGCATCGACATGTACCAATTATCATGATCTGAGAAGGGAGTGGGAATAGCTGATTTGTCCATGTTAGTTTAAATGTTAATGGGACACCTACCAACAAAATATTGCCATGGGGACATTTGCCAAGCTAAATAAACTAAACTCTAATAGACAAAACCAACTCGATGAGACACAATAAATAGCAGTAATGATTGGAGTTCTCTTAGTCATGACCATTTCTGGATCTCCTGCTGCTGTCTGAAGGCCAGCCGGCTAGCGATACTCATCCAAATGGCTGCTACTTTCTTTTCATACCTACTTATTAGTGTAATGTTGTACCAGAATAAACTAATAAAGAAATATATTGCAGATTATAGACTTAAATATAGTAGAGTCACTGTCATCTGTAAGAACCAATCTATTTTTAATTGTCAAAAACAAAAAGAAAAGAACTGTAAGAACCAGTCTTATCATTCTTGACATTGAAGGGTTCAGTTCTTCTTCAGCAGCATTCTAATATAAGGTGTGATTTCTGCAAATTCATTAAGCTCAATATGTATTTTTAAGAGTTATGCTTGGAAATATCAGATTAAGAATGACCACACCAAGAAAATCACATAGATCAAGGAAGAATGCCTCTACCGCCAAAACTAAATGGAAAGATGATGTGATGATGAATTACAACAACCAAACAGCTCAGGCAAACCCCAACTAACCATGAGCAACCCTATGTCAGGTGTGGAATACTGAAAAAAGTCGAGATCAATTCAAAAATACCAGCCTAAAGTTCTTCAGCTTCCATTCAAGTAGATGTAAAAGCAAAGTTATGCTACAATACAGACCAGTCAGAAGGAGAATATTACAAGAAAAATGCCTGGTTTATATAATGAAATAAAATAGTTGAAATGTATGTTAGTTTACAGATGGATCTTTTATTTGCAGATGATAAGCTGCAGTGACTCATGCATGAGTCTTATATGGAACTTTTGAGATTAGCCTTCAAACCCATGTCAGACACATAAGAACATACATGTTACTACATTTTCCAATTATCTTTCTAAAACTTGGGAAAAATGGAAAAAGGGACACGTCAGTAACAAGCATACCTCAGCTATAAGATCCTAATTAAGTTAAAGACGCTAAAAAATCTCAAAAGATGGCAGCCGGACAATTCTTCTAGCCACCAACAGCAGCCACAACATCTCTTTCTAAACGGATCCTCGTGCAAAACCACAACATCTCTCACCTTGTCCAACAACTCCTCAAGTTCTTTCACACCAAAACTCTGATAATCAAGTGCCTTCTTGTACCGTTGCAAAGATATATTGCTTCAAAACAACCCAAGAAAATTCGACAAGAATACTCATGATTTCACAACTACCCTTTCATCATGTTCTTCTACAACTACCCTTTCATCATCTGAGAAGTCACACAGCCTGTGATAATATCAATATTCTCTTCCTGAGTGCCATTCTGTTTCTTGTCCTTTTTTGCAAGAGCTAATGGAGGAGCACGTGGGCTGGCTCGCGAGTTCTGCAGGTAGACAAACTTTCTATGGCCTTTCCCCTTCACAGTCATTGTGCCTGCCATCTTCTTGAGAAGATTCACAAGTTTGAATGCCCCGTATTCTGAAACATAAAGAGGCCTCCCAAAAAATCTCTGGTAGTCGGCAGTAACACAATTAAGAGGCAGACATCCTCCAGACAGCTCAAGCAGCTTTACCAGCTGCCCCTTCAAACAATTTAGGTCCCCGGGCTGTACCCACATCAAATCATTCTGGTCAAGAAGCAACAGGTCCAGCCGGAACTTCATCCAAACCAGATGGAAGACTGTGTGATCTCATGGTCGTAGGAAAACAAAGCATGGAGATTGAAGTACTACTGTGTCCAGATAAAGACACTGATATCAGTGAGAAATCTCTCGGATCGTAATAGGTTTACAAGATCCCCCTATATACTATGGCTTCTTCTTTGTTCTGACCATCTGGGTTGTCACCTATGTGGCACTTCATAATAAACCCAGCAATGTCAACTGGGGATGAGGGGAATTAAAGCCTTGGTGACAGGCACAAGGCCTTCCCCATGAGCCACACTAGGCCAGTCCCAAACGAAGCAACCTGCATTACAAAGGGCAGATGAAACACCCACCCCTGAAGGCATAATGAGAGTCGTGGTATATCCATGCTGAACGAGTATGTGAAGTGCTGGAGCAAAATCAACATCCCCAGAGATCAGCATCATGGAAGATTGCCTTGTCACCACCACAATCATCAACTCCAAACTGAAATAACTCCAGTCAGCACCACCACTGACCTCATCAGCTCCACAGACACGGCCTTTCCCCAGCTCCACCTTTTCCAACTAATATAGGAAAACTCCATCTGCATGGTCTCTAGAGCATTGACCATGATCGCAGTGAAACAAGTCCCACATCTATCTCCAACAACTTCAATCAGTCATCACTCCCTCTAAAAAGCTCAGACAACCACAACAAAAAAATCATCACAACCAATCACACACCACAACTGTTTCCCACTCACCTCAGTAAATTGCAGGGCTAGTAAAGAAGAAATTTTAGAAAATCAAAATCCACATCCGATTAAGGACAAACTTGTTAAAAGACATCTAAAAAAAATTAAAATGCATTAGCCAATGATCCACATCCACTCACTATTGTTCAGCTCAAGAATGAAAGAAGGGAAAAACAAATTCACATGAGAGATAAGAGATTAGATAGATGAGAGATTGTAAGATGGAAAAGAAAGAAAGAAAAAGGAAAAACAAAGTGTGACAGTAGCAGCATGTGCAGCAAATGAAAAAGTATCAGGTTGAAAATTAATTTTGGTAGGTGCTAAATGGAGGGTTTTTTTCTTTAAAAAAAGAAAAGAAGAAGCTAAAAAGGGTATATAAACAAACTTAAGCTGCTGAGAGGAAATCATCAAATCAGAGCCTCCAGGTACAGGGTTTAGAAAGAGAATTTTCCAGGGATTTAAATTGTCAAAACAACAAGTAAATTCCAGGAGTAATTAGATTTCTGTTCCGAAAGTTAATAGAAGACACATGATAAATTTCCTTAACCTTCACGATAAAATATCAGTCTCAGCCATATAAATGCATAGTCTATTTTCTATTTTCCCCCAAAACAAACAGCTCCAAGGTAAAAATAAACAATGAGCATAGATATTCAAATTCAAATCTCGATTTAACAAATAAAACAGAACATCTAACCAGAAAAAGCATATAAATCAATCATAATTTTGTTTATCTTTCGCCACGAAAAATGATGGATGAGTAAATACTAACAATCACAGAGCCACTAGAACAGTTTTGGTATATTTTATCTATATACAAAGACGATGAAGGAAGACCTTGACAGCTGAAGTGTAGCTGAAGAGAAAAGTTGCGATACAGAGATTGACCGTGAATTTGATTATCTGCAAAGCAGTAAATGCATAGTTAGGGTTTAAAGCGTAAGAAGACGAAGAGACAGAATATACTCAGTAGAGAGAGAAATCGCATGCCCGTCTACATTACTTTCTATCCGTTTGTTCATAGAGAGAGAAAGAGAAACTCTCTCTCTCTCTAAAATTTTGCTGGATCTCTGCGTTGGATTTGCTCTGAGGCCATTGGAGGGAATGAACTTCTATGGTTACACACTTGTTTATCGCGCGCTTTGGCACTCTTTTTAGTGATTGTTTCTTTTTTTTTTTTTAAAATAGTAGCATTGCGTCCACAAAAGTAATATGTGTTACATTATTAAGTAAAAAATGTTATATTATTGAAATAATAATGTTGAATTATCAAATAAAGTTAATGGATATGCATTACACAATGCAGCACAAAATTTTGTGCTGAAGAAGATCCGGATCTTTCATTTATTTTCTTTCACTCAAAAAGTATATTAATAAGTTACAGCATTGTGCTGAAGAAGATCCGGATCTTTCATTTATTTTCTTTCACTCAAAAAGTATATTAATAAGATACAGCATTTCATTCCTGAGAAGAATCTTTTATCTCTCCTATATTTTTCATCCATTTTTTTCCTTCTTTTAAGCATATAAAATAATAAATTAATCATCATTCTTTCCATTTCTCATTAGCTAGGAAGCACGGACACGGGACACGGGTACGACACGACACGGATACGGCGATATGGGAAACTTTAAAAAAATAGGACACGGACACGGCGGGGATACGGCTATAAAATAATAATATAATATATTAATATATATTAATTATTTAATAAAAAAATACTACATTACAGAAATAATTCAATTCATCATCATGCAATTAAGAACCAAACAAACTTATAAACAAAGATAGACAAATAGATTAAAATAAATTAAAGAACTAGACTTATTTAGTCTTCTACGTGTATTTAGCTTATATTTTATCATACAATTTATATCATACAATTTATATTCGAAATATTTGAATATACATCATTGTTATGAAGTGTCCAATATGTCTTCAAGAAATGTCCAAGAAGTGTCCGAGAAGTGTCCAAGGAGTGTCCGAGAAGTGTCTTAAAAAGAAAAATGTCAGGACACTTCTATAAAGTGTCTGACACGTGTCCGAGGAGTGTCCGACACGGGTACGACACCCTCAGTGAAATGTCCGTGCTTTCTAGCTCATTAGTAAAGAAATTAAAGTGATGCCCATAAATAACCTTGACAATTTAATGACCAGTGCAGCTGATAAAAAACTGTTGCATAAAATAAAAAATATTACCCAGTTCCATAGATAATTAATTAGCAAAGGGCTTGTTTGGATATTTATGATTAAATTTAATGGCCTATTGAAAATTGATGATTGATCACTTTTTACGTATGATTACTATGATTAAATGCTAATTATTATTTTTAGATTAGATATGGTGGTGTTGGGCATCTTAGAGTAACCTATAATTTACCATCGAATATATGCAGTTTCTCTGTACACATGCATTGAACAATTACCGAAAAAATACAAAGGAAAAAAAAATGTTAATTGTTTTAGCAACAAGATAACAACAAAAAAGACTTTTGGCAGTGAATTGATTCATATTATATAGAAGCTTGCTCTATAATACTTGCATACAACACATACATATACATACACATACATGCTAAAAAAATGCTAAAAGAGCAGCTAATCATGTAGTGAATCCTCATATGGGACAAAAAATAACAAAATCCTGGTTGAAGCATGTTCCTTCCTAATCATAAGAATTTCTAAATTCATATATATATATATATATATATATATATATATATATATATATATATATATAACATAGTCTAACAACTAGAGCTCTCCAACAAAATCCAGAAGGGTTTCTCCCAAAGCAAGACACAAGTAGTTTATTTCCTAAATAGTGAAACAGCAACTCAAAATGTGGACAGTCTTGAAGGATAAATGGTTGTGTATCTCTTACATATTGCATAAGGTGCATAGGCAGCAACAATAGGACTCCTCACCACATGAGTGCCCAGCCCCTTTGTGTCTCCCAACCAATTCAAGACAGCCAAATCAACTGAGTAGAAAAGCAACAGACCCTTGTAGGCAGTTTGCTAGAAAATTATATAGATCAAATCTCCAATGCAAGCTCTGTGGCAACAAGCACTCAGACGATAAAAATTAAAAATGATATTCAAATTCCACTTGGCATGTTTAGCAATTACTTGTTTTGATTCTACATATTGATCATTTTAAACTAAAACAAACTTTGGGATGAAATATTCACATTATTATAATATCTTCGATCTCAATAGTTACATACAGGTCTTAATTTTATTTTTTCATTAAAAAGGGTATCGTACATGTTCTGCGGTACAAATACACGTTTTCCAATAGATTGACCCACCATTACATAATTCCAGCTTAAATACCCACAAATGAGAACTTTAACATATGGCTAATAGGCCTTGAAAATAAATGATAAGGCCATCCATTGTACTTCTCTCTACGATGATTATTTGTATTTAAAATGGAGAGAGTCACATTAGTTTTTTTTCTTACTTGATTCTCTGCAATGGTAGAGATTCAAGCCTACTAATATGAGAGCTCTCTATATTATTATTTTAATATTTTTTATCTAAAAAATCATTCATAAAAAATTTTAGAACTTATTTATTTCAATTGTTTGTTATGAATAAAATATTATTTTTTAATTGTTTACATCTCACATATTTATTGACAAATAAAAAGACATTACATATTTTTCGCACAAATAAATTCATAAATTAAAAAGACATTACATATTTTTTGCACAAATAAAGAAATAAATTAAAAAGATATTACATATTTTTCGCACAAATAAAGAAATAAATTAAAAAGACATTACATATTTTTTGCACAAATAAAGAAATAAATTAAAAACACAGTACATATTTTTAACACAAATAAAGAAGTAACATTACATATCACCATCCTCTAGATCTAATTTTCTTAAGATTTTCTTTTGTTGTTTAATGATCCATGCTTTTGCTTCTGGCGTTATAGCTTTATTTGGATCTTGACGCATTATATCTCTTTCAAATTTATCTTGGGCCATCATTTCCCTTGATTGAGGTTGAGATGGGTATTGGAGTTGAGATGGGTTATCAAATTAAGGTTAAGATAGTTATTGAAGTTGATATGGGTATTCGGATTGGGGTTGAGATGGGTATTGGGATTGAGATGGGTATTGGTGTTGAAATGAGAATTGGGGTTGATATAGGTTATCAGATTCGGGTTGAGATAGATATTGAGGTTGATATGGGTATTCGGACTGGGGTTGAGATGGGTATTGGGTTGATATGGGCTATCAGATTGGGGTTGAGATAGATATTGAGGTTGATATTGGTATGCAGACTGGAGTTGAGATGGGTTACTAAATTGTGAAAAATATTGAGAGTTAATCTCATTATTGAATTGCGGTGGTATTTCAGAGTTTTGATATTGGTTGAAGGAAGACCTGTAGAATGGAGGTCGAGAATCCATAAAGTGAATTGAAGGATAGGAATTGAGTGAAATGAATATTGAATGATGAGAAATGAGAGAATTGAGTGTAGTATTTATAGAAAATTTCCCAATGGTTATATTCCAACGTCCATATTTCTAATGTCTATATTTCCGACGGCTATATTTCAATTGTTTGTTATTAATAAAATATTATTTTTTAATTGTTTACTTCTCACATATTTATTGACAAATAAAACGACATTACATATTTTTATTTTTTCGTATATTTTGAAATTTTATTTACTTTAATTGTTTGTAATAAATAAAATAATTATTTGCTATATTATTGATGCAAATAAAATTTATTATTTTAACAAGAAGGTAGATAGGAAAAGAGAGTACGGAGAGAAAAGAGTGGAAAGAGAGATTAAACAAATGTTTCTCTCACTTGCTAGGAGAGTCTCAACTGTGGAGAGCCTGCAAATGAAAATAATGTGGGACTCGCATTTGAGCGAGCCCCACACGGAACTTTCACTCTTTATATCTAAATGTAAAGAGGTGAATAACTGATGCCCTAAGAAGTAACAATAGGACTCTCACCACGAGTGCCCTTAACATCGAATAAACACCCACAAATAATCAGTCAAACATATGCCTAATAGGTAGGGATGGCAACGGGGCGGGTACGGCACGGGTTTGCCTAAACCCGTCCCCGCCCCGCTACCTTCAACACAATTACCAAACCCGTCGCGGGTTTGAAACGGGATGGAATTTCAAAACCCATCCCCGCCCCGTTGGGAGAAATCCCATCCCGTCCCCGCCCCGTCCCGCCCCGTTTAAAATTTCAAAAGGGGTGGAACGAGACGGGCGAGGTGGGGCCCCTCCCCACAAAATTGTAACCACATCAAATATCAATAAAAATTGATTTTTTCAAAAAATACGAGCTTAGTGGGTAGTATCAAGTTTAATACTATTAAATTCAAAATAGTATAACCCTTGTTTAAGAAGTAAAATGATAAGATTTCACAATTAAATAGCCTATTACAGAAAATATATTTCACAACTAAATAACTTAGTAACAAGCTTGATCCAACAATTAAAAAAGTGTTAATACAACAAAAAGATAAAATGAAAACATAAGTCTTAATACAACCAAAAGTAAAATTATAATTTGTATATATATATATATATATTTATAATAATAAAATATATAGGCGGGGCGGGGCGGGTACGGGGCGGGTTATTATAGAGTCCCGAACCCGCCCCGTACCCGCGGCGGGTTTTGATTTTTTTTCCCAAACCCGCCCCTACGGAAAAAAAATGGCTCCCATACCCTCCCTAAACGGGGCGGGACGGGGCGGAAACCCGGCGGGGCGGACAAAATTGCCATCCCTACTAATAGGACTCCTCACCACGCGTGCCCTTGACATCGAATAAATACCCACAAATAATCAGTCTAACATACGGCTAATAGGTCTTGAAGGATAAATAGTTATGTACCTCTTACCTAAGGTGCATAGGCAGCAACAATAGGACTTCTCACCATATGAGTCCCATTCACATCATTCCAACTTAAATACCCATAATTTACTATGGAATCACTCTGTGGACTAGCATTTCCAACAGTGATCTCAACCGTTATTTTGAACTCAGCTTTGCTATACTTTTTGGCGAAGGACACCACCGGGGGCTGCACAACAACTTTCATCCCTGATGGAGCCTTCACCACAGCGTGATAAACAGAGGGACTATCTACTACATTTGTTAACACCCTGTTAAAGGTGTAACTCGTAGTGTTAGTGTTGTTGAGAAGAACAATAAAAGATGGGTAATTAAGGTCAAGACTGGCTTTATCACAGCTGAAATTCGACCTTCTGGTGATGATCTTAATCTGTTTGTTTGTGTAGTTCATTCCACACAAATAATTGATATAGTCCTGCACCTCTATATCATAAACAAGACCAGGATCCATGGCCCTTTCAGGGCATATATGTCCTGCCCCAAAATCAAGAGGAGTCCCAGCAACTTTAGTGGTCATGTCAATTATTGGGCCATTGGTGTTATCAATCACATAAGCGGTGGTCATCATGGCCGATCGGATGGAAGCTGGGCTCCAATCTTTGTGGACCGCTTTTAGAAGGGCTGCTACACCAACTGCATGGGGAGAAGCCATGGAAGTGCCAGAGAGGAGTGCATAATCACTAAGCAGATACTCGTCTCCTATGCTTGCAATTCCAAATTTGGGTGCCCATGCAGCTAAAATATTAACCCCAGGAGCCAAAATATCAGGCTTTAATATCCATGGAGACTTAAGATCAGGCCCTCGTGATGAGAACGATGCCACAATAGGGGCAGGCTTAGTATCCAACACAGTTATCTGAAACTTGATGCTAACATTTGGATTCTTTGTTTGGATTAGATAGTCTTTGATCAAATCTCCATCTTTTGGGGTTACTGCTACATATGGCAAATTGAAATCGCTTGGCTGAAGAAAATTTTGGAAGTCTGTACTAAAGATTGCTCCATTAGCTCCTGACCTTTCTATTTCAGATATATTGACCCCTGCATCTTCACTGATGAAGTCACAAAATACAAACTTCTCTGCAACATCTTTTGGGTCAAGAGAATTGTAGTCGCAAATTTCTTTGCTTCTATTCCCTTGGCCGAAGTATATTGGAACCCTAGACACTAACAAGTCTAATGGGTAGACAGATTTTCCTCTAACAGTGAGGACGTCATCACCAAGCATCACGTTAGCTGCATAATCACGATCGATTGTCCCGGCACCAACAGTTGTGATCCAGGGAGCTCCATTGATCATAGTGAAACCATCAGGGCCACTGTTGCCAGCAGCACAAGACACAAAAATCCCTTTCTCCATGGCTGCAAAAGCTCCCACTGCAATAGGATTTTTATCAAAAGCTGTCTCGATGAATCCCAATGACAATGACATGAGATCTACACCGTCAGCTATGGCTAGGTCCATTCCAGCTAACGTGTCTGTGGCAGCAGATTTTGTGTTGTCGTTGCTGAAAATTACTTTGTATATAGCAAGGCGAGCCTTTGGTGCAACCCCAATTGCTGTACCTTTTGCATAACCAAAGTAATTGGCACCTTGTACTGGGCTCCCAGCAGCAGTGGACGATGTGTGTGTCCCGTGTCCAAGGAAGTCCCTCGGAGAGTCGTAGTCATCAGTTCTTGATATGTTCAAGCCTCGTTGCTTCATCCCTTTACTAAAAGAACGAGCTCCGATGAGTTTTCTGTTACAATAAGAAGAGTTGAATTCTACCCCGGACTCACATGCCCCACGCCATCTCTCGGGCACTGGGGGCATGCCATCATCTCTAAAACTCTCACTTTCTGGCCAAATGCCAGTGTCAATTATACCGATAATCATGTCATCACCAAAATTGGCTCGAGGCCACAAGCCAACACTCTGTTTCAAGCCAAGAAACTCTGGAGTGTGCGTGGTGTGAAGCTTTCCAAAGGTTTCAGGGTATGTGGCAATATGGCCAGGCATCTTCTCAAGCTGATCCAGATGAGACCGAGACAGCACTGCACTGAAGCCATCCAACACATGGTTGTAGGTGTAGAGATGGGTTGGGAAAGCTTCGTCAGACGATGAAAGGGATGAAAGCATCGACATGTACCAATTACCATGATTTGAGAAGGGAGTGGGAATAGCTGATTTGTCCATATGGATGATGTAGGTCTCACGATCATCCACCATGGAAGCTGACAAAGCAGTTGAAAGGAGAAGGAAGAGAAAGAGGAGCTTGAAAGGAAGGAAGCATTCCATCGTTGCAGTGCAATGAGTGCAGAACACAAGAAATCAGAACATTTTCAAGTGCTTATAATGGGACATAGTCATTGTCGCCTAGTTTCTTGTCATATATACCTCCTTAATGTTCACCGGATCGAATAGACTGATCTACTAAATTTAAGAAAGAAATATATTACAGATTATAGAGATAAATATAGTGGAGTCATTGTCAACCGTAAGAACCAATCTATTTTTAATTGCCAAAAAAATAAAAATATCATTCTTGACATCGATGGGTTCAGTTCTTCTCCAAAAGCTTGCAATGCCATGAATTAACTTTCATTTGAAAAATAATATAATTAAGGTGTGATTTCTGCAAATTCATAAAGCTCCTTATGTATATTTAAGAATGAACATACCAAGAAAATCACATAGAGCAAAGTGGAAAGATGATAAGTTACAGTGATTCATGCATGAGTCTTATATGCAACTTTTGAGATTAGCCTTCAAACCTATTTCATACACAAAAGAACATACATATTACTACATTCTGAGAAGGATACACATGACGATGTATTACAAAAATAAGCCCAAACTCATGATGAAAAAACCCAATCCAAGAGGTAATTAAAAAAGAAGCCGTTAGCAACGGCAATCTCAACTCTGTTTCATCCCTGTTTCCACTTTCTGCAACAGCCAAACTGCAACCCAATCATGGCACCAAGTCAGGGGCTTCCTAGCTTGGACGCCGACAACTCTGTTTCATTTCTGTGTTCGAGGATGTTTCATAGATTAAATTATATAATATCCAGTTTCCGAGCAGTTGGATTTTTTTTTAATTCTATCATATCTATGCTATATAGTAGGTAATTAATTAGCAATGGTCCTATTCAGATGTTCATGATTAAATTAAGAACCGGTGAGTACGTGTTCTCTTTCCAATCACAAATATACTCATTTTCTTTAATTACAAAATCAGAAAAGTAATAAATAAGAAAAATAAACTTGAGTGTTATACAAGAATATTTTGGCAAGATCATATATCATATTTTTCTAATTTTGTAATTAAAAAAAAATATGTATCTGTTATTAGACCACGTCAGCGATCAAGATGAAGCACCCACTCACTCGTCTATAGATAAATATTATCCTAAATTTAATGGAACATTGAGAACTAATTATTGATCACCTTTTACGGATTATTAAATGTTAATCAATTGACATGATAGTCCTGGCTTCTTAACACATCTTATAATTCACTACCGAGTACATGTAATTTCTCCATTACAAGAAAGGTGGCTTATGCGGCTAACTTTTAGTGGCGATCAACATTTGGCCACTGCTCGCGTCCCTCACTTTTTAGATCAACACTCCATGTCCTCTTTCATCGCGAAACTCTAACACCTCTCTCTCATCGATCAATACAATAGAAAATCCTTCTTTTCAAAAATTTATCTCTTTCTCTGAGGCTTAGTTTGATTGGAAAGAAAAGAAAAGAAATAAATAGAAGAAAAGCAGAAGAAATAAATGGATTTAGAGGGATAACCTAAAGTATGAAAAGTAAGTTTTGTTGTCTTCTTAGACAGAAGGAAATGGAGAGAAAGAACATAAAAGGCTAACATTTTTTTAATAAAATTTTGTTAATATCAATTTTCACCTTGTTTTAATAAAAAATAAAATTTATCTCTCAAACAATTATTTGGAGCAAGTAAGGAGGGCATAGATATTTCAAATTTTAAAATATTTTGAAAGACTTTTTTAAGTGAAGATTTACGTGAATTCATGTAATTTTATAGACTTCATTACCACTTTCCTTTCTCTGTATCCTTTCATTTTTTTTTAAATTCTACCAAACATAGCCCATATCATGAATATGTATGTTCACAGAAATTTCATCTCTATCAATGTGCTAGGGTTCATCTCTGTCACCTATTAACACCACTCTGTCCACACGAATTTAATTTCTCAGTGATCGATTAAGATAATCAAGTTGTGAATTAGGTGATTGATTAAGAAGGCATCGATCGACTTCTCGATGAGGTGATCGATTGTGTTTCGATCAGGTGAGAATTTTCTAGTGCTTTCTCTGTTTGGTTGTATCAGAAAGTGCACCTGCATGTGTTTCTCTGTTTCTATCTCTCTTCTAAATCATTTTTTTTTAATAGATTTGCAATTGAATGGTGTATTGATCACTAAAAGTCAGTTCATAAGCAGATCTCTCTCAACTTAGTGATTTTAATATTTCAAATAAAATCATCCTGTCTTAAATGTTTTGTAACTTTTTTAGCTGATTCACAAATTTGTGTTTGAGATTGAGATCAAGTAGATAACCTTTTCTATGGTTCCGTAGTCCTACTTTAGCAGCATGTTGATTAAATACAAAAGAAAGTAAAAGTCAAATATGAACTTGACAAGAAAACCAGCCTCATCAAGTTCTTATATATGCAAATTAAGGTGTACCTCAAGGCTGACATACTATATTGCTACAGACATACTATATTGGTGATTATTATAATGATTCAAGCACTTTAATTATTTTATTGACAAATAATATACGGAGTACTATACATAAATCAAGTTGTTATAGTTTCTCTAAGAACCAAATTACATAAGAGAATAGAGATTTTCAAATCTTGTTTTGTGTGCGTGATTAATTTATCATCCACTTTAATTCTTAATGTACACGAGGCTTTATTTACTTTAAAGTTGTTTATGAAATCAATTGTTCAAAAACCAGGGGCATATTGGTTCAGATCTTGAAAAGTCTACTCCCCCTTACTAAAGGCCAAGCGGCGAGCCACCTTCCCTTCTCAAAGGATCAAGTAACAACTCTCCCCTTATTAAAGGGTCTACTAACAAATCTCTCCCTCTTAAAGGATCGAGTTGACACCTCCTATTATTAAAGGGTTGAACAACAAATCTCTCATTATTGAAGGGTCGAGCTACAAACTTTTTCTCTTATTAAGGAGACATCAACAATGGTGGTCTACGAACCTTCTTATTAAAGGAGCAAGCTCACTATTAAACTCAACTTGCATACACTTTCACGAAAATTGAAAAGGGTGGGATAAATTAATCTCGAGATCCATGCAAAACTATTTGCTACGGCAAAGTGCATACACCTCCACGGAGGGCCCCTATTGAAAAGGGTGGGATAAATTAATCCCGAGGTCTATGCGAAACTACTTACTATGGCAAGACGCGCACCTCCACGATAGGGCCCTTCTTAAAAGGGCCAGATAAATTAATCTTAAGAAAATACGACCAACCTGCATACACCTCATTTAAGAGGGCATTTAATGAAAAAGGCGTAATAAATTAATTCCAAGAACATTATTAACCAACCTCATTGGTGCACACCTCATTTAAAAGAGCCTTTAATAAAAAAAAGAATGATGAATTAATCCCAAGAAAATTGTTAACCAACCATATTGGGGCACACCTCATTAAGAGGGCCTTTAATAAAAAATGCGAGATGAATTAATTTCGAGAACATTGTTAACCAACCCCATTGGGGCACACTTCATTAAGAGGACCTTTAATAAAATAAAAAAAAGGCAGGATGAATGAATTCCGAGAATATTGTTAACCAACCACATTGGGGCACACCTCCTTTAAGAAGGCCTTTAATGACAAAGACGTGATGAATTAATTCCGAGAATATTGTTAACCAATCCCATTAGGAAACACCTCATTTAAAAGGGCCTTTAATAAAAAAATAAAAAAAAGGGGATGAATTAATTACGAGAACATTGTTAACCAACGCCATTTGAGCACACTTCATTTAAGAGGGTATTTAATGAAAAAGGCGAGATGAATTAATTCTAAGAACATTATTAACCAACCCCATTGGAGCACACCTCATTAAGAGGGTCTTTAATGAAAAAGACGTGATAAATAAATTTCGAGAACATTGTTAACCAATCTCATTGGGGCACACCTCATTTAAGAGAGTCTTTCATGAAAAAGGCAGGATAAATTAATTCTGAGAACATTATTAACCAACTCCATTCGAGCACATCTCATTTAAGAGGGTCTTTAATAAAAAATGAGGGATGAATAAATTCCTAGAACATTGTTAACCAACCCCATTGGGACACACCTCATTTAAGAGGGCCTTTAATGAAAAAGGTGGGATGAATAAATTCAGAGAATATTGTTAACCAACCCATGGGAGCACACCTCATTAAGAGGACCTTGGATGAAAAATATGAAATAAATCAGTCTCGCAGATGTTGTTTGTTGTAAGCTTTGGTGAACGTACCCTTCATTAAATTAAAAAATAAGGTTTTGATTCTAAAGAGTTATGTTATGGAAGCTAGTTCTAGTAAAATACTAAAGTTTACTTCGATACATATGATAGAAAACATAGACCACAGGTAAAGGCACTTTCATAGAAGCAAGTCTCTCATTCGATAATAGAATATGCCCTTTTGCACTGGTAGGTGCCCAAGCATAGATCTCAGTCGAAAAAGAATAGCAGGTAGCAAGCTCTCCTACTTCTAGCAAGTCCTGGTAGATTGTAGATCTTGACACTCTGCGTAATCCTCCACCTTATTAGAGAGGTGAATTGGGGGCAAACATTTGCAACCAAGGCTTTGTGAAACTAAGGCGAAGAAAATAATAGCAACGGCTAGGAAGATGGTAATAAGCAATGGGCATACATACGCAACGACTATTTGATTA